>JAAGEH010000027.1:6869083-7112500 GCA_011751065.1 Lasiurus cinereus
TTCTGTGTGCACAGTTTGGTTGTAGTTAAGCCTTGATTGTTGTTGGTGAGTTAGGGACATTTTATTATTTATTTATTTTATTTATTTTAGTTATGTTATTCTGTGTGCACAGTTTGGTTGTAGTTAAGCCTTGATGGTTGTTGATAAGTTAGGGACTTTTTTTTAAAAATATATTTTATTGATTTTTTTACAGAGAGGAAGGGAGAGGGAGAGTTAGAAACATGGATGAGAGAGAGAGACATCGATCAGCCGCCTCCTGCACACCCCCCACTGGGGATGTGCCTGCAACCAAGGCATATGCCCCTGACCGGAATCGAACCTGGGACCCTTCAGTCCGCAGGCCGACGCTCTTATCCACTGAGCCACACCGGTTTCGGCAGTTAGGGACGTTTTAAAAGCCGTTGCTGCCTGAGCCGGAGGCTGGACTAGAGTGCTGTGGTTTCACGAGTGTTTGCTGCTTGCTTGAGGCTTCCTGGCGTGATGTCAGTGTTGAAAGCGGAGGGGAAATGGGAATTATTAGGAAAATCAGTGCAGTGCAAATGACGTGACATTTCTCTGTATGCATTTTAACTTCTAGTTTGAGGAAGAAAATGAAGAAATTGGAGGAGGCGCAGAAGGTGGGCAGGGTAAAAGAAAGAGACTTTTTTCTAAAGAATGTAAGTAATGTTTATAGTTATTTCATTGTAGTTGATAAGACGTTTTGGACATGTGGATTCAAAGTAGATGAATAAATATTGTTCTGGCCTGGCCGAAGTGGACCAGTGGTTGAGCACTGACCTATGAGCCAGGAGGTCATGGTTGAGTTCCGGGTCAGGGCGCCTGCCTGGGTTGTGGGCTCTATTCCCATTAGGGGGTGTGCAGGAGATAGGTAATGAGCTTCTCTCTAATTGATGTTTCTTTCTATCCCTCTCTTTTCTCTAAAATCAATAAAAATATACTTAAGCAAAAACAAAGTAGATGTATTGTTCTGAATTGTTTTTCTGTAGGGACACTATTCTCAGACCTGCCTGTACAATTCTGTTTAATTTGTGAATCATAGCTAGTAATGATCCGAACCACAATTTACATACACACATATATAAATACTAGAGGCTTGGTGCACGAATTTGTGCACGGGTAGGGTCCTTGGGATGGCCTGCAGAGATTGGGCCCCAGCTGACACCCCCCAGCCTCACAGCCCCACCTGGTACCTCACCTTAGCCTGGTGCCGCCACCTCACCTGTTCCACCCTCCTGCACAGCGGCCCCACCTCTCCACCACTGCCGTTCATCGCCATCGCCGGGGTCATTGGGCCCCTGTTTGCATTGCCTTGGCCTGGTGCTGCCCACTCACCTGCTCCACCATCCTGCCACAGTCCTGGTCCTGCTCTTGATCCCACTTTCCTCAGGGCTGATTGGGGCCTCCATAGCTGCCTGCTGTCAGTGCCACATGGGCCGATGCCCACCAAGTTCTGCACTGCCCCCTGGTGATCAGCATACAACACAGCGAATGGTCAAATGACCGCCTATTAGGCTTTAAAAAAAAAATTTTTTTTTAAATATTTTTGTTGATTTTAAAGAGGGAGAGAGGGAGGGAAGGAGAGAATCATTGATTGGCTGCCTCCTGCACGCCTTCCACTGGGGATTGAGCCCGGCAACCCAGGCACGTGCCTTGGCTGGAATCAAACCTGAGACCCTTCAGTCCACAGGCTGATGCTCTATCCACTGAGCCAAATTGGCTACAACTAGGCT
Organism: Lasiurus cinereus; assembly: GCA_011751065.1. NCBI lineage: Eukaryota > Metazoa > Chordata > Mammalia > Chiroptera > Vespertilionidae > Lasiurus > Lasiurus cinereus. The sequence goes on from JAAGEH010000027.1 coordinate 6,870,814, forward strand.
TTTATTATATAGGATGTGTATTCTCTCTCACACACACACACACACACACGCTCTTTTTTTTCAAGTGAGGAAATGTGATCAGTGTTTCGATTCAAGGCCTAAGAACATACCTCCATTTCTTCCCTTGTCCCACACCTTTGCTGCAATAGAAGCAGGGACTTTTGACCAAAGGTTAGGATGATCCTGCAATATGCTGAGCCTGGAAATTAAGTTGGAGCGCTGGACTAAGGCAGGAAGGTAGTGAACAGAGCAGGGTCTTATAGTGGCATAGAGATTATAGTGTATCCACCCTCCATTCTACTCCCTCCGTCAACAGGTTTGACCCTTTTTGTCAGCAGCAGGAGGGACTGGTCCAGGCCAAATTCTGAAAGGCACCATGGGAATTTGCTCTTCATTTCCCATTCTGGCTCCCTTATGTATAGTTATGGCTGAGTATTGACACATAGGGCAGCACTTGAATAGCTGGTTCGTGGATGCTGAGTCAGATGTAAACAGTTTCCAAAGACTCTTAAAACTGCAGGCCATATGTCTCTCTCTCTCTCTCTCTCTCTCTCTCTCTTTACCACTCAAATTCCTCTCCATATCTCAGTTCCTCACCTTAAGCTAACTGCTCCTTATTCCATCTCTGTTGCCATGTGCTCCATTTGTTTGTGGTTTTACTTCTTTGGACAGCATACGAAAGGATTCCTACACCAGGGCGCCCCAGAACGATGCTTACGTAGTCGATTCTTAGCAGAAACTTTTATTCTTAGGTTGCTTTATTTTTATTTTGGAATTGTCACAGCCTGTCTTACTGGAATATATCTTACTAAGACCTCTTCTCCTGATCCTTTAAAAAATATGTTTTTTTGCTAATGTAACAGAAACTTTCAAAGCATTCACAGGTATTTGTTTGTCTTCACAGACCCTTTAACCAAATACAGTTTACATACTTCCTATTTAACATTTTCCAGCGAAATATGTTTTCCAGTGAAATATATTTTCCTACTAGTGAAGTCTACATCTTCAGGAAAAATAATAATGGTTATTAATATTTTTGTAGAATCCTGGCAGACATTACTTTAGCCATGTCATCAAAATTTTAATATTTATAATATGTTTTTTAATTGATTTTAGAGAGAGTAAGGAGGGGGGAGAGAGAGAGAGAGAAACATCAATGATGAGGGAGAATTGTTTATTGGCTGCCTCTTGAACAACCCCTACTGGGGATCAAGTCTTCAATTCAGGCATGTGCCCTGACCTTGAATCAAATCAAACCATAACCTCCTGGTTCAGTAGTCACCAACCTTTCGGACTTATTGATCACAACTACTGTCATAGGTTGACGCTCAACCACTGAGCCACACTGGCTGGGCTCTATAACTTTCTTTTTCATTCCTCGCCCGAGGATATGTTTTTATTTCACCACTTCTATTTAATTTTTAAATAGAAGGATTTTTAGAGAGAGAGTAAAGGAAGGAGAGGAAGGAGAGAAACACTGATTGGTTGCCTCTTTTTCTTTTTATATATATGGTGTGTGTGTGTGTGGGGGTGTTGTTGTTGTTGTTAATCCTCACCCTAGGATATTTTTCCATTGATTTTTAGGGAGAGTAGAAGAGAGAGGGAAAGACAGAGAGAAACATCGATGTGAGAGCAACTCATTGACTGGTTGCGTCCTGCAGGAGCCCTGACCAGGGCCGGGGAGGAGCCTGCAACCAAAGTTCCTGCCCTTGACCGGAACTGAACCCAGGACCCTTTGGTCCGAAGGCCAGACGCTCTATCCATTGATCCAGACTAGCTAGGGCTTGGTTGCCTCTTATATGCACCCTCACTGGGGATCAAACCCACAACTTAGGTGTGTATCCTGACTGGGACTTGTATTCACAACCTTTTGGTGTACGGGATGATTCTCAACTAACTGAGTCACCTGGCCAGGGCAACTTGGTTCACTTCTAATTTGAAGAAAGTATTGATCAAGTGGTTAAAGTTGTCCAATAAGAATGATTTTTCTTTTACAGTACGATGTATGATGTATGGGTTTGGGGATGACCAGAATCCTTACACTGAGTCTGTGGATATTCTTGAAGACCTTGTTATAGAGTTCATCACTGAAATGGTAAGATACTTTTTTGTTATTGGTCTCAGTTAATTGAAAAAAGGATTTTTAAATTCAAACTTATAGATAAGACTAGAACTATGGCATCCTTTAGAAATAAGATATCCAGGTGAGTGCCTGTTTTGTGGAAGTTACTGATTACTACTTACTAGGAATGGAGATTGTATATGTGTGTTTATGTGCATACACATATATGAGACACCTACTATGGAGACAACTAATGCTAAGATTTTGGTGAATATTCTTCTGTCTTTTTGCATATATTTTTAAAATTTATAAAATTGAAATTATATAGTTATGTACAGCTTTATAACCTGTTTTAGGTTGCTGCTGCTGCTGTTGTTTTCCATTTAAGTAAGCCTAAGACATTTTCCCCATGTTATTGCATAACACTATATTTTTAATGGTTTCATAAAATTGAATGGATGTGCTCAAATTTATTTAAAGCCTTAATATTTAGTTTCCCTTTCTTTAGTCATCAGGAATAATGCTATGATGAACCTTTGCTAGGATGAATATGTAATGACAGGGGGTGAGATTTGATTTTAAGAAAAGCCACCAATATTGAGATGGACACAAATTTTATTTTATTTTATTTACATTTAATATTTTATTGATTTTTTACAGAGAGGAAGGCAGAGGGATAGAGAGTTAGAAACATCAATCAGCTGCATCTTGTACACTTCCTACTACGGATGTGCCTGCACCCAAGGTACATGCCCTTGACCGGAATCAAACCTGGGACCCTTGAGTCCACAGGCTGACGCTCTATCCACTGAGCTAAACCGGTTAGGGCGAGATGGACACAGATTTTAAATGAAAATAGGTGATTACAAAGAAATTACAAATTATTTTACACATGAAGGCAAAAACTACATATATCAAAAATTAAACAAAGAAACATCAGTAAATTTGATAGCTTTTGTGTCCTTAATATTAAAAAATATTAAAGTGTCTGCCTGGTTTGGCTCAGTGGATAGAGTGTTGGCCTGTGGACTGAGGGGTCCCGGGTTCGATTCTGGTCGAGGGCATGTACCTTGGTTGCGTGCACATTCCCAGTGGGGGATGTGCAGGAGGCTGCTCATCTATGTTTCTAACCCTGTATCCCTCTCCTTTCCTCTCTGTAAAAAAAATCAATAAAATATATTTAAAAAATATATTAAAGCATTAAGAGAAACAATGCTAATCACACAGAAAGTGAATAGAGATATGAATAGAAGATAATTCACAAATGAATAGCTATAATAGAAGAGAAAAATCTTCAAACTCACCAGTATTAAACATGCAAATTTAAAAAAGAATGATAAATACAGTGGCACCTCGAGATACGAGTGCCCTAACATACGAGATTTTTGAGATACGAGCAGTCGAGCGAGCGATTTTTGCTTTGAAATACGAGCAACATTTGAGATAGGAGTCATCATGCAGATCGGCCAGCTGCACACGACCCACCAGTTTACCGCGACTCGAGCGTCTCATAGTTTCCCACGCCTCAAGGTGACGGAACGAATTAAACTCGTATATCGAGGTACCACTGTACATGCAAATTAAAACAGTAAAACATTCTATTTTTAAAAACCAATTGAATTTAACATGCTTTTTTGCAATAGACTCACAAGGCCATGTCGATTGGAAGACAAGGGCGGGTCCAAGTTGAAGATATCGTCTTTTTGATTCGGAAGGACCCCCGGAAGTTTGCCAGGGTTAAAGATTTGCTCACTATGAATGAAGAATTGAAACGAGCCAGAAAAGCATTTGATGAAGCGAACTATGGATCTTGACAACTTTCGAACTTGCTGATGCTTCCTTATCTTCTGGGGAGACCAAGTACATAACCATATGTTCTCCATAGTAAGGTCCCGATAACCAGCGATGTACGTGAAAGGTGGAGAAGCACAAAGCTTCCCACCTCTATGTTCATGTCTTCTAGTTAAGAGTGATATTTGAGCCCTAACCGGTGTGGCTCAGTAGATAAGAGCATTGGCCTGCGGACTGAAGGGTCTCAGGTTCGATTCCGGTCAAGGGCGCATGCCTGGTTTGCGGGCTGGATCTCCAAGACAGCCGATCATTGATTATTCTCTCTCATCATTGGTATTTCTATCTCCCTCTTCCTTCTCTTGAGTCAATAAAAATATATTTGTAAAAAATATAAAAGAAAAAAGAGTGCTATTGGAGCCTTTAACTGCCTGCCATTATATGACCATAACTGAATCACTTACTGGGTCTGAATGACCATGCATGAGTTAAAGGATCTTGCAAACCATGCAGCGCCTTCTGACTATTGACTATTTAAATCAGCAGTCGCCAACTGGTGGTCCGTGAGGTCCAGGAGGTTGGTGACCCCTGAAATCTAAACAATGAAGTATTTATGTAGCAGGTGTATTTGTGCCGTTATAGGACATGCTCTTTATTTTTATTTTTTAAATAATTCTTTATTGTTGAAAGTATTACATATGTCACCTCCCCCCCACCTCCCTTTAATCCCTTCCAGCTTCCCCCTCCAGGGCATGCTCCTTAATATGGAAACTAAATGGCATCTTTGATTTTCTGATAGTTAAGACATGATAATTAGAACTTAAAGCTTTAAGACTACAGTAATCTGAGAGGTTATGAAAAGATAGTGAAATGGGTTGTGTTTCTTTTAAGGAGAAGATGATAGAAGAAAATACAGTCTTTTGTAGGAGTGCTTATCTGTCTTAAGGTAATGCTTTGTTGTAATATTCTTTCCTTTTGATAGAAGGCTTTTTGGGGAGGGAGAAATTAAAAGGTTCATGTGAGTACTTCATGTTGAAGGCTTTTTTTTTATTATTTAAATCCTCTTGGGCTTATACTATTTGTCAAGTTTTAAGAAAACTTGTTTTCCCAGGTCAGATTTCCCTTCTGTATGAAAATAAATGCTTTCGGTAGCAGGAATGGCATTGTTAAAAAGCTGACGCAGGACAAGCAGTTAGGTGTTTTATTAACATTTGTTAGTACTTGTTCATTGTGGAAACGCGTACTTGACTAAACCATGTGTGGCTATGGAAACTACTTTTGTAGATCAGGATATAGAGGTTTTGTGTGTATTTAGCTTATTGTATTAAATTATTATTGTACTTAGCTTAAATTCAGGATTACAATTGCATTTAGAGGGATCACTGAATATTACTCTGAAACTGAATGCGTGCTACTTCTGAACACCTATGAATCAGTACTTCAGAGAATTTTACTTTCTTAATCTATTTAAAGTCTGAAAAATTAAAAAAAGATCAATATTATAATTTGACTGTGTGTGATTTATCAGCATTTCCTCCCACTAAAAATATAATTCTAGCTGCTTAACCTAACTAAAATCTCTATACTATTTATAATGCACTTCAGTTGATAGTGAGATTCAAGATAGCTGGGCTGATCTTTTTCTTATTTAAAGAAGTAAAAACCAGTCCTACTGGCGTGGTTCAGTGGTTGAGCATCAATCTATGAACCAGGAGGTCACGCACAGTTCCATTCCCAGTCAGGGCACATGCCCAGGTGGCAGGCTCCATCCCCAGTGTGGTGTGTACAGAAGGCAGCCAATCAGTGATTCTCATCATTGATGTTTCTGCTTCTCTAGCCCTCTCCCTTCCTCTCTGAAATCAATAAAATATATTAAAGCAAAAATAAAATAAAATAAAACAGTAAAAATCAGTTGAAAAGCCACTCTAGACTAAGCTGAAATCAAGAATGGGAGCAGAACCCTGGCCAGTTTGGCTCAGTGCATAGAGCATCGGCCTGTGAACTGAAGGGTCCTAGGTTTGATTCTGGTAAGGGGCACATGCCTGGGTTTCGGGCTTGATCTCACCAGTTGGGGGTGTGCGGGAGAGCCGATCGGTAATTCTCTCTCATCATTGATGTTTCTATCTCTCTTCCTCTCCCTTCCTCTCTGAAATCAATAAGAATATATTAAAAAGAATGGGAGCAGAAAAATAAAACATTAATAAATCACCATTTTTTCTAATCAGGGTCCACTTCACCCTGAAGAAGGAACTGGTAGTAGTAACCAGCCGCTGGACGGCTGTCCTGGGTGCCCCTGTTAGTCTGCTCGCTGCCTTAGCAAATGTCACAGCCTGGGCGGCTTAAACAACAGATTCCTTTCTCCCAGTTCTGGAGGCTGCACGACCCGGAGCACGGTGCCAGCGTGGCCCGGTTCTGGTGAGGACTCTTCCTGGATTGCCTTCTCACTGTCCTCACGTGGCTGAGAGCTCTGTTGTCCTTTCCTCTTCTTCAAAGGGCAGCACTCTGCCCTAGCAGGCTCAGCTCAGGGGATAGAGCGTCAGCCTGGGGACTGAAGGGTCCCGATTCAGGCCAAGGGCATGTGCCTGGGTTGTGGGCTTGATCCCCAGTGGGGGGCGTGCAGGAAGCAGCCAATCAATGATTCTCTCTCATCATTTACATTTCTATCTCTCCTCCCTTCCTCTCTGAAATCAATAAAGAAATATATATATATATATATATATATATATTTTTTTTTTTTTTAAAAAGAGGCAGCACTCTGTAACATCAGGATTCAACCCTTATGGCCATATTTAACCTTAACCACCTCCTTAAAGGCCTATCTCCAGTACAGTCAGAAGGGTGGGGGAGAGGGGATATTAGGGTTTCAACATACAAAATTGGGGGACACACTTCGGTCTAGATAGCAGTGCCATTAGTCTTACTATTTTGCTAATGGCCCTTGCATATAAGTAGTTTCTTTTTTCTTTTTTTTGAGAGAGAGAAACATCTATTTGAGAGTGGAACATGGATCAGCTGCCTCTGCATACCTCACACCTCCTCCTGGAGCACCCTAGCATGTGCCCTGACCAAGAATCCAACCCGCAACCTTTCAGTGCACAAGTTGCTGCCCTACCAATGGAGCCACACCCGCCTGGGCTAAGTATTTTTATGGGAATTTATATTAAGACTTTTAGGTGGCGAGTGATAGAACTTAAACATAGCATAAACAAAAATAAATAACTGAAACAAGGGAAAGAAGAATTTGAGAATCCAGACTCTGTCCATCTTTATCCACATTTTGGCTTTCCTCTCAGGAACTTCAGGGTGTCAGGGAACATGATGGCAAGGAAGTAGCTCTGGGGTTCCATCCATAAAACCCCCAGTCGGGGGAGCGGCTTCACCTCCTAATGCTGAGAGTTCCACGTGAGGAGCAGGATCACCATGGCTCTGGTCATTCGTGGCCCCACCACTGTGCCAGGAAGAAGCTGAACTATAGCCCGGAGTTCAAGCCCCACCTCCGGTGAAGAAGGCTTGGGTGGGGGTGGGAGCTGGTACTGCTATTAGCAGGAATAGGAAGGAGGCTGGGCAGACAGAAATAACCATGTGCACCCATTTGATTCAGGAGCTGACTTATTAACTGAATGTGGATATTTATCTTCTCTTCCAGGATCTAGAGCAGCGGTTCTCAACCTGTGGGTCGCGACCCCTTTGGGGGTCGAACAACACTTTCACAGGGGTCGCCTAAGACCATTGGAAAACACAGATACGATTCATAACAGTTGCAAAATTACAGTTATGAAGTAGGAACGAAAATAATTTTATGGTTGGGGGTCACCACAACATGAGGAGCTGTATTAAAGGGTCACGGCATTAGAAAGGTTGAGAACCACTGATCTAGAGCCTCAACGTATAGTAGGGTAGCCCCTATGTAGCTAATTAAAATGAATAAAAGGATTCTGTTGCCTTAGCTGGATGTCAGGTGCTTAATAACCCCATGACAAGTAGCTACTGCACTGAATAGTGTTAATGTATAACATTTTCATTATCACACAAGTAGTCTCTCTCCTAAGTTACCGTATTTTCCGGCATATAAAACGACTTTTTATTCCAGGAAAATCTTCTCAAAAGTCAGGGGTCGTCTTATACACTGGGTGTCATCTTGTAGGGCGGGTATATCCCAAACTCTATATTTTAACGGAAAAGTTGGGGGTTGTCTTATACATCCCGTCATACACCGGAAAATAGGGGTAGTTTATTTTCTTTAACCTACAGAAAATCTCAAGTATACTCAGTAAAAGGATAACATCGTGAGCCCCACCTTCAGCAATTAACCTTTGGCTAATTTAACATCTTACCTATTCTTCCACTAATTTTTGAGATGAGAAGGGCAGTATTTTAAAGCAAATGTCAGATGCTGAATCATATCATCTATGGAATACTTCAATATGAAAATCTAACAAGAGTTTAAAAGGTAGTCCAAATACTATCATACCCTAACAAAAATTAACATGAACTCCTCAATATTCCATCTAATAACCAACTCCTGGTTGACAATCTCTCGAGTATCTTTTTTTTTTTAATGTATATTTTATTGATTTTCTTACAGAGGAAAGGAGAGGGATAGAGAGTTAAAAACATCGATGAGAGAGAAACATCGATCAGCTGCCTCCTGCACGCCCCCCACTGGGGATGTGCCCGAAACCAAGGTACATGCCCTTGACCAGAATGGAACCTGGGACCTGCAGACTGACGCTCTATCCACTGAGCCAAACCGGTTTCGGCTTGAGTATCTTTTTGAGTTTGTGTGGTTAGTATTTATTGCTGCTGTAACAAGTTACTGCACATTTAGTGACTTAGCACAAAATCAGTATCTTACCAGTGCTCTAGGTTGAACACTGACAGGGGCTTCACTGGGTTACAGTGAAGGGGCCAGCAGGGTGTTTTTTTCTGGATGTTTTAGGGCGGAATCCGCTTGTTTGCCTCTACCACCTGCTAGAGGCAGCATCCCTTGGCCCATGGTCCACTCTCGTCCTCAGAGCTAGCCCTGTCGCATCTCTGACCCTTCTTCCGAGGTCATCTCTCCCTCTGGCCGGAGCCGGGAGAGGATCTCTGGTTTGAAGGACCCAGGTGATTTAATGGACCCACCTGGATCACGCAGGCTAACCTCCTCATGTCAGGGCCCTTGAACTTAATCACACTAGCAAAGACTCTTCAATGTAAGGCAATACGCAGGTCCCTGGGGGTAGGGGGTGGGGTAGAGGGTGTTATTCTGCCTAACACAGCAGTGATTCACGTGGAATTGTTGGTTTGACTGTATTTAAACTGACCTTCTGAACTAAAAACTGTAATAAAATTCCAAGTGAGGACATTTTTAAGAAGGGGAAAGAGTTCCCGTGGCCTCTCCTCGGTGGAGAGAGGCGTCGCCTGGAGAGTCACTTGGCTGCTTCCCAAGAGGCCTCGGGAGGTGGCATTGCTTGGGAGAGTGCACTGTACAGTGCAGATGATCGCAGGATTGCGGGCTCAGAAGCCGATTTCATCAGCATCTCTCGGGGCGGGTCTCCGAAACCAAGGTCACCACACCACGGTATGGGAAAGGGGTGCCACTTTACAGAGGGAAAACTTGCAATGTGGCCAGCAGTCTTCCCGCCTCCAGGCAGACCCAGGTGGGAAACCGAAACAGGATTGTGAAGGTGAATCAGCAGGAGGGAGTGAAACAAAGTCAACGCCTCGGCTTCAGGCAAGATACGGATAAAGTTCAAACAAAGGGAGTAATGGCTCTCAGGGCCTGGGGGCCTCCTGCAAGAGGGCCCGTTACTGACCCTGGAAACCGGGCTTGAGTCTTCGCTTCCACTGACAAAACTCACCCAAGCATCTTGTTTGGAGGCTTTAAGGTGATTGCATATTTCTACTCTAATTTTTAAAATATATTTTAATTGATTTTTTTATAGAGAGGGAGAGGGATAGAGAGAAACATCGATGAGAGAGAGACATCTATCAGCTGTCTCCTGCACACACCCCCTAATGGGGATGTGCCCGAAACCAAGGTACATGCCCTTGACGGGAATCAAACCTGGGTCCTTTCAGTCCGCAGGCCTACACTCTATCCACTGAGCCAAACCGGTTTCGGCAACTACTCTAATTTTTTTTTAACATATATTTTATTGACTTTCTATAGAGAGGAAGGGAGAGAGAGATAGAAACATCAATGAGAAAGAAATATCCATCAGCTGACTCCTGCACACCCCCCACTGGGGATGTACCTGCAACCAAGGTACATGTCCTTGACTGGAATCGAACCCAGGACCCTTCAGTCCGCAGGCTGACGCTCTATCCACTGAGCCAAACAGGTTTTGGCATTTCTACTCTAATTTACTGAAATGTTGATCTCAGAGGTAATTCAGAAAGGACAGTTTTATTTCCAAGTTCTCAAGGGAGCCATAAGAGTTGCTCCTGAGAGCCGACAACACTGAGCATTGTGCCTGAAAACCAGGAACTTAAAACAATTTCTTTTTATTTTAATAATAAAGGGAAAAAATAAGAATGTATTTTTCTCTTTTTTTCGTGTGTAGAAAAGGAAGCAAGAATTCATTGACGGCAGCAAAAATATGCTTGGAAGGGCAACAAGGAAGGACATAGAAGCAACAGAGAGCCCAGGTGTGGCCGCTGGGGCTCACTGGGCAGTCAGAGAAAAGGGGGGCTTGGACACGGGTTCAGGGGCTGAGCCTGGGACGAGCTGCCACTGCCCACTGCTCCCCTGGTTGCAAGTCACAGGAGGCCCCTCGAGGTTAGAGGATATGAGCCGGTGGGGGGAAGGAACAGGGCAGGGATATGGCCCAGGTCTGCACCCTGGAGAGAGAAGGCCTATTTTTCTTTTTTTAATTGATTACGGAGAGAGAGAGAGAAACATCAGTGATGAGAGAGAATCATCCATTGGCTGCCTCCTGCACACCCCGTACTGGGGACTGAGCCTGGCAACCCTGGGCATGTGCCCTGACCGGGAACCGTAAACTCCTGGTTCATAGATCAGTGCTCAACCACTGAGCCACACCAGCCGGGTCGCCTATTTTTCTTTATGGGGTTTACCCTTCACATGTAAGCTTTTGTTTAGGGGTTTGGTCTAGACAGGAGCTCGGCTAGACTTGGTCTTCCGCCTCCATGGTCCTTGAACCTGCTTGAAGGAGAAGCCCCAGGGAGGTACATTGTTCTCCCAGAACCGGGCACTGCAGGCTGGGAAGCATGCAGCTCTGGTGCGTGGATTGACCCTGCTTCCCCGAAAGTAAGACCTCCCCCGAAAATAAGACCCACTTCCAGTTTTGCCTCTCGCTGTCATAGAAGGCATCTCCCTGAAAATAAGACCTCTCCGATACTAAGGCTTCCCCCGGACATAAGGCCTCCCCAGAATATAAGGCCCCAAAAGCTATCATCAGGCGTCTGACTCCTGATTTAAAGAGACCTCGCCCTGCCCGAACAGCTCCGGCTGCGCTGCGGCCCATGTGTGAGCTGGTTGGTGATGACAACGACTATCGTCCCATAGACAGGGCATACATTTCCTTTTTGTTGTTGTTGTTCAACAATAAATGTGTGCCGTCTTCTTCTTCATGGAAAAATAAGACATCCCCTGAAAATAAGACCGGGCGCATTTTTGAGAGCAAAAAATTAATATAAGACACTGTCTTATTTTCGGGGAAACAGGGTATGAGTGTGCGTTCTAACGATAAGAATAGAGTTTTTAAAACAAGTTCCCTTATCCCCACTGAACTTCCCCTTAACAGCTCGAGGCCAGATTTTTCCTAACTTAAGACTCCTCTCTCCTCTTTGGGGAAACCCAAAAACTTCGATTCCGCTTTTTAGAAGTGAGATTTGAGAATCATATTCCGAAGGGGTGGGTCCGCCTTAGCCCGCAGGCCTGTATGTCACAAGGCGCCATGCGTCATTCTGTCAAGCTAGGACCTGCATCTTCAAACGATGCCTAACCTAGTTCCCGAGGCAGAGCAGGCCCTCAAATATTTGGCGAGTGATGGAGGCAGAACCCCGGGATCTAAGGACAGCCAGTCATTCATCTGAGAAAGCCTTGTCCTTCCTGGACAATTCGCCGCTTCGCAGCGGCTGGAGTGAAAGACAAGCAGATCTAATCTCAACCAGTGTGGCGGAGCAGAGAGGGAAAGCTGACACCTAGGCTAACAGCTATTAAGGTTGTCGCGTTACACTTGATGTTACACTAGGAAGCAAATATACAGTCAACGCATTTGTCAGAGTACAAGTGATAAGGTGTACTGGAGGTCTTGTGTTTCAGTGGCTCGCCTTTCCTCCTCCCGCCCCCCTTTTTCTGGAGATAGAATGGTTATGTATTTGCTTCTAACAACTCTGATGGCTATTTCTTGAGAGCTGAGAGGCAGATGACCCTGTGCTATAGAATACGAGGGACTTAAGACCTTTTATTCCCTCTGCTTGACAGAAGAAAGTCCGTTTTCTTGAAGCTAATATTTCCAGTTGTTGCAGAGGGTAGAGTGGGAAAAGAAGATTTTTAAGAGTCAGAATGGTGAGAACCTGGGCTCTGCTACGTGTCAGCTGTTTGACTTCGGGTAAGTTTTCCCCTTTCACCTCTAAATGGGAATAATTAACAGGCATTCTAAAGGAGATGGTGGGGTTTACAGAACATAGGCAAACACTTCATTCTGTGCTTAATGAATGCCAAAACCAATGTAGTGCCATACGTCATGTTCTTGCTTTTTAAAAAAAAAAATTGATTTTTTCACAGAAAGGGAGAGGGACAGAGTTAGAAACATCGAGAGAGAAGTATCGATCAGCTGCCTCCTGCACACCCTCCACTGGGGATGTGCCCACAACCAAGGCACATGCCCTTGACCGGATCCGAACCTGGGACCCTTCAGTCCGCAGACCGAAGCTCTATCCACTGAGCCAAAACCGGTTAGGGCAGGTTCTTTTTTATAGCACCCTGACCCTAATAGGTGGCCACATGTTTCTCAGCGTGTCCCTAATTAGTAACTCTAGATTCAGCTGAATCTGTAAATATTTAAAAGGTTCTGCGTCTAGCAACTACTACTCTTTGAGACTCAAGATTGAGAAGTGGATTTTCAGGTGAAACAGACAGGCTAAGTAATGGACAAACCGTTTCCAGGATATATCATGTGTGCCCGATTTTTCAATATAAACATTATACAGCGTTTGTTTTGGTTTTAGAGATCAACCTTTGAGGCAGCATGGAGTTGTGTTTATTGGTTGGTCTTATCATTGAGAGGATTCTTTTTTTTTAAATATATTTTATTGATTTTTTACAGAGAGGAAGGGAGAGAGGTAGAAAGTCAGAAACATCAATGAGAGAGAGACATCGATCAGCCGCCTCCTGCACGCCCCACAGTGGAGATGTGCCCGCAAGCAAGGTACATGCCCCCAACCGGAATCGAACCTGAGACCTTTCAGTCCGCAAGGCGACGCTCTATCCACTGAGCCAAACCGGTCTCGGCACATTGAGAGGATTCTTAATGAAGATTTTCTTCCAGGAGTTCAGCAGGACTAGACAATTGAAGTTTTACAGTTGAGCTTTTGTGCTTATAATTGTTTTCCTTGAATTTGGAAATATTTTTTTCATTTTTGTTAATCCTGAGGATATTTTTTGCCATTGATTTTAAGAGAGAGTGGCAGGGAGACAGGTAGGGGGAGGAGAGAGAGAGAGAGAGAGAGAGAGAGAGAGAGAAACACCAATGTGGAGAGACACATCAATTGGTTGCCTCACACACACTCCCCTGACCAGGCTGGGGATCTAACCTGCAACCCTCTAATACCACAACCCTTTAATACAGCTCCTCATGTTGTGGTGACCCCCAACCATAAAATTATTGTCGTTGCTGCTTCATAACGGGCATCAGAAAGGTTGAGAACCACTGCTCTCATACTGAGAAACACAGACCAGGGTTATAAATATTTTTCTGAAAACCTTTGGGTCAAGCTAGCAATTCTTTTTAAACTGGGTCACATTCTTCCTTTCCAAAAAAAATGTGTTTGATGTTTATTCTTTGAAAAAAAAATTGTTTTGAGAGAGAGAGAGAGAGACAGGAAGAGAAACATCAGCTTGTTGTTCCACTTATTTATGCATTCATTGGGCGATTCTGGCATGCACCGACTGGGAACTGAACCTGCGATCTTTGCATATCTGGGTAATGCTCTCATTAACATAAGCTACCCAGCTAGGGCCAACTCGATGCTTATTCTTACTGGTCCCCTTTTTACCACATTCCCCCCACCTTGGGAGACCGCAGGTCACTCTTGGCTAGTACAGGTTTGTGTCACTGCATTCTTTCCTAGTTCTGCACTGTTTGACAGCCCCCTGAATGCTTCATTCCGTTCATTTTGAGCATCATGCATGTTTGTGTATTAAAACCAGTTATAACACACCGAGTATCCATAAATCAGAAGGCTCTGGCTGGAAACAAAGGGTAGACATTCAAGGGCCTGCGAGTTTTGCAAAACCGGGAACACACCAACCAGGCAATGCCCAGAGTGTTATGAAGAAGAAGAAGAAAAACGAAGCGTTCTTATCGTTATAAAAGTTCATTCTGGAGACCAATCACCCCTGCATCCTGCGCTTCTGGACTGGTCCAGAGGATGCTCTTCCAGAGGTTGGGATCATGGATGCCCTCCTCTGCACCGAAGGGGTGGGAAGCAGTAAGGTCTTGCTGCAAAGAGCTTACACCCCAAAGGGGTAATAAAAAAAACCTACCCCTTGCAGGCAAAATCAAGAAGGGGCACCCTCCCCCGACCGAGCTGCAGGCACTTTCCGGAAGGCCGGGCCTCGCAAAAACAGGAGGAGGAGGCCAGGTTTCCTTAATTCACTTGCATTCATCAATTATCCAGGGGGGCCTATTAAGAGTCCATTCTGATGCGCAGCGGTCTCCCTTGGGAAGAAAGCACAACCCGCTGCGCGCTATTTCGGGACACACGGCCCACCGGCGGCCGGGGGTCTGCGTCGGGGCTGCGGCTCTTCCGCACTCGCCACCTCCCCCCGCCACCGCTTCCTCGGGTCCAGCTCGTCCTCGCAGCGCCGGTCTCGGGAGCCCGTCGGTCCCGGCGGGTCCTCCCGTCGCCGGGCGCGGGGAGGGTCCTGCCCGGAGGCTCCTTTCCGCGCAGGCACCTGCGTGGCCGCCCCGCGCGCGGCGGGGTCCTGCGGCGCCTCGGGGAAGCGCGGCGATTGGCTGGCGGCGTCGCGACGGGCTCGGCGCCGTTTGACAACCGCAGTCTGCGGGAGGCGGGACCGAGGGCCGCGGCGCTGGGCGGGGCCGGACGGACGGACGGGCTGACGGACGGACTGATGCTGTGACGCGCGGCGGAGGGGAGGACCGCCGCCGAGAGCCGAGAGACCGCCGCCCTTGCCGTTCCCCGCCCCACCCGGAGCCGGCCACTTCGCGGGCCCCGGCCGCCGGCCTCGCCGCCGCCGCTCCCGCCGCCGCCGCCGCCGCCCCGGGCTCGCCCTCAGGTGAGTGACTCCAGGAGGGCGGAGGCGGGCTCGGGCCGCGCCGCACACCTCGCGTTGCCATGGTCACCCGTCGCCACCTGTCATCACCTGCCGGGGCTGCGACCCCCAGGGCGGCGCTCGCGGCCGGGGGATGGGGGACGGGGGGGGGGTCTAGAGGGCGCCGGGGTGCCCACCGGGCGGCATGGGTCGCGGCTGAGGCCCGGGGTGCCCACCGGGCGGCATGGGTCGCGGCTGAGGCCCCCCGGCGCCGCGGGGATGAACGGCGGGGCCGACGCCAGGCCGCCCCGCCATCCCGGGGCCACACCTTCCCCCTCGCCGCCAGCCCGGCTCCGGGGGCCGCAGCGACGCCCGCCCCGGAGCTGGTCGTCTCGCCGCCGCCGCTGCCGGGAGGCGGGAGCGCGGAGCCGGGGAGGAGTGGGCACGCCTCGGCCGGGAGGAGGGGGCGGGGAGCCGCGGGGCGAGGGGCCGCCCCGCGAGGTCGGGGTTCGGCCGTTCTCACCTCGGGAGTCCCCCGGGGGATCGGGACCCCCTAGGGGGGTCCGAGGGAAGGGCGGCCGCTGCATCGGGGCGGGGGGCGCCGGCCGGGGAGGTGCGGGAGGTGGGGGTGCCCGCTCGCGGGGTCAATCTGGGCAGAAAGGGGCCGGGGCTGCAGCCCCCCGGGGCCAGGCCGCGCGGCCCCAAGCGCCGGGGGCGGGGGCGGCCAGCGGCGGCGTGGGACCCGCATCTGGTTTTTGCTTCTCTCTGTGCCCAGACCCGCATCTGATTTTTGCTTCTCTGTGCCCAGACCCGCATCTCATTTTTCCTTCTCTCTGTGCCCAGACCCGCATCTCATTTTCCCTTCTCTCTGTGCCCAGACCCGCATCTCATTTTTGCTTCTCTCTGTGCCCAGACCCGCTCACGAGCCACGCGTGCTGCCTGAGCCGAGCCCTTTTTTTTTTTTTTTTTTTTTGGCAACTTGGGTCCCCGCATAATGAAGGGGAGAAGCAGCCTTTGTTCCGCCCAGATTCCGAGGTGCTGGGTCCCAGCCCCCTGCTTCCCTGGCCTTTGTTGTCGACTTCCACAGCCCGCTTCCAGAAGTTCCTGGCACAGACCTTTACCCAGGCAGTTTTTAAGGCGCTAGGACATTTTTTTTCTTTTCTTTTCTTTTTTTTTTTTTCACGGTAAATCCAAGTCGTTTTTTTTTTTTTTTTTGGTCGCCAGTGTTGGCATTGGAATTTTACTAGAAAGAAGCAATGCCTGCAGGCCCGTTCTCCTGTATTTTGGCATATTCTCGAGGTCTCCTTTAGAAGGAAGATATAAGGAACCTGAGGCTTTAGGGCATAGATTGCTTCCACACAGAAAAGAAAAAAAATATATATATATACAAGGATGGAAAAGACAGATTATGCGGAACAAGTATATGGTGAGCTTTAAAGGAACACCTGGAATTTAGATGCCGTTATATGCGAATTTTACATTTTTTTCCCCCCAATTACAGTGGACAGACAGTCTCCTATCAGTGTTAGGTATATTAATGATGTGGTTTTTGTGCGAAGGGATCTTACACTGTTTATCTCCCACCCTCCAACTTCCCTGTTCTGTCTCCTCCCGCCCCTCTCCCCCCCCCGTTTTTTTTTAAAGCCAGTAATGGGGATATATCATAGAGAAAAGGGGTATCAGCCCATGTTCCTATTGACAGAACTGTGTTCCGCCTCTTCCGTTTGTGAAATGGAACTTATCAGGTACTTACCGAACGGGCAGCTCGCTGTATGCTGCAGTTTGAGACACCCTTCAAAAATAAGTATGAAAAGCTGCCGTTTGCCTTAGCAGACCAGTAACCCGGAAGTCAGCCAGCCAGGATTTAAGTTTCCCTTTGCCGCTGATTGCAATCTTGCTTACCCTTCTGTGGACTCTGATTTCCAGATCTGTAAAATGGGGATAATACCTGCTCTTGTTTTTAGTCTGGAACAAGCTCTGAAGTTGAAATAAATTAATGTATGTGAAAGCACTCCGGAGAGAAAAAAAAAGTAAGGCACCCATTGATTACCTTTTAATAGAGCGGAGCATTGGCAAGGATAATTAACATTTCCTGCTTGATTGAGCATTTCCAGGTCCAGGACCTTATTTCTTACAATGGCCTTAAAAGGCTCCTGGGAACTATTAGGGTGCAGTTTGGCTACCCCGCAGAGGCCCTTGATTCCCGTGTGGCATGGAGAAAAGGGTGTTTCCTCCCTGTATGTGGGCCAGGGGTGCGTTCTTGCTTTCTGTAGGAGGTTCTCCTGTTTAGAAAATAAGGCTATGGCACATATCTGTGATTGAGTTTCATTTGGTGTTAAATAATCCTCAGCGCGGGCTCTCGGTTCTTGATTTATAGAGAGAGAGTTTACTTTGTCCTGTGGTTTTCAAACAGGAGTATTGGCAGTGTGAGAAGCTGTTATGTGCATGAGTATGATAGATCTGTGGTCGGGAAACATGGCACATACTTATGGAGTTGCCATCAATTTCACTCGAAGACTTGGATAAAATATGTTGTTGTTTTTTTCTTTTTTTTTAAGTAACAGCATTATTGCCATACTATACAGTATTTGTTTTTAAATGCTCATCCACGGACATGCATAGAGAGAGGAAGGGGAGGGGGACATCGATAGATCTGGGAGAGAAACATAGATCTGGGATCAATCTGGCAACCTTTTGTTGCACAGGATAATGCTCCACCAACTAAACCACTCTGGCTGGGCAAAACATATTGTTTTTATATTAAAACAAAAAGATCATATGGACAATTTCTCACTAACTTCTAAGGTAAATTAGGCTCAAGATTTCTTGAATCCTAATTATGTCCTCTTGTGTTTTTTGTTTGTTTTTTGTTGTTTAAAGTATTACATCTGAATCTTTTTTACCCCATTGACCTCTCTCTCCCTACTCCTTCCCACCCCTCTGTCCTCTTGTTTTACCCCTGAAATGTCACAGTGTTATAGTGGAAAGGTCACAAGATTATAGTCAGATAGACCCTGTTGGTCCATTCTTCTTTTTTTTTCTTTTTAAGTGATAAGCTTTTTGTAAATTATTATTTTATTGATTTTCTACAGAGTGGGAGGGAGAGGGAGAGAGAGTTAGAAACATGGATAAGAAACAACATTGATCAGTGGCCTCCTGCACACCTCCCACTGGGGATGTGCCCACATATGCCCTTGACCGGAATCGAACCCAGGACCTTTCATTCTGCAAGCTGATGCTCTATCCACTGAGTCAAACCAGTAAGGGCCTGTTGGTCTATTCTTGCTGCTGTACTTTCTGCTGTACTTTCTGCTGTGTGCCCTTGGACAAATACCTAATGTCTCTGAGCATTAGTGTGATCACCTGTAAAATGAAATGGTAGTATTGTAAGAATTACATAGAATCTATATAGGAGTATTTTGCACAGGGCCTGACATAGTAGATGCACAATAAATGTTAGTACCCTGTCCCTTCCCATCTCTGCATCTCAGGATATTGACAAGCCTTCAAACCCATTCTTAGCAGGAGACCATTACATTGCATTTGTAAGTCTTTTGTGGTACTCTTTATATTTTAATTTTTTTATTGTATAGTGCCTGCATCATGGGAAGTGTTAGTTTCACTGTATGTATATAGTGGCTGACCATACCACACCTGGTATATTGTGTTCAATTTGAGGTGTTTTAAGAGGGAGATTAATAAATCTCCCTCTTTTTTGTTCTTTTTTTTTATTTAATAAGTCTTTATTGTTCAGGTTATTACATTTGTTCCTCTCCCTGCCCATACCTCCTCTCACCCAGCTCCCACCCCTCCCTCTGTCCTTAACCTCCCCCGCATTGTCCTCATCCATAGGTGTACGATTTTTGTCCAGTCTCTCCCTGTACCCTCCTCACTCCTTCCCCCTGAGAATTATCAGTCCACTCCCTTTCTATGCCCCTGATTCTATTATATTCACCAGTTTATTCTGTTCATCAGATTTTGATTCACTTGATTTTTAGATTCACTTGTTGATAGATATGTATTTGTTGTTCATAATTTTTTGGCTTTTACCTTTTTCTTCTTCCTCCTCTTCTAAAAGAGTACCTTTCAGCATTTCATATAATACTGGTTTGGGGTTGATGAACTCCTTTAGCTTTTTCTTATCTTGAAGCTCTTTATCTGCCCTTCAATTCTGAATGATAGCTTTGCTGGGTAATCTTGGTTGTAGGTTCTTGCTATTTGTCACTTTGAATATTTATTGCCACTCCCGTCTGGCCTGCATAGTTTCTGTTGAGAAATCAGCTGACAGTCCTATGGGTGCTCCCATATAGGTAATGAACTGTTTTTTCTTGCTGCTTTTAATATTCTCTCTTTGTCTTTTGCTCTTGGTATTTTAATTATGATGTGTCTTGGTGTGGTCCTCTTTGGATTCCTTTTGTTTGGGGTTCTCTGTGCTTCCTGGACTTGTAAGTCTATTTCTTTCTCCAGGTGGGGGAAGTTTTCAGTCATTATTTCTTCAAATAGTTTTTCAGTATCTTGCTCTCTCTCTTCTTCTGGCACTCCCATAATTCTGATGTTGGTACGCTTGAAGTTGTCCCAGAGGCTCCTTACATTATCTTTACATTTTTGGATTTTTTTTTTGCTTTTCCAATGGGCTGTTTTCTGCTTCTTTGTATTTCAAACCTTTGCTTGATTTTTGCCTTCCTCTAGTGTGCTGTTAGGTCTCTGTATAATATTTTTCATTTCAGGCAGTGTATGTTTAATTTCTAGTTGTTCCTTTTTCATCTCCTCTTGGGTCTTGCTAAATTTATCCATCTTTTTTAGGAAATTCTTGAAAAATCTTATAACCGTGTTTTTGAACTCTATATCCAGTCATTTGTTTTCCTCCATTTCTTTCGTTTGTAAGCTGTTCCTTTGTCTTCACATTTTCACTATGCTGGGAGAACTTCTGTGCTGGAGTCAGCCTTATGATACAAGACTTGCAAAATTGCAAAAGCTTCTCTGTTGAGCTTGGATGGGGTAGAGTCTCAGGGCTGAGCAGACAGCTTTGGCTTCCAGTCAGCCCCATCCTATGCGACCCCTAGATCTCAAGTGTCTCTCGGTAATCACTGTAGCTCTCCCTGTGCGCACACGCCTTCAGACCTCTGCCTTTCCGGTTCCCATGTGCTCCAGGACCTGTATAAGTCTGTGTCCTCAGGGTCTTGTCCGAAACTGGGGTTCAGTGCAGTCTGAAGTGGAGTTCAGTGCAGTTGGGAGGCTCTGTCTCCCGCCCGCTAGGGAAAGGCAGCAGCACAATTAGCAGTCCGTCCGCTCTGTGCACAGTGATGTACGCGCCTCCAGACTCTGCCCTTTCGCGGCTCCCCTAAATTTCCATGCACTCCTCCCTTTTCACGACAGTCCAGACTCCCTCTGTGTGAGTCTCGCCCGGAACTGGGGTTCA
The DNA here is from genome assembly GCA_011751065.1 of Lasiurus cinereus. Lineage (NCBI taxonomy): Eukaryota > Metazoa > Chordata > Mammalia > Chiroptera > Vespertilionidae > Lasiurus > Lasiurus cinereus. The sequence continues at coordinate 6,891,529 of JAAGEH010000027.1, forward strand.
GTGCAATCAGGAGTCTCCATGTCCCTCCCACTAGAGGAAGCCAGCCAGGCACTCCGCCACCTGCTCTCTCCACGAGCGTGTCTCTGTACCTCAGTTTTTTACAGCTCTTCTGAGTCTCCGTGAGCCCCTCTCTTTCCTTCTAGTTGTAGAATTTCCACTCAGCCAGCTTTCCTGTGGTTCTGGATGATGTGTGTTCTGTCTTTTGGTTGTAGTTTTGAAATAGTTGTGCGAGGCAGCAGTTTAGGTGTTCACCATACTGCCATCTTGGTTCTCCCTCTCAATCTTCCTCTTAAGAGGAGAATGACCGGAATGGTGGAACACATGAAAGCTATTGAAAAATGGTTGAAGGAAGTAGGGGAATAAACACGATTATTGTCAGATTTAAATATGTGTACGTTTTTAATGTGACCAACTTGAATTATGCTGACCCTGAAGATATAACTAGGTGAAAGTCACAAGTAGATTTCAGTTTGATATTAGAAAGAAATACATTCTTACTTGTGGGAAAAAATGGAGTTCTATATTCTTTATTGTGTGCAACAAATTTTCCCTAAAATTAGTGGCTTACAACAACAAATCACAGTGTTTCTGAGGGTCTGGCATCTGGGCACAGACCAGCGGGGTGCCTCTGGTTTAAGGTCCCATGGGGTTGTAGTCAAACTGCCACAGGGGCTGTGGTCTCACCTGAAGACTGGCCTGGGATGGTCTCCTTCCCAGCTGATACGGGCCTGTTCCTTTCAGGCTGTTGCACATTTGCAATTAAATCACCTGGCAGCAACCTAAGTTTTTGGAATGCTATTTTGTTAAAGGAATAGCTAGCAGATTTCTCTCTTTTTCATTTTTTAAAGGAAAAGGTGCAGTAGTCCTATGTTGTAGTTTTTTTTTTTTCTTCCGTGGCTTCACAGGACTTCATTTACTTCCCCCCATTTTATCCTGCAAACTGGCATTGTAAAGCACCATAGGTCGGTAGTAGGCACCCTGTAATAGTTGGAAATTAAAAGAGAGTACTTTTTATTGTGCAGGATGGAGCTGTGGACTAATGGAGCCTTTCTTAAGCACTTTTTTCTTGTCGACAAAATTTATAGTGGCTGTACGCCAACTTCTTTAACCTTATACTTCCGAATGATTTTTAGTTTTGTATGTTTTTCTTCCTTTTTAATGTGTATTATGAGTAAGTAAAGTAGTCTCATTGCAAAGGAACATTTAAATCAGATCTATTTATAATTGGTTAGAAAGCTACCACTGATATTTTTTTCATAAAACTTTTCCATATCTATTTATGGCAATGTACGTAGAAGTTGGTCTACAGGCAGTCCTCAGGTTACCGAGATCCGTTCCTACAGCTCAACGTAATGCGATTTTCACTGTGAGTCGAAACCCACCTACATAAGCACCTACGTCAATCACATGGAGCACAGACACAGCAGCAATGAAGTGAAACAGTAAAAAAAAATGTAAAAGAAAGAATACAATTCCTGACCTTTACTTGTGGCAAATAAATAATAAAAACAAAGCACATATGTACATATGTCGAAATGACGAAACTTTTTTTTTTAATAAATAAATGGGAGATGGTGACATAACCCCAAAACGACCTAAGTCCGACGTAACCCGAGGACTGCCTGTATTTCTATTGCCATTATCTTTTTTCTTATTGTTAACATTTTATCTTTAATCTTAGATTTCTAAAGTTAATTTTATTTCTGCCCTTAATACATTCTTCTAATCTTGTTTCACTAAGATAAGAATCAGTATGAATACACACAGAGAGGCCATCTGAAATTTAGTGTCTGTGAATATTGTTATTTAAGTACTGAAATATTTACCACCTTCCAGCTGGCTTCCAGATGAGCTTATTACTTGGATCAATTGTACCCCCCCCCCAATACATACCCCAATTGAGGATCAAACCCACAACCTGGTATATGCCCTGACCAAGAATCGAACTGGTGACTTTTCAGTGCACGAGACAACACTTAACCAGCTGAGCCACACTGGTCAGGGCCAGATATGCTTATTATTATTATTTTAAATATATTTTCTATTATTTTTGTTGATATTTTTTTACAGAGAGGAAGGGAGAGGGAGAGAAAGTTAGATCGATGAGAGAGAAACATCGATCAGCTGCCTCCTGCACACCCCTTACTGGGGATGTGTCTGCAACCAAGGTACATGCCCTTGACTGGATCGAACCTGGGACCTTTCAGTCCGTAGGCTGATGATCTATCTACTGAGCAAAACCGGTCAGGGCCAGATGTGCTTATTATTGAAGAAAACTCTTGGGTGGGAGTGGCTGGAGAGAGGTCAGTGGGGGAGCAGCTACCTATGAACCAGGAGGTCATGGGTGATTTCATATGTAATACTTTATTTATTTGTTTGTTTGTTTGTTTGTTTTTGGAATGGGACATTTAATTGTCTCCAGGGTGCTCCCAGGTTGGGGATTGCGGGGCCTTGGGCAGAGCCCAGGCTAATGGAACCAACAAAGATGCCCATTAGCCAGTGCCAGGCAGGGTGGCAGTCCCAGGGCCAGGTTGACACAGCCAGCACTTGGGCTGTTGCTTCAGACAATTTCTGAGACTCTGGGTCAGGAATGCTGCCTCTGAATGAGGAGCGGGGGCTGCAGTTAAAGGAGGAGGAGAGGGAGGGGGTGGGAGACAGGGCTCCAAGGTCAGGCAGTTAGGAATAACAGGGAGTGGGTCACCAGGTCCCTCATGGTCCACAACGGCTGGGGCTGGGGGATGTGGGGAGGGGATGCAGTTGGCGGCTTGGGCTTGGCTCGGGCCAGTTTCGGGAACTCCTCCACAGCCTCCACCAACAGCTCCTACTCCCCACAGAACTGGTCTCCCTTAACCATCTGGGGGGCGGGGTGGCCTGGGGGTTGCCTGCCAAGGCTCGCATCTCATCCCTTAGGGCGTTGTCCTGGGAGAGATCCACTAGCTGGTACTGGATGCGCGCCCCATCCAGGATGCGGGTTACTTCACTCCACTGGGATTGGATTTCGCGTGACCCGGTGACCCACGTACTGTGGACTCGCAGGCCGCTCATGCTGCGGGCGGATGGACTGGAGACGCTCCATATCTAATACTTTAAACAATAAGGGATTTAGCCGAAACCAGTTTGGCTCGGTGGATAGAGCATCGGCCTGCGGACTGAAAGGTCCCAGGTTCGATTCCGGTCAAGGGCACGTACATTGGTTGCGGGCACATCCCCAGTAGGGGGCGTGCAGGAGGCGGCTGATCAATGTCTCTCTCATCGATGTTTCTAACTTTCTATCCCTCTCCCCTCCTCTCTGTGAAAAATCAATAAAATATATTAAAAAAAAACAATAAGGAATTTAAATGAACAAACTCTTGTTTCCTTTACCTTACCTAGTCCAGGAATTGGATAGAAGTAAAAATTTATTCCTGAAAGGAAAATGTTTTTTGGGGGATACTTTTACAGACAAATCTGTCCTTTAATATGGAAATACTGAAACATTCTGAGTTTCTCCCATTTTTTGATTTTTAGTGGAATATACTTTATTTTTGGCCCTTCATAAGTTCTTAGTGGTGAGTCATTGTTCATGTGTACCATGAGCTGGCAGGCCTACCTCAGATGCTGACAGAGCTGACTTTGGCTAAAGAGTGGTTGGGTGGAAGGGCCAGAGCTCCATTTTTTTATGGCTTTTAGAAATCTACTCTGTACTTTTCTTTTTTAATATTTTAAGTTAATATAACTAACATTTTATACTATATACATTTCATTTTTTTAAAATTTATTTTTTATATATTTTTATTGATTTCAGAGAGGAAGGGAGAGGGAGAGATAGAAACATCAATGATGAGGTTTCTGATCGGCTGCCTACTGCATGCCCCCACACTGGGGATCGGGCCCGCAACCCCGGCATATGCCCTGACCAGAAATCACCCATGACCTCCTGGTTCATAGGTAGCTGCTCAACCACTGAGCCACACCGGCTGGCTGTACATCTCATTTAAAAGATAATTTTAGTTGTTCCTAAGCTAGTTAATTCTTACTGATATATAGCCTCTCTGAAGAGGTAGGAACAAGCATTTATTGAGTTCTTTTTTAAAAAATTTTTTTTATTTATTTCATAGAGGAAGAGAGAGGGAGGGAGAGAAAAACGTCAGTGATGAAAGAGAATCATTGATCAGCTGCCTCCTGCATGCCCCTTACTGGGGACTGAGCCTGCAACCCAGGCATATGCCCTTGACTGGAATAGAACCCGGGACCCTTCAGTCCACAAGCTGATGCTTTATCCAAACTGGCCAGGGCTATTATTGATTTCTTTTCCTCTGAATTAGAGAAAAATTCTGGTTTTGTAATGATTAGTAGTTTAAGAAGATTAAAATTGTTTATGAATTAAATATTATTTTAAAAACTCAAAGCCCAGTGTGTGAAATTGCGCAGCCCCGCCCACCTGTACACCCCCTGCCCACCCGTGCACACACCTCTTGGTGACCAGTCTTTGGTCGTTCCACCATGATAGCGTCATGACCAAGGGGTTTTTATAATAGAGATATTACAGTAGTCCCCCTTACCCATGGTTTCAGTTACCTGCAGTCTTTCACAGTCTGAAAATATTAAATGAAAAAAAAATTTTTTTAAAATATATTTTAATGATTTTTCACAGAGAGGAAGGAAGAGGGATAGAAAGTCAGAAACATCGATGAGAGAGAGAGAGAGAGACATCGATCAGCCGCCTCCTGCACGCCCCACAGTGGAGATGTGTCCGCAAGCAAGGTACATGCCCCCAACCGGAATCGAACCCGGGACCTTTCAGTCCGCAGGCTGACGCTCTATCCACTGAGCCAAACTGATCTCGGCTTAAATGAAATTTTTGAACTAAATCATTCATAACTTAAATTGTGCACTATTCTGAGTAGCATATGAAATCCTGCACAGTCCCGCCATATCCTGCCCCTACGTGAGTCATACTTTATCCACACTCACTGTATGTGCTACCGTTGGCTGCTTATTAGCTGTTTTGGTTATCAGATGGACTGTTGCATTATGACAGTGCTTGTGTTCAGATAATCCTTATTTTACTTAATAATGCCCCACAGCACAAGAGTGTGCAGTTGGCAACTTAGATATGCCAAAGAGAAGCCATAACATGCTGCCTTTAAGTGAAAAGGTATGTATATATAAGAAAAAACATAGTATATTTAGGGTTCAGTACTATCCATGATTTCAGGCATCCTCTACGGGGCCTTGGAACAATTCCTTGCAGATAAGGGGGGACTGCTGTGTGTGTGTGTGTGTGTGTGGTATCTAATTTCTAAATCATATAGCTAGGATTTTGGAGCCACTCAAATGTTTCAATAACACTGGGTGGTTAGAAAAGAATAATTCTGAGATATAGTCATCAAGCACATGCCTGTGTTTTATATTGTATACAGCAACCGTGAAGTTTATAACAATTAAAATTACGGATTGAGTGATTAAAATACAATACATCTCTTGGGAATTTCAGAGTATAGAATTAAAACTTGTTTTTTAAAAGTTTTTTAAAATCCTGACCAATTCTAGGTTAACTAGAATACGTTTTCTGTATCTATTCAAAATTTAAATGTAGACTCAATGTAAAATATGTATTTGTAAGAGTGAATTTCTTTTAGGTTTTATTGACTGAAATGATGACAGCATTAAACTTGTAGTTATGATTTCAAATATGACTATTGCTATAAATTCATAGTAACTCCAGAGTTACCTGATATTTAGACTGAATGTTGAATAATATGTATAGCCTATAAAATGTTAAATATCATTGTGTAAATTGAACATCAGAAAATTGTAGTCTTAATCCTGCATGAAGTTGTATCGTTGGTACATTGTGCCCTTTAAGAACTTAGAGATGCAGTGGGAAAGTATGATTTTTTTTAAAAGAGAGTTTAATTAGTGAAAGTCATTCCTTTGCTAGGAAAAATTATCTGAAGTTTTGGGGAATGCTCACATTGCTAATCATTGTGCTCTAGGAGTAATCTCAGGGAGACAGTTCTGAGATGTGGTTAGAATTCAGTGGATGGAAATACCATTAAATTTACTGTCTTTTGGATAAAGTCTAGAACAGGAGGGTAAGGTCAGAAGACAGCAAAAGGAAGCCCAAAGCATGAGGAACCCGGTGGCTGGCTTGCTGGGAGAGAGATTTGGGGTGCGTCTGTTTCCTGAAACAGGCATGTCTTTACTGCGGAGGTGGATGTGTGAGATTAGCGTAGTCTCATATCATAAATATTTGAGGCATAGAACTGTCTTCCCAGGCACTGTCCCTTCTTTACCCTACCACCTTCTCTGTGGAGGAGAGCATCATCTGATGGGAGCATTCTGGTCTGCTAGAGATTTGAACTTCACATTATGAAGGAATAAATTGAAAAAAATAGTAAACAGATTGAAAAAAATAACCTTGTTCATATATGTATGTGTTTCTATTTCTGTGAGCGTGGTTGAAGTTAGTTGGTCCTATGAGAAAGATATGCTTACCATCTGTTCCATCTGATGTTTCTTTGTAGCTGGTCCCCTTCAAGTGGTTGTTTGTAGTGCTCTGAGCCTTAACATTTGAAAACTGCAGCAACCTGGACCATTTAACTTGTGTGGCCTCATATGTAAAATGAGAATTTTGACCTAATGTTCTTCAGAATTCTTCCTAGTTCTAAATCTTTATGAATTCATGACCAATATGCTCAGTTTTATCACTATAAACTTAAATCTTATATAATAAAAGCCTAATATGCTAAGTGTCTGGTCATCTGTCCAACCAATCAAAGTGCAATATGCCGCCGAAACTGGTTTGGCTCAGTGGATAGAGCATCGGCCTGCAGACTGAAGGGTCCCAGGTTCGATTCTGGTCAAGGGCATGTATCTTGGTTGCAGGCACATCCCAGTAGGGGCGTGCAGGAGGCAGCTGATCGATGTCTCTCTCTCATCGATGTTTCTAACTCTCTCTCCCTCTCCCTTCCTCTCTGTAAAAAATCAATAAAATATATATATATTTTTAAAAAGTGCAATATGCTAAGACTGCTCAGCTGTTCTCTATGATGTGCACTGACCACCAGTAGGTTAGTTTTCTGCTGGGGTTCGGCCAATTTGGACTGAGAGGGGTCAGACATGCCCTGGAGCCCTCCCTCGGACCCTCCCTGGCTGGCCAACCTCCCATGTCCCTCTTGAGCCATGATCATGCACCAGTGGGGTCCCTTAGCCTGGCCTGTGCCCTCTCCCAATCTGAGACCCCTCGGGGGATGTCAGAGGCCGGTTTTGGCAGGATCCTGCAGGCTGCACGAATTCGTGCATTGGATCTCTAGTAGGTAATAAGAATTAGAAGGGATTGTAATTTTTTAAAATATATTTTTATTAATTTTAGAGAGGGAGAAAGAGCGAAACATCAATGATGGGAATCATTGATCGGCTACCTCCTGCATGTCCCCCAGGGAGTTGAGCCTGCAGCCCAGGCATGTGCCCTTGACTGGAATCAAACCTGGGACCCTTTAGTCCGCAGGCTGACGCTCTAGCCACCAAGCCAGGGCTAGAAGGGATTTTAGAGAGTTAAAATATTGTTTAGGTTGATAGTACCAATATAACTTAAAGTTGCATATTTTAACCAGCCTTGTTTTGTTTGGTTCTAGAATACAGGGTGCAATATTTCACATGTTGCTGCTAGACTATACGGTAAGCTTCTTAAGGATAGGGCAATGTCTTCTGAGTACAGAACAGGGCCTGTCACAGAGAAAGCCAATAAATGCGTATGGAATGAGTATGAATACCTAGGACAAGGTATTTATGACATAGCTAAACATAGTTTGTTTATTAGTAACTTTTAAAGTATTTTTTATTATGGCAAATTTTAAACATGTGTAAGAGTAGAAAGAATAATATTGTCCTAGTCCTTCTGGGTTGCTGTAACAGAAAACCACTGATTGGTGGCTTATACGTAGTGAAAATTCATTGCTCACAGTTTCGGAGGCTGAAAATCCAACATGAGTAAGGTCAGGTTCTGCTGAGGGCCCTCTTCCTGCTTGCTGGCTGCTGACTTCTCATTGCATCCTCAGAAGGTGGAAGGGTTGAGCCAGATTTCTGGGGCCTCTTTTATTAGGGCTCTAATCCCAGTCATGAGAGCCCTGACCTCATGACCTAATCATCCCCCATAGGCTCCACCTCCTAAAACCATCGCTTTGGGGATTAGGATTTCTAGTTACAAATTTTGGGAGACAAACATTCAAACCATAGCAAATGAACCTCCATTTCCCATTGCCCTGCTTCAATAGTCATGATTATTCTCGTTCCTCCACTCCCTTCTTCTTCTTGTATTATTTTGAAGCAAATCACAGACTTGGTATCAGTTCATCTGAAACTATTCCAAAGTGTATCTCTCAGAGATAAGGACTTAAACAATCAGAGTCATACCTTTGTTACACCTTAAAGAATGACTTGGTTTTGATAAGCATTACAATTTCACTTCAAAATATCTGAACTAAATATTTCCAAGAAACCTGTTATGTGTACTTTCCAGACAGTAACACTTGGACATAAGGCAATAGGATTGATTTTTGTTTTGTTCTGTTTAATGTTTAGGCTATCAACATGACGGCTGAAGAAACAGTGAATGTAAAAGAGGTCGAAATCATTAAGCTCATGTTAGACTTTTTGAACTCAAAGAAGCTCCACATTAGTATGCTGGCTCTTGAGAAGGAAAGTGGAGTCATAAATGGCCTGTTTTCAGACGATATGCTTTTCCTGAGGTATGAATTCATTAGCTGGGAGGTGTGTGGCTCCTTTAAGGCAATGTTAAGTATCAATAAGGTAATGTGTATAACACAGATTGTTCTTTATAGTCATGAAAAGGCTATGTAAGTATAATTTTAAAAAATGCTTGTGTTTATATTAGAACATTTACCAGTGTTTTCTGTAGAATGGTTTTAGTAGCAAGATCTAGAAGTCCTTTAAAGAAACGGGAGTTACAGTTACATTGTGGTTGTGGCATTGTTCAAAGAAATAATTGATTAAGGAAGCAGGGACTCCAGAAAGATAAATATTTCTGAAATTTAAATTTTCGTCATAGAAATAAAACATTCTCATTATATAAACATATTTTAATAGAAAATATAGAAAAATAAGGAAGAAAAATTACCCTACCATCTAGATGCTCTACTAATAATTTTCTGTGCATATTAAAAAATAACAGCAATTAAGAAAAAAATATTGCATTTGTAGTTTAGTATCCTGCTTTTTCCATTAACATCATAAGGATTCTCTATGTGACTGCAAATTGACACTATACAAATTTTCAAATTTTATTAATTTACTAATGATTCCTCTATTTTTAGATAATAAATTGTTTTCAAGTAAATAAATGCTCTAGTGAGCATCTTTTTTTCTGTATCTTGGATTAGAACAAGATTCTTGGAAATGGAATTGCAGAGCAAAAGGGAATTAACGTTTGCCAAAATGGAAAGCTAAATATATCCCAACTTGAATTGGACGGAAAAATAAAAGCCCACATTTCTGGACAGAAGTGCATTTTATGCTTACGTGATAAAAATACCAAATATCCTCGACAAGTTGTACAGATTCTTGGACATGTGGCATTTTGTGACTTGGAAAGCCTTGAGAAATGAAGTAGTCCTAGTTCATAGAAAAGGAACTTAAAAACAATTTTTTTTTATTTGAGGGAGGAGGGGGGAAGAAGGGAGAGAGGAAAAAAGGAAGGAAGGAGGGGGAGAGAGAGAGAAAGAGGGAGAAACATCAATGACGAGAGAGAATCATTGATTGGCTGCCTCCTGCACCCCCCACCCCCCCACTGGGGAGCTTAGTCCACAGTATGTTAGGAACCAATCTTCAGGCTGTCTGGCCTGTCTTTCAGTTTAGCAGTGGCTCTCAGATACCCCCTTGAAACCTGTTGGTTTGTGAAGAAGTTTTGCTGGTTTGAGGAAAAATGCATGGAATTACAAAACAGTAAGTTTTTCATTAAGCAAAATGAATCATCTTAAAGGGCTGGCCTTTGAAATGGTATCCTCCCTACATTTATTTATTTTCTTATTTATTAATAATTTTTCTTTTTAAAGTTTTATGTTTTTATTGACTTCAGAGAGGACAGGAGAGGGAGAGAGAGATAAACATATTAATGATTAGAGAGAATCATTGATCGGTTGCCTCCTGCATGCTCCTTACTGGGGATGAAGCCCACAATCCAGGCATGTGCCCTGATCCAGAATCGAACCTGTGACCTCCTGTTTCAGAGGTTGATGCTCAGCCACTGAGCCACACTGGCTGGGCTTTCTTACATTTTTAAATATAAAAGTGCCCCTTTATAAAATGATTATGATATTTATATTGCGATTGCTTTTTATTTTTTAAAATATATTTATTGATTTCAGAGAGGAAGGGAAAAGGAGAGAGAGATAGAAACATTAATGATGAGAGAGAATCATTGATTGTTTGTCTCCTGCACGCCCCCCACTGGGGATCAAGCCCGCAACCCAGGCATGTGCCCTTGGCCAGAATCAAACCTGGGACCCTTCAGTCCGCAGGCGGAGTCTCTATCCACTGAGCCAAGCCAGCCAGGACGCGATTGCTTTTTATTAATATTCCTTCTTTGCAGAATCAAAAGTTGGCAATCCTGTGTAGATCCTCCTCCCATCCCTTCCTTTTTAAATCTTACTGTTCAAAATGTCCAGGAGAAGGGAAATTGCTGTTATAAAAGAAGAGCAGCAATAGGCATGCTTTGTAAATTAAAAGTTCCCATAGAACCTAACGTAGGATGAAACCTGATCTTACTCCTTCCCGTTTTCATTCTCAGAGTGTAGACTTTAGTACTAAATGCCTCAAAGATGAGCAGGATTTTTCAATCTCTGCACTATTAACATTTTGTGCAAGATAATCCTTTGTTGTGCATGTCCTTGGTGGTGAGGGCATCCTATGTATTGTAGGGTATTTATTTATTTATAAATATATTTTATTGATTTTTCCACAGAGAGGAAGGGAGAGGGACAGAGAGCTAGAAACATGGATGAGAGAGAGACATTGATCAGCCGCCTCCTGCACGCCCCCCACTGGGGATGTGCCCGCAACCAAGATACTTGCCCTTGACTGGAATCCAACCTGGGATCTTTCAGTCGCAGGCCAATGCTCTCTCCACTGAGCCAAACTGGTTTCAGCCATTGTAGGATATTTAGCAGCATCTCTGACCTATGCCCAGTAGATGTCAGTAGCACCTCATTTGTGACAACCAAAAATATCTCCAGACATTGCCAAATTGTCCCCCATTGAGAAACACTGAGACAGGGGCATTCCACACACCAGCCCATAAGTAATAGAGAGTAATGAAAAACAAAAAACACAAAACACACATATATTAGAATGAGGAGTGGTTGTAGATTCACAGATTCTTCTGTATAGCATATGTTGTTACAAATCAGTTGTAAAAAAATTTTTTTTATTATAGTGGTTGAGAAACCAAGTAGAAAGTTCATCCCATTATAGACTTCAGACTGAAGCTTTAATGCTGTCTTGTCATCTGTTCTGCTTTTAATTGGTGTAACCCAGATTTGATAAATACATGCATTTTCCCTTTATATAGGCAGCTAATCCTTGATGGTCAATGGGATGAAGTTCTTCAGTTCATTCAGCCTCTGGAATGTATGGAAAAATTTGACAAAAAAAGGTAAGATTTCATCTGAAGTTTTATTTTAATGAATGCTTTAGAACTTGCTATTTTTTAACGTGTTTATTTATATTTTTAGGGAGAGAGGGGGAGAAAAACATTGATGAGAGAGTAACATTGATGAGCTGCTTCCTGCACACCCCCTACTGAATTTTGATTTCATATTATGTTGCATTTGACATCTTCCATAAAAACTTGATTTTTTGTTTAGAATTAATTTTGGAAATATGAATCCTTCTTTCTAGTATTAAATTGTGACTACTTGCTACTGAAATTATTTTATTAAATAATAAAATATTTTAAGAATTTTCTGAAAGCAAAGGTACTTATAGTAAGTACCTTACAATTACATTTGACTTATGAGACATTGGAAAATTAAACATATTTCAAGTTCTTTTTAAAAATGAATAATTACTTCTTTAAGACACACGTAGGTTGTTTTAACAGCTTCAGGAACTTGAGTCCCGTTTCCAGTCTTTGACATTGCTGTAATTCAGCTTTTGAGTCATTTTAACGCCTCATACTTTATTTTCCGCAGGTTCCGTTACATTATCCTGAAGCAGAAGTTTCTAGAAGCTTTGTGCGTTAACAATGCAATGTCAGCAGAAGATGAGCCCCAGCATGTAAGATTTTTATTCCTGAAGGTTTGCGCCCTAGTCTTGTTTCAGTCATAAGTGTATTTTACTCACTAAAACGAACCATTAGTGTCATGAGTTTTCGAAGTGTTTTTGAGCCACCATATCGGGTTAGCAGCTGTGGTTCTTCCTGCCGGTAGTGAGGCTACATTCGTCCCGGGACGTAGGCAGAGATGGTAACCGCATGTCTGGCTGATGGGCCAGAACGCACCCCGTCCTGTTCCGGTGGCTGAGGCAGCAATAGAGTTTGACTTGATGACTCGACAGCATGCTTCTCCTCTCATCATAAGTGGATTGTGTTCGCCTCTTCTTCCTCTCTGCTCATGTGTCCTTTGATGCAGAAATGGAGGTTTTTTAAAAAATATATTTTATTGATTTTCTACAGAGAGGAAGGGAGAGGGACAGAGAGCTAGAAACATCGATGAGAGAGAGACATCGATCAGCCGCCTCCTGCACGCCCCACACTGGAGATGTGCCCGCAACCAAGGTACATGCCCCCAACCAGAATCGAACCGGGACCTTTCAGTCCGCAGGCCTACGCTGTATCCACTGAGCCAAACTGGTTTCGGCAGAAATGGAGTTTTGATAAAATGGTTGGTTATCTTTATGACAATATAAGTTCAACAGTGCTAAATTCTTTTTGATTAGAGAATTACTATTCAAGTTTTAATATCAGTTATGGTTACATCTAAAACCAGTGAAACTTATTAAGTGCCAGTAAGTTTTCATTGAAATAAACCATAAAGAAATTACAGTGAGGACTTCCATATAGAATAGAGAAATGTTTGCCAGATAATGATGTTTGAAAGGAAAAGAACACTGGATTGTAAGTCACAGCCCTAATTTTTGTTGTCTTCACCATTAGTTGGATGACTTTGATTAAATATGCATCCTAACTTTTCCTACATGTAAGATATAAAAGCGGAGTATGTAAGCTGTGAGGTTCCTTACATGGTTAAGAGCTTATGGAAAAAAATAAAAATAACAGCTTATGAGTAATATCATATTTACTCTACAAATTATTGTAATTTGTCTCTCAGCTAAACCTCCTTTAGTTCTGTCTCTGCACGGTTCTTGTAGAAAATGGACTGTCCAATGTCCCTTCTCTTTTTAAAAAAATGTATTTTATTGATATTTTACAGAGAGGAAGGGAGAAAGAAGGATAGAGTTAGAAACATTGATCAGCTGCCTCCTGCATGCCCCCTACTGGGGATGTGCCCACAACCAAGGTACATGCCCTTAACCGGAAATCGAACCTGGGACCTCTCAGTCCACAGGCCGATGCTCTATCCACTGAGCCAAACTGGTTTCAGCCAATGTTCCTTCTCTTGATTCTCTTTCTTTCCCCACACACATTTTCCTAAGCAAGTTTGAGAAAAGCCTCTTTTGCTTTTTGGATAAGCTGGAGTGATAGCAAGTTATATAGACAATTAAATATTGTTTTGCGTCAGTTTTCATTTTTAGAAAACTCAATTATTACCCTTAAAATTATACCCTTGAAAATAATAGTCAAGCCGGAATCACAGCACTGTTTTAATACTAGTAGAGAAAAGCCTAATGTGCTAATTAATGAAATAATTTAATCTTTTTATTTCAGTAGTGAAAAATATTTTGGTTTCTGCTTTGAAACTTGTTAAATATCCTAAAAACCGTAAGAGTATTCTGTGACACCGAGGCTATCCTTTGGCAGTTGAAGAGTGCATGACACTAGGTGAAGATTCTCTATGTTTGAATGAAACGGATTCTCGGTGTTTGAATGAAACGCTCGCAATGCTTTCACATCTGACATGTCTTCAGAGCGATAACTTAGGTTGTCTTACAGCTGGAGTTCACCATGCAGGAGGCCGTGCAGTGTTTACATGCCCTGGAGGAGTACTGCCCCTCTAAAGATGATTACAGCAAGCTCTGCCTGCTTTTGACTTTGCCCCGTCTGACCAATCACGCCGAGTTTAAGGACTGGAATCCCAGCACTGCCCGCGTTCACTGTTTCGAAGAGGCTTGTGTCATGGTGGCAGAGTTCATTCCTGCGGATCGGAAGCTGAGCGAGGCAGGTTTCAAAGCAAGTAATAACCGTTTGTTCCAGCTGGTGATGAAGGGCCTGCTTTACGAGTGCTGTGTGGAATTCTGTCAGAGTAAGGCGACCGGGGAAGAAATCACCGAAAGCGAAGTGCTTCTCGGCATCGACCTCTTGTGTGGCAATGGTTGTGACGATTTGGATCTGAGTTTATTGTCCTGGCTGCAGAATCTGCCCTCTTCTGTCTTCTCTTGTGCTTTTGAACAGAAAATGCTTAATATTCACGTTGATAAACTGCTGAAACCCACAAAAGCTGCGTACGCTGATCTTTTGACTCCTCTTATCAGCAAACTTTCTCCCTATCCATCCTCTCCAATGAGAAGGCCTCAGTCGGCGGATGCCTATATGACCCGCTCTCTGAATCCCGCGTTAGATGGCCTCACTTGTGGACTGACCAGTCACGACAAGAGAATCTCAGACCTTGGCAACAAGACTTCTCCAATGTCACACTCCTTTGCCAACTTCCACTATCCGGGGGTACAGAACCTCAGTAGAAGTCTCATGCTTGAGAACACAGAATGTCACAGTATCTATGAGGAGTCCCCGGAACGGTAAGATTTTGCTCATAAGACAAGTCTGAGATAATCTAATGGTTATGTGTGGGTGTGGGTGGATGCGTTTTCCTTAAAAAAAAAATTTTTTTTATTGATTTGGGAGAGAGAGATTTGTTGTTCCCTTATTTATGCATTCATTGGTTGACTCTTGTATGTGCCTTGACTGGTGATCATAATATGCTATAGGAGAGCGACTGTGCTCTGGATAAAGTATAAACATTTACTTTGGAAAAAGTTTACCTTGATTTAAAGAATATTTGAGGTGTAAGTAAAATAATACTGGGAAGCTCAATTATGCGAAAGATGCCCCATGAAGAGACTCCTACATGTTTGATGTCACTGTTCATTTAAAAATATTTGAGTGTCTACTACATGCTAGCACCATGCTACATCCCGGGACACAGTGATTGAACAAGAAGAGAAACGGGAAAGAAAGGTCTATAAAGGAGTGTGTAGTATTTTGAAGAATATTTATTCACTTGAACACAAAACTCAAAAAGGAAGAAAAATCAGTTGAAATATACAAGCTTTTATTATTCAAAATAATAGTCTCAAAATTAAGTGTCTCCTCCGCTACTCACTGTCCAGAAACACACAACATTCCTTAGGCGTGAGCCAGCATTGGATTGGGAGTGTGAAGACCTGGACCAAGTCCGAGCTTTATTCACTAGCTGTGTAATTTTAGGAAAATCACTTGTTTTTTAAATCTGGGAGTTCTAACGTATTTCACAGGTTATTATGAAAGGTAAATGAGAAAATAACATAGGGAAGAGTTGTATAAATTTCAAAATTAAATCAGGTGTTACTTTATGAAGGTCATTTGATTCTATCTCTGTACGGTAACAACTCTTACAAGTTCTTTTTATCTTACGGCCATTACCAGTTTAAAGCCCAGTAGCTAAAAACTCTTCCCAGGTCTTTCTACTTCCTCTTCTCGGTGCATGTGTGTATATATGTTCAGGTACTTATGCATACAAGCCTCCTAACTAGTGATGCCTTTGTGACGATGACTAGCTAGCTCTGCTTTCCTGAACCCTATGTTTTGATATGTCTGGCATATCAAATGTTAAATGTTAATTATTTTACTTTAACTATATTTTTATTTATTTCTGAGGGGAAGGGAGAGGGGGAGAGAGAGAGAAACATCAATGATGAGAGAGAATCATTGATTGACTGCCCCCTGCATGCCCCACACTGAGGACCGAGCCTGCAACCCAGACGTGTGCCCTGACCGGAAATTGAACCATGATCTCCTGGTTCATAGGTTGACCTTCAATCACTGAGCCATGCCAGCTGGGCTGTTAATTATTTTAATTTAAAATTTCTCTAATATAACATTTTCCATGATCCCCACCTCTTTTGTTTTCTTGCACCTTTCTGGAAGAAGTGATACACCTGTTGAGGCACAGCGACCTATCAACAGTGAAATCCTGGGCCAGAGTTCAGTTTCAGAAAAAGAGCCTGCAAATGGAGCACAGAATCCAGGACCAGACAGGCAAGAAAAAAATGAGGTAATACTTACTACCCCAGTGTCCTTCAGAGCGGCGGTCGCCAACTGGTGGTCTTTGAGGTCCGAAAGATTGGTGACCGCTGCTTTAGTGTGACTCTCTTTGTAGGAAGTGATAGTATTTAGAGTGAAGTAGAAAAACTACTATTGAAAATACAAATGCATATTTGTACCAAACAATAGAACCCTAAAATATATGGAGCAAATATATGTAGGGAGAAATAGTTATGCAGTAATATTTGGAGACTTAATACCCCACTTACAATAATGGATAAAACACCTACACAGTCTGTTCAAATATATTTTTCTATATCTTTAAGGATATAGAAGACTTTAACCACAGTATAAACCATTTAGACCTAACAGACATCTATAAAACACCCCAACAATAGCAGAATAGATGTTCTTCTCAAGCACGCATGCAGTGTTCTTCAGGATAAACCGTATGAAAGGATACAAAACAAAGCTCAGTGAATTTAAAAAGATTGAAATCATGTAAAGTATCTTCTCTGACCACAATGGAATGAAGCTAGAAATTAATAACAGAAGGAAAATGGGAAAATTCACAAATTTGTCAAAATGCAGTAACACTTAACCAGTGGGTCAAAGAAGAAATCACAGGGGAAATTAGAACACCAAAACATACTAGTACAATAGTGGCAATATTGGAATTCGGTAAATATTTAAGTCCTGAGAGTGTGAGTGCTATATAGTTCTTTCAGAGGAGTGCAGTAGGAATGCTGAGACGGCTAAGTTGAACATCCATTTATCCCATATGAAACCTGAACTGAAGTATTGTTTTTGAGGGAAATTTTTTAAGTTTCTCTCTAGAGTAACTTATTAAACAATTTACTTGCTTAAATTAAGTATATTGGACAAGGTTAATATTGTGTTTATTAGATATTAATGCAATCCCTCAGTAACTTTTCAAGTAATGTAAGTAGAGTCTTATTAGTCTTTATCTACATTCATATTCTCTAACCATGTTACCCTTGTGACCACTATAATTTGTATTTTTATCTTGGGTTAGTTAAGGATCCAGGATGACCATTCATTTTGGTCTGTGGAAAAAAGCAATTGACCAAGCTACTTGACTATTCAGACTCCTGGATGCTATTTTTCAAAGTGTAATATATTTAGCATTTTCTCATCGTTAAATATAGCTTATTGTATATTTTATTCAGCATTACAGAAGTTACTCTTGAGTAGGAACATATTCAATCACAGTCTGCTCAGATATATTTTTCTAAAATTTTTAAGCTTCGAGACTCAACAGAACAGTTTCAAGAATATTACAGGCAAAGATTACGCTACCAACAGCATTTAGAACAGAAGGAGCAACAGCGACAGATCTACCAGCAGATGCTGCTCGAAGGAGGTGTCAATCAGGAGGATGGGCCTGACCAACAGCAGAACCTCACCGAGCAATTCCTTAATAGGTTGGTCTTTCAGTCATTTTTTAAACATGAGCCGTTATTTAAAAGAAGCGTTTCTTTTCCATGTAGGGTTTGAAATATTGAGGTTTTTTAAGTGTTTCAAGTAATGTGGAGTTACATAGCTTCACACACATCATTTTGAGAACATATCTAGTTCTGCCTTTCTCTTTAAAGTCCTTTCACATCTTAAATAAATAAATAAATAAATAAATAAATAAATAAAGTCCTTTCACATCTAAGCAGCCAGAATCCCAGAGTGTGTGGTTCAGCAGAAAGGCTGGAAGCAGACTGCCAGGTGCATCCTGGGTAGCTGAGGACCGAGGGGAGGGTACTTAGGCTTCTTTTTGCTCGTTTCTCATCTACTTCACAGGTTGCCATGAAGATTAAACATGTTCACATATGTAAAGTGCTTCGAACAGTACTGTCATATACAGTAAGCACTATATAAAGTGTGAGCTGTTGCTTTTATTGTTATTTTGAGTGCTTACACATACAGATGCTTTTTCATTCAGTGTTTTCAAATGATTCTTATAATTTCTGCCAAGAGTATGAACTTATATTATTTTTAATTATAGGAGATATATATAAAACATGTTTTAAAATCAATAAACCCGAATATGTTTATTTAAATGAGCGAAGGTTGTTGGCAGGTTAAATGAATTAATGTTCAGACACTTATTTAGACTAATTCCCGGCAAATAGGAAGTGTGCCATAATGTTGGCCATCATCAGGATTATGATTAGGCAGTGGAGTGGTGACTGCCAGTTTTTTTCTTGGCCCAATAATATTGGAAACTATCTGCTCGACACTCTGAGGTTTGTGCAAGTCAGCAAGCCTGGAATTGATCTTGTTATCAAACCTTCACACAAGGAATATTTATAATGGTAGCCTCGAGTCTAAGTAGACCTCTGAAATTCAATTTGAGGATTGTTTTCTTATCACTTCTGATCAAGTCAGTGGCTCTCAGAATTATCCTAATTTGATGAATTGCCACTTCTGGTTCTTGAATGCCCTCTTCATATTCACAAAAATTATGCTTGCAATTTGACTTCCAGACCATTTCATTTTCAGCGAAAGCAGATATTTAGATTGTCTGAAGATGAAGTGGCAAGGTGATCCCGGTAGTGGTGGGGAGCACTTCCTTAGAAAAATAGCTAAACTATTCAAAATGGCCTTTCCTTCCTTTAAAGACAATTATAAATATAATTAAAATGATTTCTTATAATTTAGATATAGTATAGAATATATTGTTTAAAAGCTATTCTCAATTTCTTTAGAAGTCAGAATTTAAAATTACGTTAAAAGGTATGTTAAAAAAATCCATAGGATAGCCAGTTCTATTATAAGTATGATGTTTATCCTAAGCTTTTGCAAATTAGCTTGACATAAATTCTCTGTTGTTTTCTTAACCTTTTCTTACCTACTCTGTTTTCTAACCTGTTAATGTAATACTTTCATTTCAGTTTTTTTCTAGGTCCTTAGTTTTATATATCTGAGCCTGTACTGTAATTTTAAAGTACGTACTTGTCTAATACCAAGGACAAATCGAATAGAGATAGAATCTACAAATTAAAATAAGCATTTTCCTCTTAATGTTTTATTCTTCCAAACCTTTCTGGCAACAGTGTTTAATTTCCATATTTAAATTTTGCTTCTTCCTTCCAAGAGGTTTAGAAAGAGAGAGTTATGGAATATAATAGATCTTAATGAAAAAAGCATGATAGGATTTTTATGAGCAGTACTCTCTCATTACTTTATACCTTTTGATATTTTGTTCCTATTAATACTAATAATTGGCACCACTGATTTGGCACTTATTAGAGGCATATTCTGCTCCTCCCCCATCCTCTCCACTTAAATTTTTATTTCTTAAATCCTCATCCAAGGATATGTTTTTATTGAGTTTTAGAGAGAAAGGAAAGGAGAGAGAGAAAAACCTCAATGTGAGAGATTCAACCACTGGCTCCTGTATGTGCCTCTACCAGGAATCAAGCCAGCAAGCTTTTGATGTACAGTACTGTGCTCTAACACACTAAGCCACACGGCCAAGGCCAATGTCTCCACTTTTAGAGACTCAAAATGATATGTTAGCATTGTCAACTCTTTATACTGAGCACTTCCTACATTTATTTGACCCTAGACTTTTTTTTTTTTTTTAATGGGGAGCATTTCATAGGATAAGTTTCATAGAATATTTGGGAAATGCTGCCTACTTAAATTTTCTTCACCGATAAATATTTAGTCATGGCTACCAATTCCTGTAATATTCAACTGCTGTTTTAAAGTCTTGTTAAAGCCTTACACATACACGTGCGCACACACACACAGTGTTATAAAGTACAGTGAATCACCCCGTGTGCAGTGCTCTCTCATAGTGAATCTAGGCTGGAGAAAAGGATGCTGGGCCAGTTGGGGGTCTCAATCTTTTTTTTTTTAATTTAAAAAAAATATATTTTATTGATTTTTTACAGAGAGGAAAGGAGAGGAATAGAGAGTTAGAAACATCGATGAGGGAGAGACATTGATCAGCCGCCTCCTGCATGCCCACTACTGGGGATGTGCCTGCCACCAAGGTACATGCCCTTGACCGGAATCGAACCTGGGACCTTTCAGTGCGCAGGCCGAGGCTCTATCCACTGAGCCACACCGGTTCCAGCGGGGGTCTCAATCTTCAGAAAGCCTGGCAGCTCCCTCTTTGCGCCCTCACAGTCTCTGACTCCAACATAAAGAGTCAGATTTTCCTAATGCAGAGGCTTGTGATGTGGGAAAACCCTAAGGCCGACTTATTTTGATCCGTGGCCTATCTCCCTGGTTTCTGGATCAAAGTCTAGCCAGGAGTCTTTGCAGAATGAATGGATGTGTGACAAACAGGGTTGACTCTTGACTTTGTCCCATCGTGGCCTGCTGTAGTCATTTATTTCCTCGTTGACCTGAGGTTACTAGACAGAGGAAATGAGAATGGCTCGTTGTGTTTCATTGGTGGTAAATTTTAGAAGTGGTGATATTTTTTATTGACTTCTTCGTGAAATTAAGTTTAAAACTGAAAATTCAACCAAAGGCATAACAGAGAAGAAACAGATAATCTTCTATATATTAGGAATGTTATTTAGTTTATATTTTAATATGCTTACGTTTTTTTTATCTTACAGGTCCATTCAGAAGCTTGGTGAATTAAATATTGGAATGGATAGCCTTGGGAGTGAGGTATCCACACTCAACCAGCAATGTAATGGGAGCAAAGGCAGTGGATCTAACAATTCTTCTATCATTAGTTTTTCTACACCACCCCAGGATTCTAGCCAGAGATTGAACCACGATGCTTCCAATATTTACACAAGCACTCCTCGTAATCCGGGGTCCACAAATCACATACCTTTTCCCGAGGAACCCTCTTCTTGTGGAAACCAAGTGTAAGTGCTTTACTTAGTAAAATCTGGAAATATTAACTTGTACTAACAGAAGAATAGAAATTCAAACTTCTTTCTGGAGCCTCACAATAACAGTTTTTGGAGCTCATTTACTTACCAAATTTTTTTTTCCTAATCTATCTTCATTTATATATTCTCTTCTACTAACTAACTTGTCTCTTAAGAGACTATATTCCCCAGTTTTTCTTTCTGCTTTCTTATCACACCAGGACAGTTCTATTTTTTTGTAAGCCATCTTACTCAGAGATGATAGTTTTAGCCTTTATCTTCTCGCTGATTTTTCTTTTCTTTCTTCCTTTCTCTCTCTCTCTCTCTTTTTTCTTCTTCTTCTTCTTTTTTTTTTTTGCCATTGGTATCTTTCAATAAATAATCTGATTCACAGACTTCAAGGGCACAAAGAAAGTGTTTTATAACATGGTGGAATGATTGTGCGAGACAGTCTTGGTAGCTCTAATTCCTTCACAGCTGAAGACTTCTTGCATATCTGTGTTTTCACTAGTCTTTTGTCTTACTGTCATAGTGAACAAGTAAGTTATGCATTGGGAAAAGTTAAGGAAACTTTTTCTTCATTTATTCTTAACATTAAACATCTGTGAGAGCGGTTCATTTGAAAATGCATAACTTGCTTTTGCATGTGGATGTTTATATATTTAGTATAAAAAACTCTGGTTTTATACCAGAGCCTAAATTTATCTAATGTATGCTTCTTTATTATAGTTCCTGTAACACTTGCATATCCCCAAAAGTAGAACTCAAATTTTAAATTTTAATTTTTATCAAAGAAATATACATACATACATGGTTTAAAAAGACAAATAGCACATTTCATATAATATAAAAGAAAATCGCATTTACTCATCTTTGTCCATGATTTCTACTTCCGGTAGGCTGCCAATTTTCAACCCAGGCAGCTGTTCTTTTTCTGTATATCAAAATTTCTGAATAACATGCTTCTGTTATATTTTTATTATCCATTGATTTCCTGCCAATTAGATTTAGCTACTATACTCCTCACTCACAACATATTCATTTTGTTTACTCCTTTCCAATATATATCCATTTTTGTTTAAGTTGGTATTCAGCGTTAGCATTGTAAATGTTATTTACAACTGAGTCATGTTGTGTAATGGATTACATTTCCTCTTCATGCTGCTCTGTGTTTTCCATGGGACGTAAGTGCCTCAATTTCGGTGCACGTGTGATGTGTGCACACACTTAGTTTTCTTCGTACCATCTGCAGATGCTTTTGACAGAACTGTAAGATTATAAAACCTCTTTTACTACAGTAAAATCTATCAGGTACTTCCTCTTTTTCATTTTCCCTCCTTATAAACATCCGTCTAAGATCACTCCTGCTTGATTTTATGTTCCTTGTTTCGAAGCCATTGTTTTCAGTCCTAGAGAACCCTGGGACTTACTTTCATTATCCTCTTGGGAATTTCCTCACCCTCTTCTTTCTATTGGATTCCCCCATTTTCAGGATCTCATGTAGTTTCAGGAAAAGAGTTTCATCAGAAGTGAAGTTTCTGAGACCTGGAATGTCTATATAGTTCACCTTTGATTTGTTAGCATAGCTGAGTATAGCATTCTGGGCTGGACCTCATTCCTCAGAGTTTCAAAGGCATTGCTACAGTTCCGAGTTCTTATCAAGAAGCCTGCTGCCATGTTGACCTGATCCTTGGTCTGAGGCCTGCTGATTTTTCCACCCTGGATGTTTGTTTTTTTTGTGTGGTTTTTTTTTTTTTTCTGCTACCATATTTTTATTTTTTAAGCTCTTTCTTAGTCTCTATTTTTCTTTAAAATTTTTTTAGATCTTTTCCTTGTTTCCTGGATTCTTATCCTCTTATATCTCTAAGGATTTTAATTATACCTTTGAAGCCTTTGTTTCCTGAATTGCCTTTCTTCTTACAAATGCCCTCTTCTGTTTGTCTTAGTGTCTGGATTTTATGTAGGGGGCTTTTTTCAAGTGTTTGGGAAATCTTGACTATATATAAAAAATGAGATATTAAAAAATGCAGATTGGGAGGAAGATCTAAATATATGAATGGATTTGTCTACCCGTTGACCTCGCAAAGAAATGATTAAGTGGAAACATTATTTTATGGTGGGACCCTCAGTTGTCAGTTTTGTTGGTCATTCCTCTTGGGCCAGATAATTTTCAAAAGGAGCAATTTAAGTTCCTGCCTGGGGTGGGATTTAATCATAGCAACCAGCATCCTGGAACTAAGCAGGGGGAAGGGATTTGGCATTTCACAATAAAATTTGTGAACTTAGACTTAATCTCCTTCCTAGAATGGCTCTCATTCCTCCTTACGACTGTGCTTGCTGTGAGTGAGTCCAGAGCCACTTAATAAATGGCTCCTGAGAGTAACTTTGGGGACAGTGAGGTTCATTTGCCAAAAAAAATAAATATTAGAGATCGAACGGACAAATATTTAGTTACGTTTCTGTCTTGATGTTCAGAGTAAACTTTATTTGAATTTCTACTCCCACAGCTCATCAGAACATTTGGTCATTAAGCCTCCTCCTGGAGATTCTTCAGGGAATCTGTCAAGATCAAGAGGGGAAGAGGTAATAACTTTGGAAAAGGAGGTTTCATTGTTTTTTATAAACTTGCGAAGTTTGCTAAGGAATTCTCAATTCAGAGAATGGACCATTGCTAGAAATAATCATTATTGTTAATGCTGGGTTTATCTCAAGGCAGTTGACCTTCCTCTGAGTTAAGTGCCAAGGCTGCCTCAGAAAGCCCATTTGAGAGTATTGATGTTAGTGGCCAGTCATGGGCTGCGCACTGCTCTCTGAACCCTGTGGTTAATTTATTCAGAGATTCTTCACATGGCCCTGGGCTTCTCATCACTGCAGGTTTTTGCTTTGGAACCAGACATCCTTCTCTAACCAGTATACAGCTTCACTTATTTGTTTTTTAGTTCTCATTTTAACCCCATAGCAGACAAAGTCCTGGTTTCAGCTGCTAATGGAACCAAGCAGCTAACAGAAATGAATAAAGTTGACTGTTTCTGTGACATGCACATAGGAATATTTGTCCCTTGCACAAAGACTTATGCTTGCCTAGTGTTTGCAGTCCTTTTGGTTTTCAAGAAAAGCTAGAAATGTAGATTTTTAGGTCAACTCTGTTTTCAAAATGGCAACAAATTAAAAAAGTTTAAAACACACCAGAGAAGAGCTAATAAGATTTATGGCTCTGCCATGTCTGCTATAAATCAAATATTAATAATTTTATTACTGTACATAGGCCATTTCATTAGTCATTCCTCTCCCTTTTTGTTTTATCTGCCCATGCTATTTGTTTGGCAAACAGTCACATTTCTTATATATGGATTAATAGAAATTGTAGCATTTCTAGTCCCATAAATTTGTATGGCTAATAAAAGAATTCATTCAATTACGTAAGACAAACATGTGACATATCAGGCTTACCCTCTATGATTGCATGAATACATAAAAGTTTGGGTGAGAGTGGCAAAGTCTCTTCATTGATATAGTCACTGTGGGTCCCAGAGCTGAAGTGACTTACCTTTGTGTGTGTACTTGGTATTCGTACTTCACAAAGACAGGATTGGGTTGGATTTGTTGACCACATCCAACCTTTAAGTCCCTGTTCCAGGTCCAGTCATCCTTGGTCAGGGGAGCAGGGAGCTTCAGATGCCACTGGAAGCTGGAATTTACAAAGCTTTTATGCAGAACGGTTCCAGCTTGCTTCTCAGAATAGGCTGTGGGCAGACAGGCTGACAGTGTGAAATAAAAATGAGGCTCACATAAAATGTTCTTTTTAAAATCATTTTTATAATTTTAAAAAGGGTTTTTTACAATTTCAGTTTGAAATATTAATGTATCTCTGTATTTTTACAATAATATTATTTAACAAATAATATTCTGTTATTTTGGTAAGAACTATATATGTGTGCTATATTTTTTCCTTGACAGTTAAAGGCAACTTAATATGGAAATGTTTACTGTTATATTTTGTCATAGTAAGTGAAGAAAAACTTGAATTTCTATAAGCGACCTGAGCTTAGTTTAGGAATGAGTAGCAAAAACTGGAAAAATTGGGGTTAATTAGATTTGCCATTTAAAGAAATATATGATTGTAGATGGAGAACATAAAGTGAACAATACAGTTCAAATGAATTGAAACTAGGATAAAAACGAATTCTTTCAAAGGCATTTTTTTCATAGGATTCTTTCCTATTCATTGTTTCCATAGGACGACAAATCCAAAAAGCAGTTTGTGTGCATTAATACCCTGGAGGACACACAGGCTGTGAGAGCGGTGGCTTTCCATCCCGGTGGCGGTCTGTACGCGGTTGGTTCAAATTCAAAGACACTGAGAGTGTGCGCCTACCCAGAGGTCATTGACCCAAGGTAAGGACATGAGGCTGGTTGCACTGCCATTCTTGTTTCAGTTTTTAACTTAGCTGTATTGGTCCCTTTTGTAGAATTGTCATTCGGTTGTGTTTAATTTTTATTTCCTTTCCTTTTGTTAAGTTTTAATTTTAATTTTTAAAAAAATATACTTTTATTGACCTCAGAGAGGAAGGGGAGGGAGAGGAAGATAGAAACATCAATGATGAGAGAGAATCATTGGTCAGCTGCCTCCTGCATGCCCCCTGCTGGAGATGGAGCCTGCAACCCGGGCATGTGCCCTTGGCTGGAATCCAGCCCAGGATCCTTCAGTCTGCAGGTTGACGCTCTATCCACTGTTTTCTATGTGGTTTGAAATAAGAGTTTAGATTAGTATAATAATGGTTTATAATTTTACTTTTGGAATTTAAATGTGCTTTAACTTTATTTCTTCTAAGACTTTGAAGATTGTTATTAACTTGTTGTCAGATACATTTTGTGCTCCCTCCCTCAAGAACAATAGTAATATAGAACTTCATGCTCATTAATTTTAGCAAGCAAGAAATTGAAATATCTTTCTTATTTATTTATTTATTTATTTATTTATTTATTTATTTATTTTTTAGTGCACAAGACATCCCTAAGCAGCCAGTGGTGCGTTTTAAAAGGAATAAACATCATAAAGGATCCATTTACTGTGTGGCCTGGAGTCCTTGCGGACAGTTGTTAGCAACAGGATCCAACGACAAATACGTCAAAGTGTTGCCCTTCAATGCAGAGACTTGTAATGCAACAGGTAGGGCCCAAGTATGGAAGCTGTAGCTCTCCGGTGTATTTTTACCTTTTGCTCATGTTGTAGCTCTCTGTATCGCTGTACTGTCTCTCATAAAATCTAAGGATATAGAGCCTTTAGAATTTTTTACATTCTAATTGCTTGGCTGTATGCATCTGGCATTATATTTTTTAGTTAGTTCTTGCAGGTGGCCAGGTCGTGTCTAATCCCTCAAAAATTATTGTTATCAGGAAAGTAACTTTTAAGTAACTACCAGAATTGTGTTAATGTACATTTTCTAGAGAGCATCTGTCTTCTCTTTCATTTTCTTTGGAATAAACATCAAGAAGGTAACTCTCCATATAGCTGTTTTATTTTATTAAAATTTTTTTTTTAAAAAAATATTGATTTCATAGAGAAAGGGGGAGGGAGAGAGAGATAAAAACCACCAATGATGAGAGAGCATCATTGATTGGCTGCCTCCAGCACGAGGGGTTAAGCTGGCTTGAACCGAAAATTTAACAGGTAACCTTTTGGTGCATAGGACACGCCCAGCCCACTAAGCCAGTCTGGCCTGGGCTGAACCAGTATTTGGATTTCTTGAAGTTCTTTGCTCAGTAAAGTGAAATCGACTATCATATCAAACCCTAAGTGCAAATGTAAAGCGTACCACTCTGCCATCACTCTTGGTCAGTCTGGAGGCAGTTCAGTAATCTCCAATTGTCACAGTAAGTTGAGCAGCGTCTTTTTGTTTTAATTCTTACTGCTGTTTCAGGACCAGACCTGGAATTTAGTATGCATGATGGGACAATTAGAGACCTGGCATTTATGGAAGGCCCGGAGAGTGGCGGAGCGATTTTGATAAGTGCGGGAGCGGGGGATTGCAACATTTACACGACCGATTGTCAGAGAGGACAGGGCCTGCACGCTCTGAGCGGACACACCGGTAAGTGATACAGTCTCAGACGCTCCTTTTCTTCCCTTCAATCCCTTTTCCCACTGCCCCTGCAGGACATTTTCTTTCAAAAGTGCAACTGTGAACTCACTAATGGTAGCTAATAGTTCCCTGTGTGTTAATTCTTTACTTGTACACACAATTCCTTCATTTAACCCTCCGCACAATCTAACGAGGCAGGAAGTTTTATCTCTGTCTTAGACATGAAAAGGCAAATGACTTGCCCAGTTTTATAGCTAAATGTGTGGAACTGAAATATGAGCCCAGTCTGTCTCTTCCCAAGCTGGTGATCGAACCCCACAGTCTTGTGCTTCCTCTGGAAAATTTGCCATAATTTCAAATACAATGTTTTTTTTTAAAGAGAGAGAGAGGAAGGGAGAGAGAAAAAAAAAAACAATAAACACTGTCTTGTTCCACTTATGCATTCATTGGTTGATCCTGCATGTGCCCTGCCCAAGGACTGAACCCACACAGCCTTGGTGCACAGGACGATGCTCTCACCCGCTGAACGAGCTACCCGGCCAAACAGAAATATTATTTAGGACTGATTATGATATCCTACAATACTGAGTAACCAACAAGGATTAAGCTTACTCAATATGGTTTTGATGTGCATTTTACAGAGTTTTAATAGATACAGCCAACATATATGGAAAATCTCTACCACATTGTATATTTGGTTAAGCAGACCATCACGTGCCCAGTAACAAGGAGTACTGAGCTCTGAATGTGGTACAGCAGAGTGCTGTTCCACAGTGTAACTGAGTACATGATCTTTCCTAGGCCATATTCTAGCACTTTATACCTGGAGTGGCTGGATGATTGCATCTGGTTCCCAAGACAAGACTGTTAGATTCTGGGACCTTCGAGTACCAAGCTGTGTTCGTGTCGTTGGTACAACATTACATGGAACTGGTAGGTTTTTCTGGAATTTATATGAATGTTTATGAGAAAGAAACTATAAATTGTACTTGTGCACTTTCTCTCCTCTGCAATATATATGTTTAAAAAGCAATAGGAACAAATGAAGACTTTAAAAAATATATCTTGTTTTCTATGTGGTCTGAAGTGAGAGTTTAGATTAGTCTAATAATGGTCGATCATTTTACTTTGGGATTTTAAGTATGCTTTAACTTTATTTCTTCTAAGACTTTGAAAGCTGTTATTCACATGTTGTCAGATACTTTTTAAAAAATATATTGTATTGATACAAAAATACAGAGAGGAAGGGAAAGAGAGAGTTACAAACATCGATGAGAGAGAGACATCTATCAGCTGCCTCCTGCACACGCCCTACTGGGGGATGTGCTCGAAACCCAGGCATGTGCCCCGGATCAGGATCGAACCTGGGACCCTTCAGTCCACAGGCCAGCGCTCTATCCACCGAGCCACACCGGTTTCAGCTGTCAGATACTTTTTTGCTCCCTCCCTCAAGAGCAGCGGATTAACCACCATCCCTCAATTTCACTGCCGCCAGAGCTGCCTTCCTCTGCCTGCACTTGCCCTGTGCCCTCCAGCCTGGTCCGCACACAGCCACAGCCCGTCACACCTTCCTCACCACCCTGCACGGCCCTCACCACTCTTAGGTTATCGTGCCTGGGAGACCTGCTGGGCCGGGCATCGTGGGCCCTTCTAGTCTGAGCTCCCGTCGCTGGCAGCTTTCCTTCCAGAGCCTGCGTGTGCCACTCCCCCTCCTGCAGTGAACCCACGCGCTGTGGCCTTGGCCTGACCTTTCTTCCACGTGTCTCTCACCGTGGGGTCCTGCTCCTCCGGAGGTCGTAGCTTCAGTGACACCTGCCAGAGAGGCCTCCTTGGGACTTCATCGTTCTCTCCTCTCACTGAACCCCATTTATTCCCTTCCCAGCTCTTACCACCGTTTAACATTACAGATTGGCTTATTGCTCGTCTCCGCCAATAGATTTTAAGTTTCACAGCAGCAACAATGATATCTGTTGCCCTGACTGGTGTGGCTCAGTGGATAGAGCGTCGGCCTGCGGACTAAAAGGTCCCAGGTTCGATTCCAGTCAAGGGCATGTACCTTGGTTGCAGGCACATCCCCCATGAGAGCTGTGCAGGAGGTGGCTGATCCATGTTTCTCTCTCATCGATGTTTCTAACTCCTTTCCTCTCCCTTTCTCTCTGTAAAAAAATAAAAATAAAATAAAAATGAATAAAAAATATAAAAAACAACAACAATTATATCTGTTGTAGCTCCCTGAGTAGATTTAGCACCTGTCCAAGGTACATGGCCCAGGAGAGCAGTGATCTAATCACTCCGTTGAATAAATGAACTGGCTTTCTTTGGCGGCACGAACTGTGCATGCATAAAAACAAACTCCCTGTTTCCCCTGCAAATCAGCCTTCCCCCCACTTTCCCTGTTTTTGGACATCGCTCCCCTTCTTTCCTCAGGCAACTAGATTTGAACTCCAGGACTCATTGTCACTCCTGATTGCCAAGTCTGTGGATTCTTTATTCATATATTTTCTGAAGTCTGTCTTTCCTCATGCACGCCCTTATTCATCTATTACTCTTATTTTATCTTGCCCTCCCTTCTACAGTCTGTCTGTTTTATGCGATGCACATTCACATAGGTTCCTCTCCCGAAGTCCTGCCTTCTCTCCCTCAGAAAGCTGCAGTGATGACTCACCGTGCACAGGAATAGTTCACACCCGCACTTTGACGTTCGCGACACTCGGGGTGTCCTATCCTGCCTGTTATGTCTCAGCTCCATGTTCCTTTTATGTTAACTCTTAAGCAAGTCACTCAGGCCAAAATGCGCTTCCTACCCTTAAACGTGTTTATACTTTCTCTGTAACGCTTTTCTAATTAATTCTTCATGACCATAACGGCTCTCTTCACTTCTCTATCAGAATTTCAATCAATTACTCGTGATGGGTTGGCTCAGTGAACAGAGCGTCAGCCCGAGGACTGAAGGGTCCCGGGTTTGATTCTGATCAAGGGCACATATCTTGGTTGTGGGAGGCAACCAATTAATGTGTCTCTCTCACATCGATGTTTCTCTCTGTCTCTCCCTTCCTTCCACTTTCTCTAAAAATCAGTGGAAAAATATCCTTGGTTGAGGATTAACAAAACAGAAATTTCAAGCAATGGATATTTTTAATTGCATGTGTAAATACATTTAAGTACACATCCTCCCTCCCTCCCTTCCTCTCTCTCTCCTTCCCTTCTTTCCTCCTTCCCTCCCTCCTCCCCTCCTCCCCTTCCTCCCTTCCTCTCCCTGCTTCTCTCTCTGTCTCTCATACCATTTATTATTCTTCAAGATCTAACTTATGTGCCTTTTTCTGTGAAGCCTTCCCAGGCCACTTTGGTCTAGAGTAGTATTCTGCAACTCTTATTTTCATTATTTCCCCTGCTAGGGAGAAAAACTAAATTAATATCTTTCCTAACAAGGGAAATTAAATGCTAAGGAATGAGATCTGTTGGGTGGGCTGAGCGTGGAAGGCTGTAAGCCATTGCTGATGGTTAGTGCCTTTTCATCCCCTGAGAACCATTTCGCACCCCTTGGGAGCGTGATTTTCCCATTGGAGATGCCTGGTCTAGAGCGAGGGCTCCGCCTGTTGGCAGTCAGTCCTGTGTTGCTTAGAGACATCGTCTGCACTGTGCCCTAAGACGTATTTTGTTATTTAATTTCTAAGACTGTAAGCTGCTACGGGACTATTTCTGGACACTTAACCCGCATTAGGGAAGTGGCTCATCTATTGCACTGTAGGCATTGCTGTCCCAGGGATTCTCCCAGACGACAAAAGGATGACTGTCTCATTTCTCACAGAATCAGGCTTCATACCTTGTCCCTTAAAAGGACGCAGCTGTTTACTGGCTGCTGTTAGTTTGTATTTCTCCAGAACTGAGCCGTGTGGCCAGCTGCGTTACGTTTTTAGTGTGTGGCTCCGCGAACATAGTTGCTGCAGTTTAGCTCTGTGATTTTTCCTCATGGAACTCTCCGTTCCTCCCGCCATCCAGGCAGTGCAGTGGCCTCCGTAGCTGTGGATCCCAGCGGCCGTCTCCTAGCCACGGGACAAGAAGATTCCAGTTGCATGTTGTACGACATCAGAGGAGGGAGGATGGTGCAGAGTTACCACCCTCATTCCAGCGACGTGCGCTCTGTCCGATTCTCTCCCGGAGCCCACTATCTGCTGACAGGATCCTACGACATGAAAATCAAGGTGACAGACCTACAAGGTGATGCAGATGGACCTTCTTCCTTTCTGTAGTCTCTCCTGTTCTATTTGGGACCTGTCTTTTTTGTTAATCTGGTGGGACTGACCCAGAAACATTTTCCGATTTTAGTTTCATAGTATTGACTGAGCAAATTCCTGGTATTGTATTGAGATGAATGATAGCCAATTATTACAGTTATGTACTCTTTGCTTCTATTTTTAAAAACTCAGTGTGTGATCTGTGTAATTATGTCTTCAGAATATAGTTTTATTGTTAAACTATATTGTAAGCAAATCTGTGTACCAACTAGGGACAGAGAGACGAGTAAGACATGTCACTTTTGATGGAGCTCGAGATGTGGTGGCACGGAGGTCAGGAGGAAGTGACCTTGAGTTTGCAGGAGCCAGTGACAGCTGTGTGCATATTACCAAATACTGCTAACAATTACATACCAGTAATCTAGCCCTGTTTAAATTTTTCAATGTATTGTACTAATATAGTTTAGGATTTTTATACTGTAATGTCCTAAAGTAACAGGAAGTCTGTGAAATCCAAACAGGGACTTATTTGGTATTGTCAGCCAACATCTCTTCTCTCTTTTGACTTAGGAGACCTCACTAAACAGCTCCCCATCATGGTGGTGGGGGAGCACAAGGATAAAGTGATTCAGTGCAGATGGCACACCCAGGATCTGTCCTTCCTGTCGTCGTCTGCAGACAGAACTGTCACCCTCTGGACTTACCGTGGATAGAGCACACCCGGGGTCGTCAGGGCCGTGAAAGCGCGGGGACTGAAGACTACTGATGGTGGCAATGCCAGGTGGGAAGAACCCGGACAGACAGGAGAGCGGCCTGGCAGGAGGAGGCGCTTTGACCTTGAACCCCTTTGGCAGGAGCTGCTGGGCGTGTATCCTGCAGTGCTTTCGTGCTGCTGTGTGTCGTCTTGTGGCCAAAGTCCGCGGAAGAGCTCTGTGTTGTCAGTGTGCACTCCAGTCACGGTGGACGGTGTGTTTACGGTTTAGTATTAAAGCATTCCTTGGTCTTCGCCGAAATGACAGTTTTATAGACACACGAAATGGAACTGTAAGCATATTATTACATGTAATGCAACCAAGTCCTACACAGATTAAACATAGGTGTTCAGAAGTTATTTTGTTTTTCTCACGATCCCACGATATTGTATCACTTGCCAGCTCGAGGTCAGAATTTGATGTCTCTTGAAAGTTAACCTGGTTGTTTTCACTGAAGATCATTCTGGAGTTTAAAGACGGAGGGAAACTGCTTCTTAGATCATTATGTGGTATAGGCCTTTTCTTTTTTCTCAACCCAGGGATATAATTACTATTCTGTCACATCATTTTGTTTCACGCTTCAAAGGTAAATGTGTTTGCTTCAGAAACTTGTTAATTTCAACTTTTTGAATGCAACAAGATACCTCCCTTCCAATCTGTACTGTAGGGCAGTCAATTTACTGGCCAGCATTTTCCTCTAAAAAAAAAAAAATCAAAACTTTGCCATAGACTATAGCATGGCTTGAAATGCTATGTCTGCATGATAAACTTAAAGATGGGAATTTTAAACTTTGCACTCCAAAAGCTTATTTGGGTTTTTTCTTGCACTGTTTTGTGTAATGCAGAATAATGATTTTATTTCTACGGTAACGTAGATCCTAACACTTACGTATCTTTATTTTCATATTGTACAGTAATTTTACTTTAAATTATTAAATAGGCTATTTTATTTATTTTAAATGCAGTTGAGTTGGTTCTAATTATTGAACTGTCTGTGCACTGTATGTAGCAAGCATTTTTAAACTATTGTATACAAGTGGAAAGGGTATTAGAAGTGTAACTGTGCTATTATTTCAATAAAGACCTCTTGACACCTAAAACTATTCCTGTTTCTCAGTGTCCGTGGCTTTCAATTTAGAGGGTTATTTTCTCCAGTTTACTTGGAGGTAGTGTGCTCCAATGGATGAGCAATCAGTTTCTTAAGTTTCTAAAGTTCTTTCACTAATTTACTTTTTAACCCTTCACAACTACATAACTTTTGTGTCTTCTACCTCTTTAATTCAAGATCAGAATATATTATGAATATATTCTGAAAGTTGGTTAATATAAACCTGGCAAAATGTATAAATTCTAAGTTAGACTACAAATGAAGTGAGTGCTCTTAGAAATAAAATCTAATTAGCTTGTGGCTATTCAGTAGGTACACAATTTTGCTCTCAGGCATGCAAAAGGGAACTCCACTGAAAATAGGCTACAGTCTCTAGTTTACTTTCATACTTAATTTTACACGTTCTAGATATAGCAGGTTATTAGTGTTAAATTTAAAACCAGGAAAAATATTTTTAAGCAGTTTTTTTTAATGTAGACTAGCTCAACTTTATGGTAAAAATGTTCATAAAACTTTGGATTCCACACTCATCATTAATTATCAAGGAGTAGGCTTTAAGATCCTTCTATATGTGGGATATGGAACCTGTTTTGCAGTGTATTAGTTAATAAGCATGAGAAGTTGTCTTATTGCAATAAATAGTTGGTTACATATGTCTTCCCGTGCCTCCACACTGTCTTCTGCATGGAGGTGAATAGATTTGGTTAATGTGAACGAAAGAAAAAATATGAGAACTTGAAGTATCTACATTCTCTGGCCCCTTCTCAGTGAGGAGTGCAGAAATTAACTCCTTGGCAAAAGCTTCAGAAGTCTGATTCGAATTTTATGTTTTAAATGTTTTAACTATTTTTTAATTGTAATAAGCTAAAGGATACAATTAACAGTGAAAAGGCAACCCAGGAAATTGGAGAAAATATTTGCAAATCATATATCTGATAAAGGGTTAATATTCAGAATAAAGAATTCCTATATCAATATCAGTCCCCTTTTCCCAAACAGCCTGATTAAAAAATGGTCAAAGGGCCCAGCTGGTGTGCTTCAGTGGATGAGTGTTGACCCATGAACCAAGAGGTCCCGGGACCAGTTCCATTCTTGGTCAGGGTACATGCTTGGGTTGCAGACTCCATCCCCTGTAGTGTAGTGGGAGAGGCTGCAGAAGACCGTGGATCTGATCGATGGTGGATTCTCTCTCAAAGATGTTTTTATCTATCTCTCTTCCTTCTCCTCTCTCTGTCTCTATTTTATATTTTTACTTCCCTTCTCAAATTAAGAAGAACACTTAAAAAAGAAAAGAATGTTCTTTAAAAAATGGACAAAGGGCTTGAATAGACATTTCTCTAAAGAAGACAAATGGCTAATAATCTCAATAAAGGATGCTTAACACCACTAATCATTAGGGAAATGCAAATGAAATCATGAGACACCACCTCTCACCCATTAGGATGGGCCACTATAAAAAAGCGTTGGCAGGGATGTGGGGCAATTGGAAGTCTTGTGCACTCTTGGTGAGAATGTAAAATGGTGCAGCCATGTGGAAAGCAGTATGGTGTTTCCTCAAAAAATTAAAAATAGAACTACATATGATCCAGCATCCCCACTTCTGGGTATATACCAAAAATAATTGAAATCAGGAGCTTGAAGAGATATTTGTACACTCATGTTCATAGCAGCGCTACTCAAAATATCCAAAAGGAGCAGGCAACCCAAGAATACACAAACACGTAAATGGATGAATAAACTTTGCTATACAACACAATGGAATATTCAGCCGTAAAAACGTTAGATTTTGACACATTAACAACATGGATGATCCTTGAGAATATTATGCTACGTGAACTAAGCCAGCCACAAAAAGACACTATAGCTTCCACTTAGCTGAGGTTCCTAGAGGAGTCAAATTCTTAGAGTTACAAAGTGGAATGGTGGTTGCCAAGGGGGAAGTGATGAGATGTATAATGGGGCCAGAAGTTCAGTTTTGCAGGATGGAAAAAGATGGGATGGCTGCACAACAATGGGAATTACTTAATGCCAATGAACTATACGCTGAAAAGGTGGTTGAGATGGTACATTTCATGTCAGGTGTGTTTTAATTTTAACGAATTATAATAAGCAACACGCTGGAGAGTTTCCTAAACTTGCCAGGCGAGCAGTTAAAAGACAAAAACAAAACAGCCCCTTTCGTTCATCAGAGTCCATTTAAAACATCATGCTTAAAACAGACTTCCGGGCTTTATTGCAAGCGTTACGCTGTTAGAAGTTATAAAATAAATCAAGATTAAAAAAAAATACGCTTCAGATCCGTTTTACATGTTTGGCTTCGTAGGTTATCATTTTGCAGAGCGTTCTGCAGGTGAAAAATCCCCCTCGAGTCCCTGCCGGAAGACCCGCCCCCCAGGGGCTGGCCCCGCCCCCCCAGCTCGGCGGGCCAATCAGCGGCGCGCTCGGGAAGGACGCACAGCTGCGGGCCGAGCGGGTCGCGGAGGGCGCGCGCCGGTTGGGCGTCTACCAAAGCGCTCGCGGTTCGCGCAGGCGCTGAACACGCCCTCCCGCCCGGCCGCGCGGCAACTTGCCTTCGTGGAGCGGCCGCCGGCGACCGCTGACGTGAGTGTATGGCTGCGCCCGTGCTGGCGGCCGGGGCTGCGGGCTGGCGGCCGGGGCTGCGGGCTGGGGCGGCGGCAAGGCCGGGGCGGGCGGGCCACTTGCCCCTCAGCCCCCGGCCCGGCGGCTGCCTTCTCGCGGGGGCGGCGCCGTGGCTGCCGGTTCCCCGGTTCAGAGAGCGGCCTGGGGGCGCGGGGCGAGCGGGCGCGGACGGGCGTTGAGTTCTGTCGGTGTGGGTTGTGACTGAAAACTTGGCGCATCGTCGGAATAAACGCCTTTTCCCCCCAAGAGCCGGGGTTTGGCGGCGAATGTGGACAAACTCCCCAGCTGGTGGGTGTGAGTGTGAGAAGTGAAGAGGCAAGGGTGTGAGCCGGGGGTGAAAAAAAAAAAAACGAGTCGGGTTTCCTGTGGGACGGAGGTGAGGATGGGGCGGACCTCGGACCCGCTGCAGCCTCTTCCTCCTCCTCCTCCTCCTCCTCCTCCTCCTCCTCCTCCTCCTCCTCCTCCTCACCCTCACCTGCCGGACTCGCTCCGCTCGCGCCTGGGAGCCCCGGGCCCGGAAACGGCGCGTGCGCATGCGCCCTAAACCCCGGGCCGCCCGGGTGCTGCGCGGTCAACGCGGAATTGGCCTCCCTTCACCTTAGCTTTCTTGGTCTTTCTCGTTAAACGTGTGCATTCGTGGAGACCTGATACTGTGGAGGGGCAAGGACCAGACTGCGTTTCCCCATAAAGAATGAATCGGGGTCAGGGTGCCCTCAGGCCTGGAGGCAGAAGGAACGGGGGGGAGGGGGGTGTTTCAGAACACCAGGTGCCTGAAGGCACCCCCCGGGCCTTGAGAAGCCGTAAAGTTTGACAAACAACTCCTGCAAGGACAACCGTTATCTAGACTGCTTACTCGCATAACCAAAAAGCTTAGACACAGAGTCAGTATATGAAATTTAGTCATGCTGAGCCAATTAAAATGTGCCAAGCCCTCCTGCGCTGGGGATAAAAGGCACTTTTTGCTGCAGAGGTTCGGGGTTCTCTCGTGCTTCCCTGCTGTGTCAGTGGCACCGGGAGCCCGGACTCGAGTTCGTAATGAAGGCTCCCTAAATTTTCCAATTGACACCCTGGTGGTCGTCTGTCTCGGGTCGCCCCCTTACATCTGGAGGCCTCCCAGCGAGATGCCCTGGCCGAGTGGACAGGGCTGGACACCCCAGAGAGGACACTCTAGTCTCCGTCCCAGGTTCCAAGGGGGGGCAGAGCGATCTCCTCATAAAACGGCGATCCGATCGATGGAAGCCATCTGGGCCTCAGGTTGAGGGCTCTCAGCCTCTGCTCTGCTTTT
Source organism: Lasiurus cinereus (assembly GCA_011751065.1). Lineage (NCBI taxonomy): Eukaryota > Metazoa > Chordata > Mammalia > Chiroptera > Vespertilionidae > Lasiurus > Lasiurus cinereus. The sequence goes on from JAAGEH010000027.1 coordinate 6,928,908, forward strand.
GGAGTACGTTGTGAGCCCCAGCACGCTTGGTCTGCAGTAAACCCCTTGCTGTTTGCATGAGAACGTCTCTTGGAGTCTTCCGTTGAGCGGCGAGCGTTTCGACCCTAACAATACTTTCATTTTTCTTTAGTTAAAATTTTACTCAGGGGAGGCAAGATGGAGGGCTCGCGCCGAGCAGCTGTCAAGGGATGAAAATAGGGATGCCCAGAAGCAAAATTTAAAAGCGTTTTCTCTCCAAACCTTGATAAGCATCTCGATTCACCGTGGCCCTATCAGCGGTGAAATGGGCGCTATCAAGCAGAACTATTTTGAAACCTTTATTTCCAACCCAAAATGGAGCTTTTTACACCGTGTTTGTCATAAATCCACGTACTCTTCTCTTCCAGATGACGGTAATTGCCAAGTAGAACTGGCTTTGACGTCTGATGGCAGGACGATAGTTTGCTATCATCATCCTTCTGTGGATATTCCATAGGAGCACACCAAGCCTATCCCCTCGTCCAAATCCTGTGCATAATTGTGAAGAAACACAGGATCAAATACCGAACACCAGATGAGAAGCAAAAGATGAACACTTGGAGCAAGGACCCATGATAGAACAACTTAGCAAGATGTTCTTTACCGCTAAGCACCGTTGGTATCCTTATGGACAGTATCATACACGCCATAAGAAATTGAATCCTCCAAAAGACAGAAGATATTGAGATTTTCAATAAAATGCTGTCCTGTTCTCATTTGCCATTTGAGAAAATGCAATCAGATATATTCACTACTAGGTTATATAGTAAAATAATAATAAGATGTCTTTTCATCTAAAAAAAAAATTTTTACTTGGGCATAGTTTTTAAAACTTGTCTTCATTTGTGAAGAGCATTACAGATGCCTCCCAGGGTCCCCCTCCACCCGGGTGCCGCCCCCCCCCCCCCCCCAATGCACTATTATCTGTGATCTTGGGGTAATGCACGCTTCCATGCCTCTATTTGGTTCGTCAGTGTGTTTGGTTCATTAGATTCCACATATAAGTGAGGTCATGTGATATTTCTGTGCCGGGCGTCTTTCGCTGAGCATCCGTCATACTCGCCAGGTCCCTCCATGCTGTCTCAAAGGGTAAAAGATGCTTCTTTTTGACAGCTGCAGAGTATTCCCTGGTGTGAATATACTACCGCATTCCTACCCACTCATCGACTGAGGGGCACTTGGGCTGTTTCCAGATCTTAGTTATTGTAAACAACGCTGCTGTGAACATAGTGCAGACATTCTTTCTCATTGGTCTTTCTGGATTCTTGGGATATATAGTCCCAGAAGTGGGATCACTGGGTCCAGTGGCAGTCCCAGTTTTAATTTTTCGAGGACGCTCCGTACCGTTTTCCATAATGGCTGCACCAGTCTGCATTCCAATCAGCAGTGTACTAGGCCGTAGTGGTCGGCAAACTCATTAGTCAGCAGAGCCAAATATGCACAGTAGAACGATTGCAATTTCTTTTGAGAGCCACATTTTTTAAACTTAAACTCCTAACGCCACTTCTTCAACATAGACTCGCCCAGGCCGAGGTATTTTGTGGAAGAGCCACACTCAAGGGGCCAAAGAGCCACATGTGGCTCGCAAGCCGCAGTTTGCCGACCACGGGACTACGGTACCCTTTTCTCCATGTCTTTGCCCGTGTTGATTTGTTGATGGACGTCATTCTGGCAGGTGTGAGGCGATACCTCATTGCAGTTTTAATTTGCATCTCTCGGATGATCAGTGACAACGGGCGTTTTTTCATGCCTCGTGGCCCTCTGTCTGGCCTCTTTGGAGAAGTGTCTATTCAGGTCCCCTGCCCATCTTTAATTGGATTGTCTGTCTTCCTTTTGTTGTATCTACTTCCGCTGAGTGCCTGGCGGTCTCCTTGGAGATCTCAGTCCCAAGCCACTCAGAAAATTCCTGCTGTGTAGAAGTGGATCCAGCGGTGTCTCCTCCCCACCCTCTTTGGACAGCCCTCAAGGCCACTAGCATCTTGCCCCCGAAGGGCAGTTTAGGGAGAGCCGGCTTGGGTTCCATCGTTTTGTAGCTGAGTGGGCGTGGGCACCTTACTTGGTTCCTCACCTTTAAAATGAAGATATCAGTACTACCTCCAAGAGTTTCTGTGAGGATTGAATGAATGCAAGTAGCAGTGTTTGGCCATCAAAGACTAGCTGCTATTATTATTTATATGTTATATATAATATATTATAATGAGGGTGGAAAATGATAAATAGGAGCTGGGGTAGAGAGACTATTACTAACACTTGGTAGAATGACAGGTGCCACCATAAAGCTAAACCAGTGGTTGGCAATTGGCGGCTCTTTGGCCCCTTGAGTGTGGCTCTTCCACAAAATGCCACGTGCGGGTGCGCACATAACAGTGCGATGGAAACTTCGTGGCCCGTGCACAGAAGTTGGTTTTCAGCTCTCAAGAGACATTTCAGTCGTTGTACTGTTGATTTGCTACTGGGCTAACCCAACACATGATGGTTAGTAACCTGTTCTTAACAGTCTCAGAGCGGGGTCTGTGGGCAAGCATCTCTGCCGTCACCGGGAGCTTTGGGGAATGCAGACTCTCAGGCCGCTTCAGACTCGACGGAATCTGTTTCTGACACGGTACCCAGCAGGTGTAGATGCAGCTTTGTCTGGAATCAGTGTGAAATCAGTGGTGAGATTTCTCAAGGAGTTCAGCCTTCAATCACTGCCGTGGGGATTTGCGCTGACGCCACTAATGGGCCTCACCTGGTCTCTCATCCCTCTGCTTGGCCAATCCTCGCTCTGGATAAAGCCCTCCATCTGCTCATTACTGAGAAAGGGACATGGTTGTGATAGCCTGACTTTGTGGGGGTTTGACCAAAACTCAGGCGCTTGCCAACCTTCTGAGTCCCCTCCCCTAGGGTTATGCCCACTCTGGTGCGGTTTTCCCAAATCGCCAACCTTGTTCCACACCGACACTCCTGGCTTTCTGCATGGCTGTCTTACCATTAATGATGTGAACTCTGTCAGCTGTTCCTTTTCAGTTTCTTGAAGACCTTTGTCAATTGATTGAAACCTGTTTTGTGGCCTGACATGGTCTGTCCTGCAAAATGTATGTGCATTTGGCAAGAATGTGCATTTTGCTGCTTTTGGGTGATAAGTGCTAAAAATGACAAGTTCATCTGACCTAATGTGCATTTAAGGCCCTCTGTCTCGTCGTTTTTTTCCTAGGTGACCTATGCATTGATGGCAACAGATTGCTAAAGTCCCCTTCTGTTACTGTGTTACTGTTGATCTCTCCCTTTAGATCTGTCAGTATTTGCTGTATATATTTAGAGTTTTATCCTCTTGTCGGCTTCATTTTTAAAAATCATTATGAAACACCCTTCTTCATATCTTGGGATAGCTTTTATATCTAGTTTGATATAAGTATTGCTACTTTAGGTTTTTTGTTTTCATTTGCAAGAAATATCTTTTTTTAATATGTTTTTATTAATAAGAAAGGAAGGGAAAGGGAGAAATAGAAACATCCATGATGGGAATTGACCTGCCCCCTGGTTCACAGATCCACACTCAACCACGGAGCCTCATGGGCTGGGCTGAAATATCTTTTCTGTCCCTTTACTTTCAATCTGTCGTTTGATCTAAAATGGGTCTGTTGTAGGCAGCATATGTAGGGGTCTTGTTTTTTTATTCATTCAGTCACCCTATGTCCATTTACATTTAAAGTTATTCTTTTAAAAAATATTTTTATTTCAGAGAGGAAGGGAGAGGTAGAGAGAGATAGAAATCAAAACGTCAATGATGAAAGAGAATCATTGATTGGCTGCCTCCTGCATGGCCCCCACTGGGGAAAGAGCCCACAGCCCCAGCATGTGCCCTTGACTGGAATCGAACCCGGGAACCCTCAGTCCTCAGGCTAACGCTCTTATCCACTGAGCCAAACCGGCCAGGGATAAAGTTATTCTTGATAGGTATTTAGTTATTGACATTTTATGAATTGTTTTTGTGGTTCTCTTTTTTTCTCTTAATTCTCTTGCTCTGTCCTCTTGCATGTTAATGACTTGTATAGTGTCATGTTTGGTTTGCTTTATCATCATTTGTTGTATGCTGATATCTTGTAGATTTTGGTTTGTGGTTACCATGTGCTTTATATATACTGAGCTATGTTTATAAGCGGTCTGTTTAAAACAATTTTAAAAATGTACTGATTTGAGAGAGAAAGAAACATTAGCTTGTAGTTTCCCCTTATTTATGCATTTATTGGTTGGTTCTTGTATGTGCCCTGATGGGGACTGAGCCCACAGCCTTGGTGTCAGGGATTGAGCCACAGCCCTGGTGTGGGAGGACCACGCTCAGTCTAACCAGCTGAGCTGCCAGCCACGCCTGTGGATATGCAGTCTTTTAGGTTGGAGGTCGCTTAAGCTCAGCACATCCTAAAATCCCTGCAATATTTACTTTCCATGGTTATGGTTTTATCATTTGTTACTCGGTGTGCGTTTGTATGTATCCTGCCATTTATTGTTGTATTTATAAATTATCTTGCTACCTTTTCTTTTAATTTTGTACTAGCTTTATAGTTGTTTTATAAGTTGTTTACTGTTTCTTTCTTATACTTTCTTACTCATATTTTGATCTTTTCTACTTAAGGAAGTCCCTTTAATTGGGACTTATTGTACTGGTTTAGATTTTTCTTGTCTGGGAAACGTTTTAAAATATATTTTTATTGATTTCAGAGAGGCAGGGAGAGGGAGAGAAAGAAACGTCAATGATGAGAATCATTGATTTGCTCCTTCTTGCACACCCCCTACTGGGAATCGAGCCCACAACCTGGGCATGTGCCCTTGACTGGAATCGAACTCGGAACCCTTCAGTCCATAGACCGATGCTCTATTCACTGAGCCACACCAGCCAAGGCTGGGAAACTCTTTACATGTCCTTCGATTCTAATTGATAGCCTTCCTGAGTAATCCTGGGGATAGGGTTTGCCTTTCATCCCTTCCTTTCTGACCCACAAGTTTCCTATTGTATCAGCTGACAGTCTAATGGGAGTTACTGTGACTGGAACTACCTGCTTTTTCTTTCTCCGTTTAACATTCTCTTTATCTTTAACCTTTGGCATTTAATTATGACGTGTCTTGCTCTGGGCCTATTTAGATTCATGTTGTTTGGAAATCTGCTTCCTGGACTTGTATGTCTGTTTCCTTTGCCAGGTTAAGGAAGTTTTCCGGCATTATTTCATTTTTGTTATTATTGTGATGAAAAACATACACAATTTTCACTCTTTTTCAATCATAGTTCACATTCAAAATTATTCTGTATTAGTGTCAGGTGCACAACACAGTGGTGAGACAATCACATACCTGACAGCAAGCATGTCAAACCTGCAGTCCATGGGAGCATGCTCGTTTATTTGGCCCGTGTTAGCCTTAGAATTTGATGTGCTTGCCCTGTGGAGTGGTCCCCCTGATTTTTCAAGTAGCTCCCTCTCCCCAACCCATACATAGCTGTTACAGTATTATTTTTACCCCCTTTGGCCTCTCCCTGGACACTCCACCCCCCCAGCACATGCCCTCACACCCCTAGTGTCTGTGTCCATTGGTAATGCTTATCTGCATGCATACAAGTCCTTTGGTTGACCTCTACCCTCCTCCCCCATCCCCTGCCTTCCCTCTGAGGTTTGATAGTCAGTTCGATGCTTCTCTGTCTCTGGGTCTGTTTTTGTTCATCAGTGTATTTTGTTCACTATATCCCACAAGTGAGTGAGATCATGTGCTATTTGTCTTTCTCCGACTGGCTTATTTCTCTTAGCATCATACTGTCCAGGCCCATCCACACTGCTGCAAATGGTAAGAGGTGTGTGTGTATGTGTGTGTGTGTTATAGCAGTGTAGTATTCCATTGTATAGCTCTGCCACAGTTTTTAATCCACTCATCCGCTGATGGGCACTTAGGCTGTTTCCAGATCTTAGCTATTGTAAATTGTGCTGCTATGAACATAGGAGTACATATGTCCTTTCTGATTGGTGTTTCTGGTTTCTTGGCATATATTCCTAGAAGAGGGATCACTGGCTCAAATGGGAGTTGCATTTTTAGTTTTTTGAGGAAACTCCATACTGTTCTCCACAGTGGCTGCACCAGTCTGCATTCCCACCAGCAATACACGAGGGCTCCTTTTTCTCTGCTTCCTCGCCAGCACTTGTCATTTGTTGATTTATTGCTGTTAGCCATCTGACAGGTGTGAGATGGTACCACATTGTTGTTTTGATTTGCATCTTTCAGTTGATTGGTGACTTTGAGAAGGTTTTCACATGTCTCTTGGTCTTCTGTATGTCTTCTTTTGAAAGGTGTCTATTTAGGACCTTGCCCATTTTTTGATTGGATTGTTTATCTTCCTTTTGTTAAATTGAATGAGTTCTCTGTAAATGTTGAAGGTTAAACCCTTACTGGAGATAACATTGGCATATAGATTTTCCCGTGCAGTTGTTTTGTTGATGGTTTCTTTTGCTGTGCAGAAACTTTTTATTTTTATTTAGTCCCACTTGTTTATTTTCTCCTTAATTTCTATTGCCTTAGGAGCTGTATTGATAAAGATATTGCTATAACATATGTCTGATATTTTGCTGCCTGTGGTTTCCTCTAAAATTTTTATGGTTTCCTGGCTTATGTTTAAGTCCTTTATCCATTTTGGGTTTATTTTTATGTTTGGTGTCAAGTTTCATTTTTTTGCATGTATCTGTCCAATTTTCTCAACACTATTTATTGAAGAGACTGTCTTTACTCCATTGTATGCTCTTGCCTTCTTTGTCAAATATTAATTGAGAATACTGGTTTGGGTCAATTTCTGGGTTCTCTGTTCAGTCCCATTCGTCTGTGTCCTTGTGCCAGTACCATGCAGTTTTGAGGACAGTGGCTTTGTAATATAGCTTGATATCTGGTATTGAGATCTCTCCTACTTTGTTCTTCTTTCTCAGGATTGCTGCAGCTATTCAGGGTCTTTTTTTATTCCAGATGAGTTTTTGGAGAGTTTGTTCTAAGTCTGTGAAATATGCCGTTGATATTTTATTGGGGATTGCATTGAATCTCTAGATTGCTTTGGGGAGTATGGACATTTTAATGATGTTGATTCTACCAATCCATGAACACAGAATATTCTTCCATTTGTTTATGTCTACCTCTGTCTTTTTTCAAAGTCATCATTATTTCTTTTTTGTGTGTTCTTTTTTTAAAATTTATTTTTTTTAATTAAACCTTTATTATTCAGATTATTACATTTGTTTCTCTTTTTTCCCCTCCATAGCTCCCCTCCACCCGGCTCCCAACCCTCCCTCTACCCTTACCTCCCTCCCGTTGACTCCATCCATAGGTGTATGATTTTTGTCCAGTCACTCCCTGTACACCCCTCACCCCTTTTCCCCTGAGAATTATCAGTCCACTCCCTTTCTGTGCTCCTGATTCTATTAAATTCACCAGTTTATTCTGTTGATCAAATTTTTAATTCACTTAATTTTTAGATTCACTTGTTGATAGATATATATTTGTTGTTCATAATTTTTTGTCTTTTACCTTTTTCTTCTTCCTCTTCTAAAAGAGTACCTTTCAGCATTTCATATAATACTGGTTTGGAGTTGATGAACTCCTTTAGCTTTTTCTTCTCTGTGAAGCTCTTTATCTGCCCTTCAATTCTGAATGATAGCTTTGCTGGATGGAGTATTCCTGGTTGTAGGTTCTTGCTATTCATCATGTTGAATATTTCTTGCCATTCCCATCTGGCCTGCATCGTTTCTGTTGAGAAATCAGCTGACAGTCGTATGGGTGCTCCCCTGTAGGTAATGAACTGTTTTTCTCTTGCTGCTTTTAATATTCTGTCTGTCTTTTGCTCTTGGCATTTTAATTATGATGTGTCTTGGTGTGGTCCTCTTTGGATTCCTTTTGTTTGGGGTTCTGTGTGCTTCCTGGACTTGTAAGTCTATTTCTTTTACCAGATGTGGGAAGTTTTTAGTCATTATTTCTTTAAGTAGGTTTTCAGTATCTTTCTCTCGCTCTTCTTCTGGCACCCCCACAATTCTGATGTTGGTATACTTGAAGCTGTCCCAGAGTCTCCTTACATTATCTTCACATTTTTGGATTATTTTTTCTTCTTGCTTTTCCAGTTGAGTGTTTTCTGATTCTTTATATTTCAAATTTTTGACTTGATTCTTGCCTTCCTCTAGTCTGCTGTTAGGTCTCTGTATAATATTTTTTATTTCAGTCAGTGTATGTTTAATTTCTAGTTGGTTCTTTTCCATCTCTAGTTGGTTCTTTTTCATCTCCTCTTGGGTCTCGCTAACTTTATCCAATTTTTCTAGCATATTCTTGAAAAACCTTATAAGCATGGTTTTGAACTCTATATCCAGTCATTTGTTTTCCTCCATTTCTTTTGTTTGTGATCCCTTCCCTTGTCTTGGCATTCTCAGTATGCCAGGAGAACTTCTATGTTGGATTTAGCCTTATGATACCGGACTTGCAAAACTGCAAAAGCCTCTCTGTTGAGCTTGGGATGGGTGGAGTCTCAGGGCTTAACGGACCACCTTGCCTTCCAGTCGGCCCCGCCCTCCATGGCCCCCGAGTCTCACGAGGCTGGGTAATGGCTGGAGCGGTCCCTGTGTGTGCGCACACACTCTCTTGCAGTGCCTCTAGACTGCTGCCTTTCCGGCTCCCCTGCGCTCCGGGACCATATGAATCTGGGTCCCCAGGACTTTGCCTGAATCTGGGGTTTAGTGGAGTTAGAAGTGGCGCAGTTGGGAGGGTCTGTCTCCCGCACTCTTGTGAAAGCCAGAGGCACAATCAGCAGTCGGTCTTCTGCGCACAGTGCTGTGCGCTCCTCCCAACTTCTGCTCTCCTGCGACTCCCCCAAATTTCCATGTACTTCTCCCTTTTCACAGTCCAAACTCCCCCTGTATGAGTTTCGGCTGGACCTAGGGTTTAGTGTCGTAGGATAAGGGGTTCAATGCTGTTGGGAGTCTCCGTCTCCCTCCCGCCAGAGAAAGCCAGCCAGGTTCTCTGGCACCCGCTCTCTCCATGCGCGCGTCTCCGTACCTCAGCTTTTTGCAGCTCCTCTGGGTCTCTGTGAGCCCCCCTCTTTCCTTCTAGTTGGAGAATTTCCACTCAGCCAGCTTTCCTGTGGTTCTGAATGGTGTCCGTTCTGTCTTTTTAGTTTTGAAATTGTGCAAGGCAGCAGTGTAGGTGTTTACCTATGCCGCCATCTTGGTTACCTCTCTGTCATTATTTCTTCAAATAGGTTTTCAGTTCCTTGATCTCCCTCTTCCTCTGGTTTGCTTGATACTGTCCAAAGCTTCCTAAAATGTTGTTTTGTTTACTGTTCCAATTGGGTGTTTTCTCAGCCTTGTCTCTCGGATCACCGATTTGATCTTCTGCCGCATCTCCTCTTCTGATGATGCCTCTAATGTCTACATTTCACTTACTGTGTTTGACATTCCCCACCGCTTCTTTTTTACTGCTTCTCTCTGTGTGTTGAGGTTCTCGCTGAGTTTTTCTGTTCTCCTAGGCTCAGTGAGCATCCTTACAACCAGCGTGTGTTGAGCGCTGTGTCTGGAGGATTGTCCGTCTCCACTTTTCTGGCATTTTGTCCTAGCCCTTCACTTGGGCCCTGTGTCTTTGCTTCCTGGTTTGGGCTGAATCCTCTTGTTGCTGGCGTGTGTGAGGCGGATCTGCGACGCCTCCCAGCCTGTAGGTGGCTGATGTAGTAGTATTCCCTGGGGCCCTCCCAAGCTGCTGCTCCAGGCGTGTCCTGTGCATGGCTGTGTGTGCTCGCCAGCTTAGCTGAGTGTTAGTTGCTATTGCACATCAGTGGGGTGATTGCCCCATTGAAGCCAGACATTGGGTGTGTGGGTTCCAGGGGCTCTGGTGCAGGCCAAGGTCAGTCGGTGTTGGGGCCTGGCTGGGGGCCGCCGGTGGGAGCTACCGTGTGACCGTGCTTGGCTGTGGGGGGCGGTGCTGCAGCCTGAGCCTTGGCGCCCTTTGGTTGGCACCACAGTGTCTGTGAGCCACCTGCTACCGGTGCCATGCGGTGGCCACTTAGTTGAAGTCACGTTCCAGGCCAGCATCCAGCGTCGCTGCAGCTTCTGCCAGGCTGGGGGCCACCTGGTGGGAGTTAAATGCGAGTTGGTCGCCGCTGGTGCTGAGTTTGGGCCATGCAGCAGGGGCCGTGGGGCACAGGGAACACAGCCAGTCATGTGGCAGTACTGTATGGTGCCAGGTGGGCGCTGGAATACCCAGTGAACACTTTGTAAAGCGCATAATTGTCTGACCACGCGTTGCCCGCCTGAAACTAATCACCATGACACCGAGAGGAGAACGGGAGGTGGGGGCGTGGGGGGGGGCAGCCGCCTGCGGGGAGTGGGGTGGTCTCGGGGAACCGCCAGGTGGGAGCAAGGAGCCAGCAGCGCCGCACTCAGCTTTGGCACCTGCCTGTGCCCGCAAGCTGAGGGAGGGGGCGCTCGGCGGGGAGCAATGGCCATACCTGCCAGCGCCTCGGTCCCCCCTCCCAGCCCGCCCCTGAAGCCAGTCAGTTGGGTCTCTCCCCACGTGTGCTGGTGTTCTCCCAGGTGCCGCCTGCACTGGAGCCCCGGGCCACTGAGCCTGAGCCGGGGGGTTTGTGCGGGGGCCCTCCAGAGAAGTTTCTAGGCCCCAGCAGCCCTTTCCTACCTCAGAAGCAGTCCCGTGGTTTTCACAGCCAGTGTTCTGGGGTCTTCTCTTCCCAGCACTGGTGCTGCGTGGGGAGCCAGGGAGGCTGGGCTCCTCACCCCGCAGGCCTTCCTGCCAGCTCTCCCTCCCCATCCTAATGACTGCCCGGGCTGGTGGCAGCAGCCCCTCCTGTGCGCCTGCCCTCCTGCCAGTCTCCCTGTGGCGCCCTATCCTTAGGGACGGGACCTCGTGGTCGCCTGCAGCTGGTTGGCCAGTGGCTGCGCCATCACCCAGCCGGGACTGTGATGAGGCTGAGGGAGGAGGCACGGGCAGTGTTTGCCTGCCTGCCATCTCCATGCAAGTGTGAACCTTAATGTTGAACCTTTATTTCCGATTTGTTAAAAAAAAATGGGGGTGGAAGGGACAATGTAGTTAAAATACCTATGTGTGTTGTTTTTAAGCAGTTTTACAGAGAAATGACTCACATACTATATAATTCGTCCATTTAAAGTTTACAATTCAGTGGTTTTTAGAATATTCAGAGATATACATCAGTTGCCTCAGTTTTATTTATTTATTTATTTAAATATATTGATTTTTTTACAGAGAGGAAGGGAGAGGAATAGAGAGTTAGAAACATGGATGAGAGAGAAACATCGATCAGCTGCCTCCTGCACGCCCCTTACTGGGATGTGCCCCCAACCAAGGTACATGCCCTTGATCTTTCAGTCCACAGGCAGACTAGACTCTATCCACTGAGCCAAACCGGTTAGGGCAGTTTTAGATAATTCTCACCTCACAAAGAATCCGTGTACCACGTAACTGCCACCCTCTGCCCCTACTGTACCCGCCCTCAGTGCCAGTCTCTCTGTGTCTGCAGATGGGCCTGTTTGGATATTGGGTGTAAATGGAATCATGTAACATGTGGCTTAGGGTGACTGGCTTCTTTCACATGTCCATCCACATTGCAACATGTATCCTGACTTTATTCCTTTAAAGGTTATTTCTTTTGTGGCCTAAGATATCCCTGGTCTAGACAGACCGCCTCGGTGGCTGGGCCTGGCCTCTCGGAGTCTGAGCGTGAGCCACATTGTATGGCCTGTGACATCTGGTGGCTTCTACTTTGTGACCAGTGTGGCTATAAATACTGGCTCACAAGTGTTTGTGTGGACTTATATTTTCATTTCTTCTGGGAACATACCTAGGAGTGGAATTGTGGAATCATATGGAGAGTCCCTATGTTTGTCTCAGTGAAAGTGTGTGTGTGTGTGAACTAGAGGCTGGAGCATGAAATCTTGCACGGGGGAACGGGAGCTGGGGGGGAGGGGGAGTCTGGCTGGCCTGCCCTGTTGATGGATTGGGGCTGGGGAGAGGGCTTTTTGGGGGGAGAGCGGGCTAGCCTGAGGGTGGTTGGCCGGCCATCCCCAATCCATGGTCAACCTCCTGGTAGAGGGGACAATTCGCATATTAGCCTTTTATTATATAGAACATCATTTTACTGTTTTATTTTAGTTCAGAAAGAAAGCAGTATCGTAGCACTAGGAGGAAGTAGATAGTTATAATTTCTTCTAAAAATAACAATTCATTACACTTGTTAAAACTTGTGTTTAGGCTTCCCGCAGGATGCTGTGCTCCCTGCTCCTGTGTGAGTGTCTGTGGCTGGTAGCTGGCTTTGCTCAGGATGATGACTGGATTGACCCCACGGACATGCTCAACTATGATGCCGCTTCAGGAACGATGAGGAAATCGCAGGTGTGTGTAGACCTTGTTGGTCCTGGGGTGCAAAGTCTGCTGCCGTTGGCTGTACCCAGAACTGGGAGAGCCGTGTGTCCATGAGTGCCAGTCATACAGGCTCTTCATGGCATGTAGTCTGAGGTCTCTCACCCCCCTGCGCATTTCTGTTTTGGATTTGAACGTAAAGCCCATCAGATAGCAAACTAACTTGATTTTCATTCTTAGCTGACGTATGAATTTGAGGCTCCTGCTTTTTTGGTCAATCAATCAAGTTAAAAAACATAACAAGAAAAGTTATAAAACAAAGAAGTTAAAATTTTAATCTCTACTACCGACGTTTTTTATAAATGATCTATAAAGAACTAAGAACTCTTTCTTTGCTCTGCTTTAGGTGAGAAAGGAGATCAGTGCTGACCCGTCCTACGCTGACGAATTGTCGGGATGTTACAGCAAACTTGATTCTGTACTTCAGAAGGTGAGACTTATTCCACTCATGAATTTTATATTTATAGTATGTCACATTTCTCTGTTTTCTGTGCTTGCTGGCATGATTTTTATTCCTATGTACTGTGCAATTTATATATGCACAGGATGGAACGGGCACTAACCCCCCTACACAGTGGAAAATCCCTTGTATAACTTTTGACTCCCCCAAAACATAACTGTTAATATCTACTGTTGGTCAGAGGCTTTACTGATAACATAGTAGTCGATTAACACCTGCTATGTGTGTTGTATTGTACTCTATCCTCACAATAATGTAAGCCAGAGAAAATACATTTGGGGTACAGAGTGCATTTGTTAAAAAAAATCTGCATTAGCCCTGAGCACTTCCAACCCATGTCATCCAAGGATCGGCTGTGTGTTGGTTTCCTTTGCTTACTCCAGCCTGGGTTTCTTACACAGTTACTCTTGTTTTTGTCAAACAATGCTTTTATTTTCCCGTAGTGACATTTACCTCATTATATTACTATCATTTCTTTACCGGACCGAAAAGTTCTGTGTTTGATTCGTTCTTGGTTCTCTGTCGCCTGTCACGGTGCTAGAGCAGAGCAGACTCATGACAGATGTGGCAGGTGGAGCCAGGGGCTGCTCCCAGCTCGGAAGCGTGGCGCTCCTTTGACAGATTAAGGGTGCTCAGAATGGGGGGGGTGGTGGCAGCTCATGCCTCATGCCTTCACTCCTGTTTGCGTGGCTGAGGTGTGGCGCTCACGGGAGAGGAGGAGTCGAGGTTGTCCAGGATTCAGACGAGGTTGTGCTGTGGGACCACCGCTGTTGGGTGAGGCCGCTGAGCCGGCGGCAGTGGAGGGGCTGGGGGCAGGGCATGGCTGAGGGACAGCAGAGCGACTGGTTGAGGAGGAGAGGCACGTGTTGCAGCTGAGGGGAGGAGGGCCGGTGTGGGAGAGCTAGTGGAGGGTGGGAGGGGGCCCAGACTGAGGGAAGCACTTGTTCGCTGAGATCGGAAGCACCTACTTGGGGTTCTCGGCAGACGTGACCCTCTGAGCCGAATGCTCGCAGAGAAATGGGATCAGGTTTGCCTCCAGATGCAGACTTGCCTTTTGATACACACAGTGCTGTGTTCTAAACATTGTACAAAACGGGATGGGTAAAACGAGTCTTGCCTCCTTGTTTTAAAAACAAACATTGATTCTCTTAAAGACACACTTTTAATTTTAAAGCAGGCATGTCAAGCTCGCGGCCCAGTGCGGTTTGACACGCTTGTTTTAAGGTTGATAAGCTTGCCTGGAAGCGAGGAGGTGGCCACGTGGCTTCTCCCCAGTGTCCTGTCCGGAGCTCGTGCTCACTGCTCTCGCCCGGCCCTCACTGGTGCCTTGACCACCGATGTCTGTAGAGCTCGGTTCAGAGGACGGCTGTCCTGGTGAGGGGTACGAGCTGAGGGATGGCGAATCCATGGTTCCTGGCTTCCCGAGGCCTCCATGCAGTGGGGGTGGTCAGTTGTTGACAGGAGAAGTTAATGAAAGTCCAAACGTAATAGGCCCATTCAGGACATTCTTTGCTGTGTCTCCTTCTCCTTCTGGTTTCATCCTGTTTCTTTATCCTCCCTCCGTCGATCTCTCCTCCATTCCTCCCTCTTCATTCCTCCCTCCCTCCCTTCCTCCTTCTCTTCCTTCCGCCCATCTCTCCGTCCATCTCTCCACCCATCTCCCCATCCATCTCTCCTCCATCCATCTCTCCTCCTTCCCTCCAGCCCTCCCTCCTTTCCTCCTTCCCTTCTTCCCTCCGTCCATCTCTCCTCCATCCCTCTCTTCTCCATCCCTCTCTCCTCCCTTTCTCCCCCCTCTCTCCTTCCTCCCTCCCTCCCTTCCTCATCCCTACATCCCTCCCTCCGTCCTTCATTCCTCCCTTCTCCATCCCTTCCTCCTCCATCCCTTTCTTCCTCCCTTCCTTCCTCCATCCCTCCCTTCATCCATCTCTTTTCCCTCTATCCATGTCCCCTCCCTTCCTCCCTCCCTCCACCCATCCTTCCCTTCCTACTCTCCCTCCTCACTGTCTGTCAGGTTGGTCCAGATGTCCTGCTTATCCACATCGCTGCCCCCTTGCTTTATGATCTTCAGCTTTAAAATAGCTGGAAGTCAGCGGAAAAACTGCTGGTCACGGCTAACTGCTGGGCGGGTGTTCCTCATGTGTTGTCTACTTGACCTTGGCAGAGAGAGCCACGGGCAGCAGGCGAGCTCTACATTTTAATGCAAGCTTAATAAAACAGGCAGCGCTGCCCGGCTGGTGTGGCACAGTTGGTTAGGGGTCGTCCTGAAAGGTTGCTGATTGCATCCCCAGGCAGGGCCCATGCGCAGACCACAGGCTTGATCCCCAAAGGAAAGGGGTCTTGCAGGAGGCCGGGGACCGATGCTCCAGTCTCACACGGACGTCTCTCTCCCTGCCTCTCTAACATCACTGAAACGAGAAAAACCAAGCAGCGCTTTCCCTTGGTTTTGATGGGGCCACCAGGTTAGAAACTTGACCCGTACTTCAAACGTGATGCTAACCGTTGCTTTCTTGGTGTGTGATTACAGATTGATGAATGTGAAAAGAAAAAGAAGAAAGACTGTGAAAGTCGAAACGGTCCTGTTTTTAGGAGATACTTAAATAAGATTTTAATTGAAGCCAGAAAGCTTGGACCTGTGAGTATTGGTGGTGTGATACTAGTCAGTGTAGTGGGCTTCTTCATTAGTTATTAATTTCCAGTCTATCAGCAGTGATGGGGCACATGGTGCTGGAGCAGACTTCCTGGCTCACGCTGGGACAGACCTGCTCGAGCAGAGGTGGGAAGGCAGTGCAGGCCGCCCCCTCTTCCTTCTCGTTCCTGAGGATTTACTTACTCAACCCGCGCACGGCCCAGCCATTTCATTCAGCTGGGGCGAGGGCTGTTTTAAATTTGCTCTTTGAACTTGACCGAGCAGTTGGAAGTTTAAACTCCTGGCGGGGTAAGGGAATCCGCCTGGCTTGACTGCTTTCCTGCACTTCCACACCTGCTCCTGGGAGAGGAGGAAGAGGAAGTGCGTTGACGTAGTTCCCCAGGAGCCGTTTGTAGAGAGAGAGTTGGGTGTGCACACACTACTGTCCGCACAGCCCACCCCGCCGTCCCTAAGGAACCAGGGTGGGCTCCTGAGTGTTTGAGGTGCCCTCGTAGAATGTATATAACTACTGCGGAGAGTAAGAAGCCCTGTGTTTTGTAAGATGTACGTTGTTTGCTTCGTTTTACACTTTCTGGAACGTTTTTCACCTGTATGATCTTAGGTTTCCTGCGGCCTGTTAGACAGACGGGTGGGTGTTAACCTTAGGCTGTGTGAAATAGTGTGAACTAACTACCCTGTTTCCCCGAAAGTAAGACATTCCCCCAAAATAAGACCTATTTCCAGTTTTGCCTCTCGCTGTAATATAATGCATCCCCTGAAAATAAGACCTAGCGCATCTTTAGGAGCAAAAATTAATATAAGACACTGTCTTATTTTCGGGGAAACAGGGTACGTATTTAGTTCCCAATTGGCTTTCGTCTTGAAACTTCTCACTAGGTAATATAACAAAATTCTCTTTCCTGTTGTTTGCTTTTTGGCAAATGTAACCCAGCCTGACGAGAACGGAGGTGACATGCATTACGATGCCGAGATCATCCTCAACAGACAGACCTTGAGGGAGATAGAGAAGTTCCTCAACGGGGAGGACTCGCTGCCCGGCGCCCTGGATGATGCCCTGAGCGACGTGTTAATTAACTTCAAGTTCCATGACTTCGAGAGGTGGAAGTGGCGGTTCGAGGATTCCTTTGGAGTGGATCCGTACGACGTGTTTATGGTAGGCTGCGGGAGGGCGCGGTTAGCAGGCTTTGAAAAGTACGGTGCACACTCCATAATTGTGTTAAGAACCTGGACTAAGTCACTCCTACTGTGTTGATGAATTTTCAGCAAAATGATTTTGCACATTTTTAAAATACATTTTTATTGATTTCAGAGAGGAAGGGAGAGGGAGAGACATAGAAACATCAATGATGAGAGTCATTGATCGGCTGCCTCCTGCGCACCCTTTACTGGGGATTGAGCCTGCACCCTGGCATGTGTCCTGACCAGGAATCGAACCTGGGACTCTTACAGTTCCCAGGCTGACGCTTTATCCACTGAGCCAAACCAGCTAGGGCGAATTTGCACATTTGAGTCCAGGTGTTTTTGTTGCTGCTGTGGTTCGGTGGGAGGACGGCTCGGCAGTGATGCTGTCTCTTCCTTCTGTTCGAGGTGCTTCTGTGTCTGCTCTGCATGGTGATGCTGGTAGCCACCCAGATCTGGACGTATGTCCGTTGGTACACCCAGCTGAAACGGATCTTGCTCCTCAGTTTCCTCATCAGCATGGGATGGAATTGGATGTATTTGTACAAGGTATTAATTTTAAAATTTAAAAACGGTATTTCTTGGTAAAAGAAGAGAGAACCCACGTAGAGTTAGTGTATAACCTGGCCTCAGGTGAGGCTTGGAGGAGTGGTTGGAGGTGGGGCTGGAGTGCAGTTGGCTGTACCTGGTTTTGGGGGGAAGTGTTCCATTCTAATTTTAATAATCCAGCTCCTGACAGGTGGTATCTGAACAGCCAAATCAGAATACAGCGAGGTAGGCACATTTAAGAAATTCTTATTTTAGTGATTTGGGATATGTTTTATTCTTTGCTGGAAATGATATCAAAATACTAGTTTTTAAAAGTTAGGTTATTTCCTGACTATGAACATAGTATGTTTAAGGCAGAGAGTTTTAAGAAGTGCAGAGAAATTTAGCTTTTACATGCACTGTACTCTGCCATCTGGAGATCATCACTGCCAGTATTTTGAGACACTGCTTTGCAGTCTTTTTTCTCAGTTTTAAGTCTTTCAGACTTGAAATCATGCTGAACCCTCACCTCACTCCAAGCCTAAGGGAAAGGCACCATGCTGTATATATGTAGAAATTTAAAGGAGCCTGCTCCTGTCCCAGTGGTCTGATCGTTGCAGGACAGTTTCAGCTCTGCCACAGCGTAGTCAGACAGCCTGATAGTGTGAATGAATTCATCCGATTAGACCTTTGTGATTCTCTGAAGCCATTTGCTCTGAGTTTGACAGCTTCTAGAACTTGATCCTTTAAAGTTGAAGGGAGGAAGGTGGTTTGGTTGAATGTGGCCATCTCACTGACCTCCCGTGGGCTTTAAGTTAGGAAAGATGGTCATTGCTGCTCATAGGCCCCTTGCCTGAAAACCACCCAAAGCAAACCCCGTCTTCGGGGGGCTGAGCAGCAGCATTGACATGCGCAGCGATATTTCGGGGTGTGGGATGAGCCATATTTGAACTAATTTTTTAAAAGCAGCACAGGGTTCTCCTTCCTGGTCCTAAGTACTCCGTTAGAAGTCAGTTCTCAGTTCTTTATCAGGGCTCAAAGCGCTGACACTGCTTGGCCGTGAGCAAAAGAGCCTCTTTTAGAAACAAGGTGCGTCTTCTCTGTGAAGATCGTTGAAACAACCGGGGGTCTGAGTGCGGGGTTGGGGTGTGGGGTCTCCCCTGCTCGCAGCGCTCACGCTGCCTGCTGTTGGTCAGGTGGCTTTCGCGCAGCATCAGGCCGAAGTCGCCAAGATGGAGCCGCTCAACAATGTGTGTGCCGAGAAGATGGACTGGTCCAGCAGCCTCTGGGGTAAGTGCTGCTGGCTCCCAGGGCCGTGTTTTGGAGAGAAATTTTGAGAGTGAGTAAACTTATAAAAATGACAAATAATGATAGAGTAGCAGAAGGAGGCTTTCCAGGACTGACTCTTCAGCATCAGAAGAACCAGCAGGAAGACTGAGGTGTGCAAGGTAAATCCAGGAGAAGAGACGTCTTGTTAATTATAAGTTGTTTTTTGATCCTTCGTTATGACTTTATTTTTAAAAATATATTTTTATTGGTTTCAGAGAGGAAGGGAGAGGGGGGGAGAGAGAGAGAAACATCAATGATGAGAATCATTGGTCAGCTGCCTCCTGCACGCCCCCTACTGGGGATTGAGCCTCTAACCTGGGCACGTGCCCTTGACTGGAATTGAACCTGGGACCCTTCAGTCCGCAGGCCAATGCTCTATCCACTGAGCCAGACCAGCTAGGGCAGGACTTTATTCTTTAATTCACTGGGGTGACATTCGTTAATGAAGTTTTATAGGTTTCACGTGTACAGTTCTGTGATTCATCATCTGTGGATTGCACTGTGTGTTTGCCACCTGAAGTCAAAACTTCCATCACCACATATTTGCCCTAGTAACGGGCAAAGGGCCTTTATTATGGCAGTAGCTGATCGTTTTCAAGCATTAGATGGTAAGGAGAAGTAAATTAAATGGTGTTAACATTGAGAGCTTGAAGAGTAAGAATCCTTAAAATTAACCCAGGTTTCTGACTTTTGTGTCTAATGTATATAAATCGGATGATGTATCTTGGGATGCCATTTTTCTCAGTTTATCAGTATGATTGCATAGAGATATAAAAATGCAACTATATACATTGTCCACCATTTACTGTATCAAAATGGCATCTTGAATTATTTATTTAGAATATGCTAAATTATAAAAAACACATTGACTCTATTTGTGGATAAAACAACTTAATTCTCACAATTATATCCAGGGCTTCTGTTCTCTGCTGGTCCTTGGTTTATAGGTTGGGCAAAAACAGTTGTAATACAAGGAATACAATAATCCTGTATAATAAAGAGCTAATGCTAATTGACTGGACGGCAAACGACCTTCCAGAATGACCTTTGGCACGACAGTGGGTGGGGCCCCGAGGCAGCTGGGCAGGAACTCTGTGCACCAGGCTTCCTGTGCATAAATAATGATGCGAGAATAAACTGCCTCGGTTACTCAAAACTGTAAACCTACTTTTGCCCTCCCTTGTATATCATGCATTTTAATTACATTAAAGTAATACATGCTTTTACTCTATTTCTCTTGTTTGTTTGGATTGGAAGAGGAAGAAAGCAAAGGAGGGGGAAGATACATGGGGATTTTTAGAGTTATTGAACAAACGGGTGTATATATTTTTCTTAAATAACAGGAAAATATTAAATACTTGCCAGGGTTTTGATTTATAAAGTCAAACTAATAAGCAGAAGTTAAAAATATTCCTACAAAAAAAGAGCCTTAGGTTTCCGACCAGGGAGCTTGGCGTTCATGTGACGTCCCGGCAGGACTGGCCACTGTCTGTGCTGACTGGTCCGCCTGTCTCCCGCCTTCCGCCTGAGGACGCTGCGCCCTGCCCGTCCTGCGGTCTCGCTCTTTGAAGGTGCTCGGCATCAGTTTGTTAAAGAAGGGGATCTCATGTAGATGAATCTCCGCTTAGACTTCATCCCCTTCCATCGACCACGAATCTTATATTGTAGCTTTCCTATTTTTTTAACGAGGGGAAGTTACTTTTTTCATACAGATTTTTATAAACATTTTCAGTAATGCTGACTGCCTTTAGTTGGTACAGCCATTCTAGCAGGGGGAGTGGTTTAATGTTCTAAGACACTTTACATAAATTCAAGTCCCTGATGACTACTCCAGAACAGAATCTTAGCAGAGTCTATACTCGGGGTCCAGCATTAATGTTTCTTAAGACATTATGGGAACTAAACCAACCCAGCCTTGCAGCTGCCTCCTCTGCCAGGATAGTACGGAGTGTGAGCCTGCTTAGAAGAGTGGGGGAACTAGTGTGCTACCTCATTTGTGAAGTGAGGAGAGACTGACTTTGACACTGACGTCATTGAGGATGCACAGCAGCTGTCAGAAGGACACGGGGGTCCTGTGTGCCCTTCCCGGTGGAGGCACGACTTCGCCAGTCCAGGGGCCCAGCCCGGACAGGGACTTCCATACAGTCCAGTCTCACTCCGAGTCCCCAGCTTTCAGATGGTTACCTGTTAGAAGTCTCTGTACTCATCTGTCACTGCAGAGGATTTGTAGAATTGGAATTGGTTTTTACAATAAACATTTGGACATACGATGAAAACTTTTTAAGTTGGCCTCACAGGGCGTCTGTTTTGTAAATCAGTGTACAAATGATCAGTGGTGGTGGAAGGGTAAAATCAAAATACTGTTTTATTTGGGAATGAAGTGCAGTTCTTTTTAAATGACTCTGTGTCTTGTCCGTGTCTCCAACAGAATGGTTCAGAAGCTCATGGACCTATAAGGATGACCCATGCCAAAGATACTACGAGCTCTTAATCGTCAACCCTGTTTTGTTGGTGCCACCCACAAAGGTACGGAAAATCACATATACAGAGTAAGCCCAAGCACCCGTGCATTTATTACACACTGCAGGTGGTGCTGATTGTTAATTTTTATTGATTTGAGAGAGTGAACGCAGGAGAAACATCGATTGCTCCACCTATTGGTGCATTCCCTGGTGGATTCTTGGGTGTGTCCTAAAAGGGGATCGAACCCGCAGCCGTGGTGCATCTAGGGTGGCGCTCTAACCGGGTGAGCTACCTGGCCAGGGCAAAAATGGTTAGATTTCTTTTAGAGTCTTTTTGCTAATAATATTTGTTCTAGAAAGAATATACTTCCATTGCACAGTGATTTTTCACATATTTTTAAAGCATATGACAGCATTTAAAAAAAAAAGATATATATATATATATCTTTATTGATTTCAGAGAGGAAGGGAGAGGGAAAGAGAGAGAAACATCTATGATGAGAGAGAATCACTGATCGGCTGTCTCCTGCATGTCCCCTAATGAGGATCAAGCCCACAACCCAGGCCTGTGCCCTGACTGGGAATCAAACCTGGGACCCTGCAGTCTGCAGGCTGTTGCTCTATCCACTGAGCCAGACCAGCGAGGGCATAAGACAGCATTTAATTTATGGAACTTACCTTCAGCCTCAGTGCCCAGGGCATTGGGGCTCACTGTATGCGCCTCAAGTTTGAGGGGACATGAAGTTGCTTTTACCGTTTCAGGCCCTGGCAGTGACGTTCA
The DNA here is from genome assembly GCA_011751065.1 of Lasiurus cinereus. NCBI lineage: Eukaryota > Metazoa > Chordata > Mammalia > Chiroptera > Vespertilionidae > Lasiurus > Lasiurus cinereus. Next base: position 6,950,741 of record JAAGEH010000027.1, read on the forward strand.
CCAACTTCGTGGTGGAGCCGCTGAAGTACATCGGCAAAGGGACGGGCGAGTTCATCAAGGCGCTCATGAAGGAGATCCCGGGGATCCTGCACGTCCCCGTGCTCATCGTCATGGCGCTGGCAGTCGTGGTCAGTACCGGCGGCCCACGGGCACAGGATCCACAGGAAAAGGCAGTGGGGAATGATCTGGCCAAGGCCGTCTGCTGGCGTGGAGAGGGGACTTCTGGGTGGTACAGCTGGCCTTCCAGGTAGAGCCCTCTGCGCAGGGGCTGTGGCTGCCATGGCAGTGATTTAGAAAAGGCCTTCCTTTCAGCTGGTTCTGTGCCCTGTGAGGTAACACACACACAGGCAATTGTTTGTTTTTTTAATTCTCACCCGAGGATATTTTTTTCCATTGGTTTTTTTTTTTAGAGACTGAAAGGGAGGGAGGAGGTGGAGGCGGGGAGAGAAGAAGGAGAGAAGGGGGAGTGAGTCACAGACATAGACATTGGTTGGTTGCCTCCTGCACGTGCCTTGAATGGGGATGGGATGGAACTTGCTCTTTACTGGGCATTGAACCAGAGATCCTTCCATCCGAGGTAGGCCGGTGCTGTAACCACTGAGCTACCCAGCCCGGCCTGAGTTGGGTGCTCACGCCCTCTTTGAGAAAGGGGCCTCCTCGCTGTCGCCTGAGTGCTTGCAGCGCTGCTGCAGAGGGAAAGGCCAGGCTTTCTCAGCCTCAGAAAGGGGAGCGGACGCCGCGGGCGCACTGACAGTGGGGGGTCCAGGAGCGGCGTTCAGTAAGGAGAAGTGTTACTGTCACTCACCGTGGTCTTCAGCTGGTGCCACCGGTTTTCAGCTCCTGCCCAGGAGCCTGTGTCTCGTGAAGCAAACCGGACGCTCTCAGCTGCGCCTGGGAAGGGGGGAAAGGGTGTCTCCCGGACTCTGAGTCGGCTGCGCTTTCGCTTTGAGGCTGTTTCTGCTTTGTGTTCGGAGTCGGTGTCTGATTTCGGGGTTCGGAGGGTTAGGGTCAGGTTTGTGAGGTGACATCGGTTGTACAGTCTAGTCTCTGACACTGAAACGGGTGCAAACCACCCGCTGCTTCCCTGAGAGCTGCGCTGCCTGTCTCAGTCCCGGCCTCCAGCTTACAGAACTGAAAGCCACAAGGCGCCGGTGTTCATGGGATTTTATTTCTGGATAGTTAACAGGTTAAGAAGTAAGACGGAAAAATTTAAAACACCACCGAGACATTTTTAGTCCATGTAAAAATATTTCTTAATCCTCACCTGAGGGTATGTTTTGTTGTTTATTTATTTATTTATTTTTTTTGGTTAATCCTCAACCGAGGAAATTTTTCATTGATTTTTAGAGAGAGTGGAAGGGAGAGGGAGAGATAAACATCGATGTGAGAGAGACACATGGATGGGTTGCCTCCTGCACACACCCCGACCAGGGCCAGGGAACCTGCAACCAAGGTATGTGCCTTCACCGGAATCCAACCCAGGACCCTTCAGTCCCAGTGCCAACACTCTATCCACTGAGCTACACTGGCGAGGGCCCAAAGATACATTTTCATTTTTTTGTTTGTTTGTTTTGAGAGAAGAAAAAGGGGGAGAGAAGCATCGGTCAGTTGTCTAACCTACATGCTTCCCGGGAATCAAACCCGAGGCCCCTCAGTGCACCGATGATGCTCCAGCCAGTGAGCCACGCCTGCCGGGCTCCCAGGCTGGGGCCGCTTTAAAATGCCCGTCGCACGAGCCGCAGCCCCGGCGCCGGCGGCGAGGACGCCACTTGCACCCCAGGGGCTGCTGGGAGAAGTGTTGACCTGGAAGAACCCCCGAGCGTCTGGGGTCCTCCCCGCGCTCCAGGGCCCAGAGGGCCCCAGCCTGCCGCTCGGAGCCTGTGGAGCTGTGGCTGGAGCTCAGCCACGTTTATATTGTTAAAAAAATTAACCTACAGGAGGTTTGCATGACGATGTCCAACTGAACGGTGTTCAGCATTTACCTTCGTCCACGGGTGTGAATGGAGGCACCTCTGTCAGTTACCATTGAGCGCCTCCCATGGAAATTCCCGTTCAGTCTGACTGCCTCATTACTGTTCTGTCAAACTCTGTCAAACTACTTGATAGTGATTTCTCTATTTTTTTAATATATTTTTTTTTATTGATTTTTTTACAGAGAGGAAGGGAGAGGGATAGAGAGTTAGAAACATCGATGAAAGAGACATCGATCAGCCGCCTCCTGCACGCCCCCTACTGGAGACGTGCCCGAAAGCAAGGTACATGCCCTTGACCGGAATCGAACCTGAGACCTTCCAGTCCGCAGGCCGACGCTCTATCCACTGAGCCACACCGGTCTTGGCTAATTTTTTAATTTTTATTGGCTGCTCTGGCCCCGTATTAAAGAAGAGACTTCTAATGAGAGGAACAAAGAGTTCAGTGAATGGTTATGTCTACAGATGCCGCAAGTGAAGGGACAGAATGCTGTTAGCGTCCCGAACGAAAGCCCCTCGTAGCGTGGTGAGTCAGCCATCACGTCCTCAGAAACGCGGGGTCTTTTCCTTCCAGAGCTTCTGCTACGGTGCCGGACAGTCCGTCTTCATGCTGCGGCCCTTCGGGGGCCCCGCCCGAGAGCCCGCCCTGGCGCTGCAGCCAGGAGACAAGCGCCGGCAGCAGGAGCTCGGCTACCGACCCCGTGGGGGAGCAGGTGATGCAGATTTTGCTTCTCGGGGCCCGATCGGCCTCGCTGAGCCAGGCCCCTGTGACAGCCGGTGTGAGGGTGGAAGAGATGTTGGGCGAGAGTGCGCTGACCCGAGATTTCAGAGCCGCCACAGGACCCCCGAAGTGCTCCGGGCGGTTGATAGACCGGACGCGGAGGCACCAGAGCATCCCGAGGGCAGCGTAAGTCATGTCGGCGCGTGCGTCTTCTGTCCTTTGCTCCAGGCCTCAGTGCGGCTGCGCTGCGCCCCCTCTGACTGCCCTGTCACTGTCCCAGCCGTGTCCCCACGTGTCATCACTCACACTTCCCCTCCCGGTCAGGAAGCACAGTCTCCATGGATGAGGCGAGGGTGCTGTGAGGGCTCGTTAGCATCGTTAGCACAGGTGGCTTTCTGGGGGGAGAGGGAAGGTTCACTGAGGGCCTGGCCGGGGCCCACAGCTGCGGAGTCTTGGCTGGAAGAGGGGGTGGGGTCAGGAACCTCGCCTCCCCAATCTCTGTACCCATGGCTGGTGGCTGCTTGTGACCTGCAGAACGGTGAGGCCTATTCCCACCGTTATTCAACATTTAAAGGGACATTTCCCTTTTGTGAGTGTTTATCCTCACGCAAGAATATTTTTCCATTGGTTTTTAGGTGGAAGGGAGGGCAGAGACAGACCCGTCCACGTGAGAGACATGGATTGGTTGCCTCCTGCACGTGCCCGACCAGGGCTGGGGTTGAGCCCGCAACCCAGGTATGTGCTCTTGACCGGAATTGATCCCGGGACCTCCAGTCTGCAGGCCGACGCTCTCACTGAGCCAAACCAGCTAGGCGACATGGCCATTTTTGTTGGAGACAGGAATTTGTATGGTCATTGGCAAAGTTTAGGTTGCAGGTGTGAGCCTTTGGGAAATAGTACGAACCGTAGAGCGGCGGGAAGGAGAGCTGCCCTTCCTGCGCAGGTCCTCCCTCCGCTGTAAACTTTACTGTCACTCACCCTGAGCATCCTCCTGGCTTCCCAGCACACCCCACGTGGATGGAAGCCGACATGGCCACCAGGGGGTCATCGGCCCAGCCCACCTCCTGTTGGCGCCCCGCTCCCTCACCGCGCTCCTGGCTGGTCCTCGGGCGCAGTCTCTGAGCGTGGTACTCGCCATCGGGAGTCGTTCCCGCAGCGCTTCATTCAGCCCTTTTCAGACCCGCAGTCCCCTCAGCCCACGTCCGGGTGATGCTTTGCTAAGGTGTCGCTGCCGATTCTCTCCCCACCTAATGGAAGTCCCGGCGAGGGAGGGTCTTCCTGGTCTGTCCCTGCAGTCCCAGCATCCGGCTCTAGTCCGTGCTCAGCCCGTGCTGGTCAGATGGCTCCCCTCCCCAGGCAGGGGTTTGCAGGCCGGGTCCTCGGTGTCCGCTCCCCCGGGTGGTCCTTGCGGTGAATGTGGTGTCACTGCGGCCGAGCGTTAGAATTCAGATTTGCAGAGACTTGTTAAACGTGGTGAGCAGTCTCTCACATGGTCACGGAAACAGCTGGAACAGAACGTGCTTCTTGCTTTCCAGGCCAGAGAGACTGACGGGGTCCCGGGAGAGAGCGCACCGGCGGAGGGCAGCACCAAGAGCAGCACCGAGAGCAGCCGGCGTCCTGAGCCCGCCCCTGGCCAGGGGGTGCCAGGGGTGGCGGAAGGTCCCGCAGCGGGAAAGGCCCCCGTCAGGACTCAGGACCCGGGCAGCGCCGAGAAGGGGGGCATCCCCTGCCCAGCCAGCACAGCAGCCAGCGTGGGAGCCGGTGGGAGCGACCCGGCCGGCGGCCCGTGAGGCTGGAGGAGCCTGACTCGCACCACCGCTCGGAGGCCACCTTTCTGTCAGGAATCTGTAACGTACACTCTTCGCGACTGTTCACTCCCGATTCCTGACAGTGACTCCAACATGTGCCAACTTGAGCAGTAGTGTTTTTACTGACAATTAGAATCGCCGTATTTCTGTCCGTTGAACTTCTGTCTGTCTGATTACGTCTTCTCTCTGAAGTTAAGGTACAGCCCGTAGAGTCCTGAAGTGTTCACTGTGGAACAGGAGCTCAGAGGCGACCCGGCGTGGCAGGCAGTGCCAGTGCCCGGTAATAGGAAGGCGGTGGAACGAGGGACAGTGAACAGGAAGTTCTCTTGTTTTCGGGCACAGACAGGGCCCGGGAACCACGGTGGGTGTGCCTGGAGGAGTCCTGTCAGACCCAGTCAGGCAGGAGGCTCATTGGTTCCCTGTGCCCGCACCCCAGAGGGGGAGGTACTCACAAACCATTTTTTACAAATATGTTTTACTGATTTTTTACAGAGAGGAAGGGAGAGGGAGAGAGAGAAACATCAGTCAGCTGCCTCCTGCATACCCCCCACTGGGGATGTGCCCGCCACCAAGGTACATGCTCTTGACGCTGTGCCCTGAGCCAAGCAGGGCAGGACTCGCAACCCTTTTTAAGGAAAGTCCACTCGAGCCGTGTTCCCTTCCATGTCCTGCAGCATCTCCTGGCCGTGGGCCCGCCCACCAGCACCCATGTCTGCAGGCGCGCACCCATCCCAGTGGCTCTGCAGCCCCACGTTCTGCTCGCAGCTGTTCTGGGGCTGCTTTCTGTCACTCCTTCCCCTCCATCCTCAGAGTCGAGGTTGGGGCCCTGTGGGTGCAGCGAGCGCGGTAATCTCAGCTCAGGTAGGGAGTGGTATTTTTCCACGAGGGGAAGGGCGCAGGCTGTGGGGGCCGGTTCCCGGCTGCTCAGAACCCCAGCAGCGGCCTGTTGGTGTGACAGTGTCTTACTTACGTTCTGGCAAGCCATGTGGTGAGGGCCGCAGAGGCCTCGTTTTTAGAGGTGGTACGTGGGGAAAACGGAATGGGTGTTTTCCTCACTACAGACCAGGATACAATCAACCTTTTAAATTAGTCTGATTTTTCAAACGTTGCCTCATTTTAAACTGGGAAAAACTTGTAAATGTTGCTGGTTGGTAGCTGGCTAGAAAGCCAGTTGCACATACATTGAGGAGTCCTTTGTGTTAACACTCACAGTGAAAGTTACATTTGGCAGCTCAGAGAACAGTGCCAGTCAGGAATAGTCTTAAAGGCACCCTTTAGGTGTTTGTTTCGGAAAAGAAGACTTACTCAAAGCATTTGCTTTCTGATGGCTTTTAAAAATGTTTATTTTTCAACTACGGCTTTCATTTAATGTTGTTTTGTATCAGTTTAGGTGTACAGCATAATGCTTAGACAATCATAGACTTTACGAAATGGTTCCCCTAATATTCCTAGTACCCCCCTGGCACCGGGCATAGTTATGGTAATATTATCGTTATTCCCTATGCTGTACTTCTGGTGTGTTTTTATATGAAATCTAGTTTACTATTGCAAACATCGTTAGTGTTTCATCAGAGATGGTAATTTCTTCCAAGCGATACACACAGAATTGTGTGTAAAAATTTGTAACACTAGGCATGCATCCAGTCAACTAATGACCAGGTGCCCGCGGTGTGGCATAGGTTTGGTGGAACGAGACCAGTTGGCTGAGGGGGCTGCTCCGGGGGGAGCTGCCCTGAGCCCGGTCCGTGGGGGCAGCGGACCAGACAGGGCGGAGCGGTGCCGTCTGCCCTCCTCGCGCGGTAGCTGTGCCAGGCAACTCCGCCAGCGGCCTCCCAGGAGGAGCTCCTCTTTGTGCTCACCTGGCAGTGGCCGTCGGGTGAGATCTGCTGGCACCGCCAGCCAGGCAGCCAGCCCGCTGTTGGCCGCAATGCAGGGACGGTTTGCTAGAGCCCGAGCGGCGTGCGCAGGCCCGTTTGTGACAGAGGGGAGGCTGCTGAGGGCCAGCCACTGTCACCACTAACGTGAAGGCTTGGAGACGCGCTTTAAGAGAATCGGAGCGGTGGTGGCTGTTTGTAAAAGCAGGTTTTACATGGAATAATGGGGAATGTTTACGGGGTCTAAGAAGTACCATATGCACAAAATAAACACTTATTTTTATATTACCCTAACTTTGCTCATTGAATATTCTTGTAAGACACAGCCCCATGAAACTCATGTGCGCTTTTTAAAAATACATTTTATTGATTTTCCACAGAGAGGAAGGGAGAGGGATAGAGAGCTAGAAACATCGATGAGAGAGAGACATTGATCAGCCGCCTCCTGCACGCCCCCTACTGGGGATGTGCCCGCAACCAAGATACATGCCCTTGACCAGAATCGAACCTGGGACCTTTCAGCCCACAGGCGGATGCTCCATCCTCTGAGCCAGACCGGTTTCGGCTCGTGTGCACTTTTTAAAAGGAGGCAGCTCTGGGACATTGCACCCCGCCCGCAGAGAACATGTACGCATTCTGCAATCCAGGTGTTACCGAGTACCTGCACCACAACTTGTGACAGGAAGGTGGTGTTCCCCCTGCACCCCCAGGGCTTAATGGGGTTCCAGGCTGTGTAACTTGTTTTACCTTTAAACCGGGGCCGGCGGGAGCGGTTCTCAGTTTGCCGGTCAGACCCAGCGGGGGACTTGCAGAAAGAGCCCGGGTCCCCGAACGCAGCAGCACCCAGAGGTGACCGCGTTCCGTTGCTCCAGTGCCGTTCGCCCGGCACCTGGCGTCGCCAGGCTCGCTCTGTCCGTTCTCGTTTTGCTGAACTTGCTGTGTCGGGGCCTTGGGAACGCCTTCCCGCTTCTGGGAAGAGGCTGAGTGGCAAGGGGGCTCCCGGCCACGCCTCTCAGGCCGAAATCTTACGAGTTTTTCTGTTTCCTGTTTTGGTGAATGATCACACGTTGCTTTCCGTCCAGTATTTGCAATAAAGGATACGCTTCTGAACCGTGTACCCATACACGTCTGTTTCTACGTGGATGCATCTGGGCACGGACCACGTGTCCACAGCAGACCCCTTACACGGAGGTGGCCCCAGCGGATTGTGATGGAGCTGAAAACCCTGTTGCTAGGGACATCCCAGCGCACCCACCTCCCAGCAGCCGCCGCCCCCTCTGGATCCGTCCAGGTCCGTGCCGTGCAGTCTGCCGAGGCATTTCTCAGGAACTCCCTGTCAGTAAGTGACGTGACTATTTTCTTTTTAATCAAACCAAGAGCCCAAAACAAGCTAAAAAGTTTATTTCTTACAAGTCTCATAATGGCTTTGGCCCAAAAATAAATTGAAAATAGACAGATTTGGGGGGACATGGGGGTCCTAGATTTTTGATGGGACTATTTTATGTAACTAAACATTGGTCAAGCACGTTTTCCTAGACCACATACTCGCCCTCTACCTGTTAAGTATAAAAGAGCCACTGTCAACGAAGCGCTTAAAAACAGGGTCTCAGCAAGGGGCCTGGAGTCGTGTGGGTTTGTCTAACTCCCTACTTTACGCACCGAGGCCCGGGGCTGAGCAGCCGAGCACCGTCCCAGGCGGGATCGGAAGCCGGGGAGCACCTGCGCCGCGCGTCCACAGAGCACGTGAGTGTCCATGTTCTAACACGGCACGTGCCCGTGCGCCGGGTTACAGGCCGAGACTCCTCCTCTCGAGGAAACAGAAAGGTGCAGGTCCTCGCGGCGCTCCGAAGGGAAGCGGTCACTTTAAAAGTGCTCCGCAGTGACCAGTGGCTCATTTCCTTCCTGAGTTCTTACATTCCAGCAGAGCGTCGCTTTGCAAACAGCCCTTCAGCCCAAACGCCGCGTCTCTGTTCTGGTCTCTCTGCAGAAGAACTCGCTGCTCGTCCATCCTCTTCGCCTGAGACCGTAAAATGAGGCTAAAGAAGTCCTCGTCAGGTACCGTCGGCCCCTTCGTGGCAGCGGGTGGGGGAGCACATCTCTGGTCGTCTAGCCTGGACCCCTGAAAGCAAGGAGAGCGATCGATTAGCACCCCAGTAGTGCAGGAAGGAGCTGGCCACCGCCCGTCTTTCCCGATCATCCTCTCTCGTTCTCCGGTAACTTTTTTAAATTGAGCTAAACATACAATGTGCCCTTTTACTCTCACTTAAACGAGCAGTGCAGTGGCATTGCGTTCACCCACCACAGTTTCACTCGCCGAAGGGAAACTTGAACCCTGTTAAACGTGACCCCCAGTACTCCAGCCCCAGGGCCCTTTCCGCCTCTGTGACTGTGGCTCCTCTGCGTACCTCAGAGCAAAACTGGGCGGTGTCTGTCCCTCTGTGCTGCTTCCTCAGCACGGCTTTAAGGCTCACCCATCTTCCAGCACGTGTCACACTCCCTCTGTCCACCACGTCTTACCCATTGGCCTGTGAGGACAGCTCGCGTCCTGCGGGGGGGTGTGCTGAAGCAGGGTCGCTGGGTCACGTGGGAATTCCATTTTCCGTTCTTGAACGGCCGCACTGCTGTCCACAGCAGCTGGGCCAGCTTACATCCTCCCACCTGCGTGCACAAGGCTCGTTTCTCCACGTCCTGGCCGGCACATGTGCTGGCTTTTTCGGTAGTTGCCATAGTAACGGTGTGAGGTAATCCTCATTGTGGTTTGATCTGCGCTTCTCTAATGACCTGGGATGCTGAACATCTTTTCCTCCATTTGTGTATCTTCTTTGGAGAAATGTCTATTTGGGTTCTTTGCCCATTTTTAATCAGATTTGTTGCCGAGTTTTGGGAGTTCTGCGTATTCTGGATTAATCCTTCCTCAGTTGCATTATTTGCAGATATTTCCTGTGGTTGCTTTTTTCCCTGTTGACAGTGTCCTCTGATGTATGAAAGGCTTACATTTTCCTGCGCCCACTTTGTCTCTTACCTTCCGTTAACTGTGCCTTTGGTGTTGTGACCAGGAAGCACTGCCAGGTGCAGTGCTCTGAAGCTTTCCCCTTAATTTTAACTCTGGCCTTTAGGTCTTTGGTACATTTTGGGTTAATTTCATATGTGGTTTTAGGTACATATTCAGCTTTTGCACATGTTTATCCTGTTTAATTATTATTTGTGATAAGACTTCTCTTACCATTGAATGCTCTTGGCGCCCTTGACGAAATCATTTGACCATGTAAGTGAGGGGTCTCCCCTTTTCCGTCCACACCTCCAAACAGTCTCAACAATTCAACCAATGTCAGCACAATGAAAGAACATTCAGTGTCTGAAATATTTATCATAAAACAAACATCCTGACAATCAGGTAAGTCAATCCATGTTTGATGTGTTTTTAAATTTCACTTTAAGAATTATAGCTTTTAAGATATAAATGTATTTTTTTAAATGTATTTTTTATTTTTAAGTCACAATTTGGTATTTCCTTTTAATACTTTCTATTATCAAGTATATCAGGTAGAGATCATTTTTACATATAATTGAAATGTAATATCCTATATCAATAGATATGTACATATTAATAAACCATGCATTTATTTTCACAAAAAGAGGGTCCTCTATTCTACTGGTCTATATGTCTGTCTTTATGTCAATACTGCACTGTTTGGTCACTAGGTTTGTAGTAAATTTTGAGATTCCACATGAGTTTTTAGGATAGATACTTCTATTTCTGTAAAAACGTCACTGGAAGTTTGGGAGGGATTGAATTGACTCTGTAGATCACATTCTGGGCGGTAACATTCTTGACTATTCTTCCAATCTATGAACAGCAATATTTTTATTTTTCATTATTAATTTCAGAAATATTTTGTAGTTTACATTGTCCAACTGTGTTACCTCCTCCTTATTTTTAATATATATTTTACTGATTTTTTACAGAGAGGAAGGGAGAGGGATAGAGAGTTAGAAACATCGATGAGAGAGAGACATCGACCAGCTGCCTCCTGCACGCCTTCTATTGTGTCCGCAACCAAGGTACATGCCTTTGACCGGAATCGAACCTGGGACCCTTCAGTCCTTAGGCCGAGGCTCTATCCACTGAGCCACACCGGTTTTGGCTCTTTTTATTCTTTTTGATGCTAGTGTAAGTGGAATTGTCTTTTGGACTATTCATTGTTAGCACAGGAGAGACAACTGCGTTTTGGATGTTAATTTTATGGTGTGTGTGAATCTTTAGCATTTTCTACCCGAAGACCTGTCATCTCTGAACAAAGGTAACTTTACGTTTTTCTTCCCAATCTGGATGCCTTGGGTTCCTGTCTCTTGCCCAGCTGCTCTGGGAGAACTTGGTAGTGTGTTGAACAGAAGTGGGCACACTTGCCTTGTTCCTGATGCGAGAGGAAAAGCTTCCAGTCCTTTACCCCTGATGACGACGACAACGGTGGGTATTTCATAGGTGACTTTATTATGCGGCAGTACTCTCCTGATAGTCTGAGGTTGAATGTGTTGAATTTTGTCAAATGCTTTTTATTCATCAATTGCGACGATTGTGTTATTTTTTCTATTCGTGGGGTGGATTAGATGAGGTTCCACATGTTGATTCAATCTTGCATTCCAGGAGTAAGTGTCAGGTGGTCATGGTACATAATCCTTTCACTATGCTGCTGAGTTGGCTAGAATTTTGATGATTTCTGCTTCTGTTTTCAAAAGGTTATTGGTGTCGTTAGCTCTGGCACTAGGGCGTACATTGGCCTCCGAACGACTCCTCAGGCACAGGAAGGGGTCCCCCAGTTTTGGGCGGAGCTGAAGCAGCCCTGATGTTGGTTCTTCACGTTTGGTGGGATTCAGCTGTGCCGGCATCAGGTCCGGCTTTCTGTCAGGTCTTCGATGACGGATAGACTCTCCTTAGAGATTATGGCTGTACTTCACATTTCTTCATTATTTTCTTGGACAAATAACTAGAAACAAAACCACCTCACCTAGGTTATCCAACTTATTGACATATATTCATATATGTAATTTTTATTTCTGTAGAAGCAGGAATAATGGCGACTTTCATTCCTCATTTTAGCAATCCAGGCCTCGTCTTTAAAGTCTAGCTAGAGGTCAGTCTTTTCAAAGAGCCAGCATTCAGTTTTGTCGATTTTGTCTACATTTCTGTGATATTCCTGCTCTCATCTTTATTATTGCCCTCCTCCTGCTAGATGTAGGTTTAGTCCGTTCCGTTTAGCTCTAACAGAGGTTGACTTGCCACAGTTGCTTTTACTGTCAGTCTCCCCCAAGCCCTGCTCCTGGAAGCTTTAGGACTCTAGGTTTCCTGGTTTCTCTTTAATTTCATAATTTGTCCCATTTCCTTGTTATTGCTTCTGACTTCATGCCATTGTGGGTGGCAAGATGCTTTGTAGGGTGCCTGTCTTTAAAGTGTCCTGAGACTGAATTGGTGGCCTCACCTACAGTCTACCGTGGGAAGTGTCCCGGAGTGTCCACTAGATGGGGTGATTCACTGGCTGTTCCGTCCACTGGTGAGGGGTGGGGTCTGAAGTCTCCAGCTGCGGCTGCGGAAATGCCCGTCCTCGCTGGCTTTAGGGTTTCTTGGGTCCCCGGGATCCGGCTCCTTTTCACATTTCACTTCTGAACCCCTGCCTGGCCTGTGCTGCTCTCCCTTCCCCTTCTCCAGGCCCAACGCCGGCGCGGTTAAAGCTCCTCAGCTGTCCCCACAGGCCCGGCGTGCCGTAGTGTAACTCAGGGCGCTCAGCACAGGCCCGCAGTCTGCTCCTTCCCCAGTCAGCATTTCCACTTCCTTTCTCTTCAGTGGACGCCCTGCTCCTCACTCTGCTGACAGCACAAGCAACCGCACACCTCCTGCTTGCTCCCGCCCCGATGTGATCACTCCACCCCCTCCGTTCCTCCTCCTCCTCCTCTCTCCCCTTTCACACTCCCCCCTTAGTCCCTTTCACAATTGCTCATCTTCTTAGCCACCATGTGACAAGGCTTCAGCAGCAGCGGACGAGGTGAGCAACCCCAAATCCCTGCTGCTCACGGGCCTCTCAGTTGGGTCTGGAGTGCCACGTCCTCTGCTTCCTCCTCTGCTGTTCAGTGTCACCTCTTTCCAGGGCTTTGATGCCATTACTGCTCTTGGGTCCCCCTTTCTAATCCAGTTGCCTTCTTACCGTGAGTGGCTGGTTAGGTCCTCGATGGACATGTGACGTAGAACTTGCGGTCTCTCCTTTGCCTTCCCATTTCACCCACAAAGCCGGAGCCGTCCTTGACTCTGTCCCGCCCACCATCTCACTGTCACTCTGCCGCCACTCCATCACCTGTCTTTCCGCTGCATTCCCACTGACGGCCCGGAGGCTCACACAGACCCTCCAGTACCTTCCCCTCACCACCCCCCCTGGGACTTGCTGTCCCTTTCCCGTGGCCGACTGCTTTGCCTCCTTCCGGCCCCTCCCCGGAAATGTCTTCCCAAACCACCTCCTGACAGACACTCCTCCAGCCCTGTCTGCTGCCTGGCTTACGCTAGCGTCTCTGCAAGCAGGTCCAGCGCCTCGCCAGGGTAGAACGGCGCCCAGAATTGTTAGGTGAGTGAGACACAGAGGAGCAGGCGGGCCACACGGGGGAAGTCTCAGAGAAAGTGCACCCCGCGGGTAACCATTAAACGGCCAACATGAGAGCGCTGCCCTCGGAGCACTACCCCCGAGGGGCTCCCCTCTCTGAGCCACTGGCCGCTCCTGATGCCGCCACCTAAGTTAGGGCTCTGTTCCCCCGTCTTCTCCCTTTTCTGAGTCTTTCCTCCACGGCAGCTCCCCACAGCCCTCCCCCCACGACACACGCCCGTACCTGGCATTTCACGAGGATGTCAAAGAAGTCTTCGTCGGGCTCCTGGTCGCTGGTCACCAGGTGGCCCAGGACGGACGGGCGGTGGTTCGGGGTCAGGCGCAGCCCCGGCAGGTTGCTGACGCTGGCCCGCTGGTCGTCCAGGCGGCGGCTCTGCGAGCTGGCCAGCAGGTCCAGGAACTCGTCCGTGTTGGGGGACACGGCGGAGACCGGCGGCGCTATGGACAGGGAACCCCGGCCATCAGGCATGTGAGGGAGGGACACGGCCCCTGCCTGCTCAGCTCTGTCTCTGGGCGGAGCCGGGGAGTGGATCCAGAGGACCCACATCCATGGGGGGTGCTCCCCATGGGGCTGCATGTCCCTTTTTTGCAGAGTCGAGTTTAGAAGGCAAACGGTGGTTTCTTGTAATGTGTGTGACAGGACGGGGACAGCAGTTTGGTCCCATGCCCCGGACAGGACCCGTCCGCCGGTAGCTGCCCTGAGATGTGGGGTGCGGCCAGGTGCAGCCGGCGGGCAGCGCCTGCGTTTCACAGGGACTGGTTGCTCCCGCCCTCAGCAGAGGCAGGTGCATTAGGCACAGGGACCAGCGTCGGGCTCCGCTGCGGTGCCCGTTAGAACCGAGGCCTAAGGGATAACTGAGGGAGCCGTGGGCACAGGGGGAGGCGGGGTCACTCACGTTTTAGCTTCACCCTCGGGGGCGTGGAGGGCGCGGTGCCGGAGGCCGGCCCGCCCGTCTGGTCCCGCAGGCAGCAGCGCTGGTCGTCCATGCGGTTGCTCTGAAAGCGGCTCAGGAGGTCGAAGAAGCCCTCCTCTCCCGCCGCGTCCGCGCTGAGTTTCTGAGGCGGAGAGAGAGCTGAGTGCCAGCCCCTCCGTCTCAGGGGGACGGGTACGGGCTAGAGCGGGGCCTTTTCTGTGACGGGAATGCGTGGTGGCAGTGCTGTTACTGAAGAGCATTCGTAGGCACTTTTGTTCTTGACCCTTGTGTTTCTGAGGCTAAAGGCGGGGACCTCAGACACAGGCACCGCTTTAGGTCCTGAGTGACCCGTGCTAGTGTCCGTGACACGCGTCATCTCGGGCGGTTTCCCTCCTTGCACTTGGGCCACCCTACAGTAGGGTCCCTGGCCAGGCGATGTGATAACCGGCTGCTGAGTGAGTGACAGGGAGCTGTACAGGGGGGAGACACTGGGCAGAGCGGACAGTGTGCGAGCTCGTCACCCCATCAGAACAGGGCGCAACGTCAGACGTGAGTGATTTGCCTGGAATTTTCAGTGTCGTGTATCTGGACTGTGGCTGACCACAGGGGGCTGACCTTTGGGGCGCAAACACGCAGTGGGGAAGGGAGACCTGTGTTCCCACACGTACCCGCTGGGGGTTGGGAGCCCGGTGCTCGCTGGCGTGCCTGGCCTCTTGGAGGCCCTTGGCGGAGGCGCTGCTTTTGTACTTCTTCCCCTTGAGCCTGCTGACGAAGAGCAGCTTGGCGGACGGCTTGGCCATGAGGGGCTTTTGTTTGGCCAGAATCTCGCTGTTCCAGTTCTGGGCCTGCGGTGACAAAGGCACAGGTGAAGCAGACCCCTCTGGTCCCCAGAACATTCACCTGAGGGTGAGGCTTGGACCTTTTCTTTAATCCTCAGCTGAGGAGATGCTTTTAGAGAGGAAAGGACGGAGAGAACCATCGATTGGTTGCCTCCCTACGAACCCTGACCTGGGATAGAGCTCACAACCTTTTGGGGTACGGGACGATACTCCAACCAACTGAGCCACCTGCTAGGGCGACGCTTACATCTTGGAACAAACTCCTTCTTGCCAGGGTAGTTCACTATTTCAATAGCTTGTACCAAATGTACACTGTGGATTTCTCGTTATCAAAACAGTATGGTGGCTTTTAAAAACCTAAGAATAAGAAACAAGTTTGCCAAAATCCCATAAAAATAAAATCTGAATGGTCAGAGAAAAAGCCAACATTTCATTCTGGGGGTTGGCTATCTGTAAAAGCTAACCGCAAAATTTAACACCTAAAACTTACACAGCATTTTTTGTCAGTAGGAGCTCTATTGTTTTCACTAACAATACTAATTTCTCAACAGGCAAAATCTAATCAAATTTCTTTGCTCTGGTTTAAACACAGGTAATAACCTTTTTAAAAAATGGTCGAGTAGATTTTCCTTTAAGTGTTCCTTTCCTATTAGAGTTGACATACAATAATGTATTAGTTTCAGGTGTACAACGCAGTGATGAGACATGCATGTAACTTGCACAGTGAGCCCTCCCTATTAGGTCTGGTCCCCACAGGGCACCGTACGTAGTTATTACATTACTGACCATGTTCCCTGTCTCTGTTTTGTAACTGCCAATTTCTAAATCCTATTCACCCATCTGGCAAGCCTCAGTTTGCTCTCTCTGAGTTGGGTTTTCATTACCACCTGTAATAACTGATTTAAAATGTTTTTGAATGGATAGGAAAAATGTACACCTGAAACCAATATAACCGCAACCAAAAAAGAAAAATGAGATCTTACTTGAGGGGAAAAGCACCACGAATATTTTTTTGTAAGTTACAAATAAATTTTGTGAGTAGCCAATTCTGTAAATATGGGATCGATGCATGAATAATGAGAATCAACTGTACATTAAAAATGTAAAAGTTACTAAAATAGCCCAGCGTGGCTCAGTGGTTGAGTATCAATCTATGAACCAAGAGGTCAGTCCGATTCCCCGTCAGGGCATATGCCCGGGTTGTGGGCTCAATCCCCTGGGTGGGGCGGCAGGAGGCAGCTGATCAATGATTCTCGCTCATCATTGATGTTTCTCCCTCTGAAGTCAGTAAAATATTCTTATAACAGCAAGAAGTTTAAAATAAAAACTACCCACCTTTTCTGGAGTTAATTTCATAAGTTCCATGTTTTCCATGCTGTGTCGGCGTCCAAACTTGGGGCGGGCACCTTGTAAAAAAGCAACTTAAATCAGCCAGGGGGACCTCGCACTGCGAGTTCAGCAGCACTGGCCTTTGTTACTGCCTCTTAGTCTGTGGCACAAGCCCATATGGAGTGGGAAATCTGTACAAACGTGTTCTTTCTAGACCTAGCTGGTTTGGCTCAGTGGATAGAGCATCAGACTGAAGGGTCCCAGGTTCGATCCCCGGTAGGGGGCATGCAGGAAGCAGCCAGTCCATGATTCTCTCATTATTGATGTTTCTCTCTCTCTTCCTCTCTGAAATCAATGAAAAAAAAAAATACTTAAAAAAATTTTTTTTATAGAAATAGACTATGCTCTCCCTCTCAAAGATTTTGATGTAAGAAAGTTACATTTTGGTTGAAAACTTAACTTGGGTTACTAACACTGACCCTTAATTTAGAAAAAGCATTTATAATAAATAATTGTCTTTGTATTATCTAATGTCTTAAAAATAAACCGAAACAAACTGGAAAGACTTTAAGTCTTCAATTTTGGGGTAAGAACCAAAATAACAGCCAAGCACTATTACAATCTTGTTAGAGGACAGATTTACTGCTTATCAGAAAATAGGTTAAAAAGTTCAAGCCAGAACCGGTTTGGCTCAGTGGATAGTGTGTCAGCCTGTGGACTGAAAGGTCCCAGGTTCAATTCCAATCAAGGGCATGTACCTTGGTTGTGGGCACATCCCCAGTGGGAGGTGTGCAGGAGGCAGCTGATTGATGTTTCTAGCTCTCTCTCTCTCCCTTCTTCTCTGTAAAAAAATCAATAAAATATTAAAAAAAAATTTTTTTTAAAGTTCCTCAATTTTCAACACAATTATTAAATATAAAAAACTTTGATTTTTCTTTTAAAATATTCTCTTGAAAAGATTAAAGGCATAATATAAGGAAATAGAATACCTACCCAGCTTAATGTGTTGGTAACAGTTTATCTTTTAACTCCTCCAACAATGTCCTTTCTTCCTATCATTTTCCATATTTTCATTACTTATGTCTGTAGCTAAGCAATAAAGCTTGTGACATACATTATTTAAATGGTCTCATACTGTACCTCGCCTCTCCCTCAGCGCTCGCCAACCTTTCAGACACCGGCTGGCGACCGCTGCTTTCCTTAGAGCTCCTTACATTTGTGAGATTCGTCCAAGTTGATATGTATAATTCAGTTTAAATTTAATTTCCTGGTCTTAAGACTAGGAAATTATTTCCATAGCCATTTACTAAGATGTTAGGGTTGCTCCCAACTTTTTATTGTAAGTGTTACTTCTCCAGAGACTCCTGGACCTTAGTGTGCAAGTGTCGCTCTCAGGCTGGATACTGGGTGTGTAACTGAGCAGAATTGCTGGACCATAGGTTGGTGCACCTTCACCTTTTCAGAGTGTCCCCACATTTCTATTCCAGCCCAGACTGCCTAAGACTCCGTTACCAATGGCTCGATCCCGGTGTTAGCAGACCGTCCCTCTGCTGCCAGGTTTCGGTGTGACCTCACTGGTTGGCCCTGACTCAGAGAGTGGAAAGCTGCGCGGACCTTACCTTTGGGCTGTTGGTGTTTCTTCTCTGCACCGCTTGTGCCCGCTTTTCGTTGGGCTACTTACCCTGGTGCTAACTCCCAGGCGGTCTGACCAGGGAGGATGCAAATCCCTTTGCAATCACACCGGTTTGCGTCTTGCCCTTTATGGTTTCTGCTAATGAAGTTCTTAATTCCCACGTCAGTCTTCCCCCTAGTGGTTCTGCCTGAGACATCTTCCCCTCGGGGATCCGGAAGCTGCTCTCCCTGCAGAGGCACAGCCTCAGGCGACCACCCTCCCTCAGGCAGCCCCTCTCTGACGGTGCCTGCGTCTTTCAGACGTGCTGTGCGGGGTGACTCGCCCTTCTCTGGGGGGGTCAGTGTGGTGCCCGATAGAGAGCCAGCAGCCTCACTGCTGCTGTTTTCCACTTTAAATCTTTTCTTCAGCCAGGGTTTGTTTTTGTGGGGTAACAGTTCCCACATATGCAAGGCGTATAAATACAGGTTCTACCTTTCCTTTCTCGGGTCTGTCTCCATGCCCACCGTTTTAGTGACTGTAGCTTTAAAATCTTTCTACCTGTAGAGGATGTCAAGACATGATCCCATTTCTTGTTTTTCATGCTTTGCTTTCAGTTCTCAGGCCTTTTTTTTTCTTTTTTTTTTTGTACATTGAACGCAAGTGACCTCATCAAATTTCCCAAAATAACTCACGAATTGCTTGGCAGTGCGTTAAGTTTACATCAGTTGGAGAAAAATAACATCCTTCTTAGTATTTAGTGTTCTGACCTGAGTAATTACAGGGTTACAGGCTTGATTCGCAGAGGGGGTTTACAGGAGGCAGCCAATCAATGTTTCTCAAATCAATAAACTTTAAAAAAACCACATATTAAATTCACTGCTGGCCCTGGTTTGCTAATATCTAGAGTTTTTGCATCTGTGCTCGCGAGTGAAGACTGGCCTATAATTCCCCTTCCCTGTACTGTTCTCGTGTCGTTTGGAAATGAAGTTCTGTCCTCAGACAGACAGATCTGCAGAATGCTGTGGAAGGCTGGCATCGGTTTTCTTGTGTTTGGAGACCTCACTAGTGAAATCTGGGCCAGGCCGTGGGTTAGTGGGAAGCGTATGTCCACTTCTCTTTTTTTTCCCCTTCAATAATCTTGCTGTAAATCTGTAGGCTTTTTATAAAGAACCAAATTTCCGCCTTTAAAAATCTCCCAAATCTGTTTTAATGTCATTGACATGTGTTAATAAAATGTTTAACTTCCCATGTTACAGTTTCTCTGGATTTGGTGAACATGTGATGACCAATGTAAATGTAAACCTTAAGGATGCAGTGGGTTTTGAAGATGTTACTTACTGTGCGAGCCGTTTTCGACTTCAATGTTTTCAGACATCATGGAGTTGTTGGTGCTGTAGCTCAGCCCGAGAACCATCTGAAGGTCTGAGAGGTTCAGGCGCGCCGTCAGCTCGCCGCTGCTGTCCCCGACCTACAACCACAGCATGCGTGTTAGAGCAGGACAGAACGGTGACCACTAGCTGGAATGTGAGCTGAATGAAAGCAGTTATATTGGAATTATGAGACTAGAGTTAAATGGGGGTTTTGTAGAAGGAAGTTTCTAAAACATGACAATAGTACAGCTAATTTTATTTGACCAGTTCTTTGGTTCTCTAAACATTAAATTGCTCTTAATCTGTGATCACCCTATCTAATAAAAGTAATATGCAAATGAAGCATCACTCTTTTATATCCACAAGCCACACCCACCAATCAGGAGCAAGTATCCAAATTAATCCAACCAAGATGGCCACCACCGAGAGAGAGCCAAGCTTTCTGCACACCCTGGAGGGCCCAGACCTCCACTCCAGGCTACGAAGTTTCAGTGATAGAAGAGAAAGAGAAATGGCTGCCGCAGCCACAAAGGGAGCAGAAGGCTTGGCTCTGCTCCAGGCTACAAAGTTTCAATTGTCCCGGATCCTAGGGCCTCCACTTGGGTCACGGGGGGACATGGCCGGCCTGGAAACCACCATAGGCCCCTCAACCAGGCCGCCCCACACCCCAAGGGAACCCCCACCCATGCAACTAGCCTCACCGTCCACATCAAGGCCGGTGCGCGCACACCTCCCATCAGCATCTCAGATGCGAGGGGACAGTGCCGGGCTGTCCCCGCCGCCCCTCAGCTGCTTACCTCTCGCGAAATCTCCAGGTGCTGTTCCGCGAAGCGCATGGCCTGCTCGTGGTCGCCGAGGGCTGTGTATGCGTTCCCCAAGCTCCAGCACGCTCTCCCTTCGCCGATTCTACAATGAAAACGACCAAGCCAACCTGCCGTTACCCGAGGGAGGCGAGCGTGGTCCTCGCCGCCCAGCGGTGACGGAGGCGCACACAGCGCTCTGCACTCACGCGGCGTTTGATATGAAAACATACCCTCTCGTCCTAGAGACACGCGCGAATACCCAGGAAACACTGGAACCCAGGGCCAGGTTAAGACACCTTTCTAAACATGCACTGCGTGACCAACCAAGGCGCAGGGGCGGGTCTGCCCCGCCATGTTCTCTGCAGCCCCTGGCACCATGGGGGGGGGGGGCACCCGCTCCCTCGGGCGGTGTAAGAGGTTCTCCTCCGTCCTGAGGTGAAGCCTTCTTTCCTAACGTACACGACACAGACCACAGGCCTGCACATGTATGCTGTTCATTCAGTGACCAAAGGCCTTGGTCACCAGCATTAACAGAGGCTGCACAGAAAACTCAGCACTTCAGCTTCTCTTAAAAAGGGGGCGGGGGGTACTGGACATACGGGCCCTTCCTTCCTGCTGGCGACCAGGAGCTGATGGGGTAGCAGCCGTCCCTGCCACACGGCCCCCGATCTGTCCGGAGGGCGGCTGCAGGGGGCAGGACTGCGGCCGTTAAGACTGGGTTCGGGGCTGCCTGGGACCAGCTCCCCCTCACCCGCGCGTCCTCAGACACGGCCCAGAGGACGCTGCCGCAGCAGGGGCTCCTTACGGCGGTCCCGCGTCCCGGCCGGCGGGGCCTCACCTGTCGTCCAGCTCCCGCGCGATGGCCAGGTGCTTCAGGTGGAACTCGATGGCGCTGGCGTAGTCCTGCAGCAGCGTGTGCGTGTTGCCCAGGCTGTAGCAGGCCTGCGCCTCCACCGCCCGGTCCTTCAGCTGCCGCGCCAGCAGCAGCGTCTTCCTGAGGAGGAGGGGTGCTCACACAGCGCCTTCTTTCTGGCCTCGCCACTAGCGCTCACTCCCCCTGCCTTTAGGTGAAGCTGTGCGAGGGCTACACTCTCCAGAACCCAGACAACGTGACAGGTGCCTCTGACACCCAGGCCCAGGCTCCGGGACCAGCGAGTCCTCCCTTTCCCGGTAAAGCAGGCGGGACACGAGAGCAAATGCTCTGCGTGTGAACACGCTTTGGCGACAAGAAGCCTTCCCGCCCCGCTGACCGTAACGGAAAGGACCTTCACGTACCCTCTTGCATTGGTTCGAAATTTAAAATACTGAGTGAGGCCATTAGTCACCGACTCATGAAAAATATTAGTGCGTTTAAAGATTAGCCGAATTCCCCCCACTGTCTGTGGAACCGCCACTGAGAAGCCAGGGTAGTAGTTAGAGTGTGGGTGCACGGCCAGACTTTCTGGGTGATGTGTTTTATTTGGAAAGAGTGACTTATCTTATTTGGAAGGATATTTCATATCTAATTGGCCACCAAATACTAACCATTAATGAGTATTTGTTTAAAGTAAGCTGGGGTGACATTCTAGCTTGTTAGATGACCTAAAACAACTTTACCTTTTTTAAAAATAAAATATTCAGAGCTCTCACACTGGATTCTCTAACAGTAAAATACCCATCAATCGCAGTGTCTGGCCCATGCAAACCGGATGCTGCCGACGTGTATACGGGCCTTAGTCCCCACTACTCAGGGAAAAGCGGACAGCCAGCGGCACAGGGCAGCCCCCGGCAGTGCGCGGCTGTGGTCCCTGGCACACGAGAAAGGCCTGCCACCGAGGAGCCGGACTGCCCGTCGGTGATGAGGACCAAGCGGGCAGAGGTGCGGCAGCGGGAGGAGCCCAGTGCCCGTGGGGGAGTCAAGGGCTCATTTTTGTGACCAGGCTCCCGGCCTTTGCCAATCCGGTGAAAAACGCATATAATTACACATATTACACACGCTAACAAGCAAGTTAAAAATTTCATTTGAGCCCAAACCGGTTTGGCTCAGTGGCCTGCGGACTGAGGGGTCCCAGGTTCCATTCCGGTCAAGGGCATGTACCTTGGTTGTGGGCACATCCCCAGTAAGAGGTGTGCAGGAGGCGGCTGATCCATGTCTCTCTCTCATCGATGTTTCTAACTCTCTGTCCCTCTCCCTTCCTCTCTGTAAAAATCAATAAAATGTATTTTAAAAGAGAAAAAGAAGAAAAGAATTTCATTTGGGAAGTTTTAAGGTAAAAGTGACCTTATAAAGCGTCACACTGCTGTTAAACCTCAGGCACAGTGAGACTCCTTGAGCGCTGGAGGAACTGTGCTAAGAAAGTACTTCACACAGTCTTCCCTCCGTCCTCACAACAACCCAAAGCAAGGTGCAGCTGTCGTTTCAGAGGGGGACCCCGAGGCTTAGAAGCCCGGGTGCCACAGCCCCGAGCCTCCCGTGGCTGCACAGCTGCACACGTCACTCACACTGAGACCTGGCGGACTCACTTGTAGTAGTCGGAGGCCATTTCAAATTCGCCAAGAAATATGTACGCGTTCCCGAGGTTGCTGTACGCTCTTCTTTCGGCTGCTTTGTCCCCAAATTCTTTGGCTATGAGGAGCCGCTGAAAGAGAACCTCGGTTAGAGCCACACAGAGCACGAATGACCTCCTCGCTGGTGCGGGTGGAGGCGCTGGCTGCGAGCCGCACGGTACCTGCTCGTGGGCGATGACCGCGTCCCGGAAGTTGCCCAGGAGGTAGTGCGTGTTTCCCAGGTTCCCAAAGGCCCGTCCCTGGGCGGCGCGGTCACCCAGCGCGGTCACCAGCGACAGGTTTTCCCTGAGGCAGAAAAGATAGACAGGATGGGGGTTTTTAGATTTATACATCTGAGTCTTTTTATCACGAAGTTTTAAAGACGCTTACAGCCACCGTGTGCATGTTTTAAAGGTGGGTTTGTGGTGGAGGGTGCCTGTAGGGACTGGCTGGGGAAATTTTATTAACCATCCGGGGGTTTCTGCCCAGTCAGGACGCATTCAGTCTTGAAACCCCTAAACTAGCAGGCCTGTGAGATTCTGCTGAGAAGACTAACGGGACCCCAAAGTAACTCGGACTAACCAACAGTACTTCCTTTTTCTGCCACTAGGTGGCGCCGTTTGCAGTGTGAACGGTAGTTTTCTGGGGAGGCGAACACAACTCTAACCTTTCAGCAGCATCTGGTTCACTTGTAGCTGCGAGCCCCCAATTCTAAACTTCGCCAAACCTACGCTCCCGCTGGGCAGAGAAGGCCCCGCACCGGCCGGCAGCACGACTCACTCGTAGAGGTCCACCGCGGCCTGCAGCGCGCCGCGCACCTCCTCCGGGAAGTCGCCCGCGTCCTGGGGGCCGGGGCAGCCGAAGCTCTTGCCTTTGGCGTGGTACACGTTGCCCAGGTTGTAGAGCGCCCTGGCTTCGCCCACCTGTGAGACGGACGGCACAGGGTTACCCCCACCGCCTGCAGCAGGGGCAGGTGTGCAATGCCCGGCGCCCATCATGCCCAGGGGAGGTCATGCTGGCCCCCACCCAGAACCCAACGACGGTTCCCCAGGAAGGAGGGCCTCTCCTTGTCTACTTCCCCTCCATTTAATAATCTGTGTGCTGCCGAGACCGGTGTGGCTCAGTGGATAGAGCATCGGCCTACGGACTGAAAGGTCCCAGATTTGATTCTGGTCAAGGGCATGTACCTTGGTTGCAGGCACATCCCTAGTGGGGGGCGTGTAGGAGGCAGCTGATCAATGTTTCTCTCCCATCGATGTTTCTAACTATCTCTCTCCCTTCCTCTCTAAAAAATCAATAAAATACATTAAAAAATAATCTGTATGCTGCCTCTGGTTTCTGTGCATCTTTTTTTTTTTGGCATTAACTTGATTAAATGATTAAACATGTAAAACACAAACCAATTTCAGGGAAAATGCTCCCTCTTTACCTTGTCGTTAAGTTCTCTGGAAATATCCAGGTGTCGCTGACAACACACTACGGCTTCATCGAAATTTCCAAGAACTTTCAAGGTGTTGCCCAGGTTACCACTGGCTTTGGCTTCCCCCAGCTGGTCTCCAATGGTCCTGCGGGGGGGAGGAGGGGAAGTGCAGTTATGGGGCAGCTGTTCTAAAATCCAAAGTGGCAGAGTGCAGTTTCTCCGGAGGACAAGTAATATGCTTACGTGAGAAAGACCCATTAGCCTTGAAACCTACTTTGAATAAAAATTTAAAACTTACATTTCTCTACTTAAATATAATTAATTTTCACTCATGTAATTAAACGCTAGGGTCATTTCACTATTATTCATTCATTTAATTAAACTGAGCCTAGCCCTGACCGGTTTGGCTCAGTGAATGGATAGAGCATTGGCCTGTGGACTTAAGAGACCCAGGTTCGATTCCAGTCAAGGGCATGTGTCTTGGTAGCAGGCACAGCCCCAGTGGAGAATGTGCAGGAGGCAGCTAATCACTGTTTCTCATCGATGTTCCTAGCTATCTCCCTTCTTATAAAAAAGGCAATAAAATATATTAATAAATAATAAAAAACTGAGCCTAAAGATTCGCTCTCAAATGCATGCTATTTCATTAGACCTCACTCCATGTGTTCAATCGGTTTTTAAATTGAATACAGATATCATGGGAGTGGCCACTGAGGGAGACAGGACTCTGAGAAGCGTCAGCCGGTTACCTGGCCAGCGTGAGGTCGTGGTGGTGGTACTCCAGGGCCTTGGCGTAGTCGTGCAGGTAGAAGTAGGCGTTGCCCAGCTGGCTGTAGATGGCGCTCAGGGTCTTCAGGTCCTCGGTCCCCACTTGCACGGCGGCTTCGAAGAAGGACACCCCCGCGCGGCAGTCTCCGGCCTTACACAGGCGCTCCCCCTCCAGGGCCAGCTCCAGGCAGGACGCTTCCATCCTGCGAAAGCCACAGCTCAGACTTCAGGACAGTCTGGCCTGCCCTCCCCGGAGCGCAATCAGTGCCCGGGGGATGCGGCTGCCCCTGCTCAGAGCAGCTGCCCCAGAACCCAAGTTTCCACGCAGGACTGGCAACTCACCGAGCCGTTACTTATGCAAGAGGTCACCTGCTCGTCAAACGTCCGAGTCTCAGGACATCTCTATAGAATACCCAACTATTGCTATATGGAGCCCATTTTAATGCCCCCCGTACCCCCCCCCACACACACACAGCAACCCACTTCACCAATGAGAGAACCTAGAAGAGTGTCCCCTAAACCCTTCGGCAGACTTAGAGCTTCCAGAGGGAGACGGGGTGCCTGAGAAAAGTGAAGTTCTACACGTCTGCTCTTCTGGATCCAGGTGTCCAGGTAATTAGTCACCTGTCCACCACCCCCTCCTCCCATCTGTGTTCCTCACACACTCCCTCACTCTCCTTCCTTTTCCCACCACCACACCATTACTTGTACTTGGGAAAATAAAGGAGCAAAACATCTCCATGACAGGCACGCTGCCATATTATATCAAATTCAAGTATGAAGAAGCTTTCCGTTAGAAAGCAAGGCTTACAGATCCACAGACATCCAGTCCTCAGTCTGTCACTGGACTTTAAGTCAGAAGAATTAAGTTAACGGTGACTATATCCAGGGAGAAAAAGCAACGCTGCTTTGGATTCTAACCCTAAACATGAGTAGGTGTCCTCACCACTGAGTTTCTCCAACATCTGTCACTTCTGCCATGTCTACGTGCTACCTAATCGTTCACTCAATGGCTTTCTGTAAACTGGCCAAATGTCCTTAAAGTGGCACCCGTCATTAGAAAAGATCTAGCTCATCCAAAGGAGGACTGTGAAACAGTCTGATGTGACACTAACGTTTGTTTCTCATGCACATTGAAACACATATGTAGCTATTAAAACAGAAAAGCAAATACAAGTCCCCGTGTCCCACAGCTGGCACACATGCCCCGCTTTGGAAAACTGGTCCTATAGCTACTGATAGCCCAAACTGGTTTGGCTCAGTGGATAGAGCTTCGGCCTGTGGACTGAAGGGTCCTGGGTTCGATTCCGGTCAAGGGCATGTACCTTGGTTGCAGGCACATCCCCAGTAGGGGGCGTGCAGGAGGCGGCTGATCGATGTCTCTCTCTCATTGATGTTTTTAACTATCCCTCTCCCTTCCTCTCTGTAAAAATCAATAAAATATGTTTAAAAAAATAGCTACTGAATGAACCCCCTGGAATTGTCTTCAGCACGTCTGACCTCGTGGGGGGGCTTGGGCCAAAGCATGAGCATCTGGACCGGGGCAGCGAGGCAGGGCGGCCTCTGGCGCAGTCGGGGGGCCGGGGACAGTGGGCCTCCGGCTTTAGGTCGGGAATGTGTGTGTCTTAGACCCAGTGAGCTGGTGACCTGCCCCGTTCCTGCCTCTCAGCCGCCAGGCGAGCAGCCCTCTCTGCCACTCTGCCCCAGCAGCCGGCCGCTCGGTCAGCAGGGACGAGGCGAAGCGACAGCAGAAGCCTGGGTGTTACGTGTCTGCCATTTCCCAACCACAGGTCTCCTGTCGCTCACAAGTGAGAGCCGCCCGTCAGAGCTGCATTTTTTAAAATGAAAGAGTTCCTAAAAGAAGTATTTTTGTTTAGGGTTTGGGATGTTACTGGTAGGGTAGTCTGTGTGTGAAAAGTGAGTCAGCAGAGGAGTCATGTGTGAAAATGTGACTTTTATTAAAGGTTCTTTCGCTAGATGAGGTACCTTAACTAGTTGTCTTGGTCTAAATACTGAAACCACTGGATTTCTAAGAATTATCACAGTGAAAAAATTAGAAAACATATTTTTACGTATAAAAGATAATGCTTTTTCTCTCAAAATAATTTCCTTTTCCAAATTGAGCTGGCAGCTGTTAAAGTGTGTATACGTTTTTAGGGACACTACCCACTCACAGAGCAATTCCACGGCCAGGAAGTGTGCACAGAGCAGCCCCTGCCTGCAATGAGAAGCCGAGAGAACACAGCCCTGATGGTAAATGGCCACCGGCAGGGACTGCCATGCCTGCCGAAACCGGTGTGGCTCAGTGGATAGAGCGTCAGCCTGTGGACTGAAGGGTCCCAGGTTTGATTCCGGTCAAGGGCATGTAGCTTGGTTGTGGGCACATCCCCAGTAGGGGGCGTGCAGGAGGCGGCTGATCAATGTCTCTCTCTCATCGATGTTGCTAACTCTCTATCCCTCTCCTTTCCTCTCTGTAAAAAATCAGTAAAATATATATATTTTTTTAAAAAGTGCGCTGCCATCAACCAATGGAGTTTCAATGACAGCCCCTATTTCTGGGCGGGAGTCCCACACAGCACATCAGCAGCTCAGGGCGAGAAGGCTCTGCCTGGGAAGTCGGGGCGAAGGCAGAATGGAAAATCAGAAGCTCCTAACGGTGTCCCCACAAAACAGAAGCAGCTCTTAAACCAGCGTCATCCCCCCAATACCGACCGCCTGGACCAAACACACCGAGCGTCGTCCAGAGGACAGAACAGACGTGGCTAAGGCTCAGCAGTGGCATGCGAGCTGCACGTTTTAAAACGTGTTTCACGCGTTCCCAGTGCAAACAGCGAGGCACCCTGGCTGTGCGGCTGCCCCGAGAATCGGCTCCAAGAGAAGGCACTGTCCCTGCGCCTGAAAGAAGACCCAGACCCCAGCTTCTGGTGAGTTCCGAGACCCGGCGCCTGCATTTCATCAGAAAGAAGCCAATACTCGGGCAGCATCTCCAAGACCTCCACGACACAGCTCTCAGTGCAAACGGTCCAGGCAGGTTGGCATGAATATTTCAGAGGTCATTAAATAGTAACAGAAGTAATTTCAGAGCCTCCGTCTCTGGCAGAGGGTAGAATTACTTCCTCTGCTTACCAGGGGGGAGGGGGGCAGCTGAAAACAGAGGGCGCACCAGGAAAGGCCTCCATTCAAACACTCCCCGTTTCCTCTGTCCCCCCAGGCCCGGAGGTGGGGAGCAGAGAGCGCTTTTCTGTGACCACATCATCAGGGCCAGGCCCCGCTGCCGGCTGGCCATACAGCCCAGTCCTCGTTTCTGCACAGCTTCCTGCCACTCCCATTTCTCTCCACGCTAACATTTTAATACCATTTTTAACTCTTCTCCCACGCTAGGTTTTTTCCCCTTAATTTTGGTTTCTCGAGTTCATAGAGCATCAATGAAAGCCCAGAGGTTCGATCTCTGATGCCGCCTGATTTAGATTTAATACGATTACGTCCCAATCGGACTCGCCGCCGAGGGCGGACACGCCACTGCAGAAGAAAGAGCCGGGACTGGCCTCCAACCAGCAGCCTCTGCGGGGCCGGCGCTGCCTCTGCGGCTGAGCCTCCAGCCTCAGCGCCGCCGCTGCGCTCCCCGGGCCCAACATTTCCAGGCCGTCCTGGTGGCCCACAGCTCCCACCGTCCATTGCCACCACATCCCGTTACCGGTCTATTTTGTAGGAGGGAAAGCAGTGCAAAGTTATCTAGTTTTAAAAGCGATTTTCCTACATATTATATCCAATTCCACCCTCAAAAGAACGCTGAGCGAGGCCTTCCAGAGGGCACTGTCAGGTGAGCGCGCTGCTCAGGCGCACACAGGGGCGGAGTGAGGGATGAACCCCGCCTGGCTCTGAATCCGGCTCTGCCCTCCACTCCATTCCCGCAGACTGTTTTCAGAGAACCATTTTAGTTTTTGTTACAAAAAGTCCGCACCTGAAGTTATGCTTTTATTAATTTTAGACAGAGAAGGTGGGAGGGAGGGAGGGAGCAGGATGGAGAGGGGGGAGAGAGGAACACCAATGAAAGAAAGACACCCCTGAGAGAGAGAAGCATCCATCGGCTGCCTCTGCAGAACCCCACCAGGGACGGAGCCCAAACCCAGGCATGCGCCCGGTGGGAAGGGAGCCAGCCACCTCTCCGGGCCCGGGACACACCCACCCAACGGAGCCACACGGCCAGGCAGGAGAGGATATTAACCACATCTCCCAGCGAAGCTGAACACTTCAACACCAAAGTGTATTCTTTCACAACCTACATGCAATAGCCTAACTTATTTTTTTAAGTGATAAGCTTTTTAAAAAATTATTTTATTGATTTTCTACAGAGCTAACAGGAGAGGGATAGAAAGTTAGAAACATCGGTGAGAGATAAACATCATCGATCAGCCGCCTCCTGCACACCTCCCAGTGGGGATGTGCCTGCAACCAAGGTACATGCCCTTGACCAGAATCGAACCTGGGACCCTTCAGTCCACAGGCTGACGCTCTATCCACTGAGCCAAACGGGTTAAGGCTAGCCTAACTTCTTACAATCCTAAAATTTATTGAAATGTTTATAATTCCTGGTAACAAGTATAAACAAAGTTTCTCAAATACAAAACTACAGAAACTAGTATGATGAAGCTGATCTACTCATCTTCAACGTCACTGATGACCAATATATGACACATTATCCACGTTTCACTCTACCCACCCTCACTCTCCAATCCCAGATTCTTCTGAAGCACATTCCAGAAAGCATGGATTTCATTTCTAAATATGTCAGTATTTATCTCTAAAGGATAAGGAATCATTTAAAAAAAAATCACAAGACTACTTATCACACCTAAGAAGATGCACAATAATTACTTAAGACTGAAGTTTAGGACTCATTCCATCTTAACCATCAGCCTCCATTTCTCTACCTGCACCGTCGTTACGTCATAAAGTCAGTCATAAACCCGTCTGCTGCCTCTCAGGAGGTCCTCGGTGTCCAAAGAACCACTTGGTGTCAAAGTGACACACTCAGGGCGGAGGAGAAGCTCCGCGATGAAGGAGCAGAGGAGGAAGCACCCCGCGCTGAGTGTTTAGGGGAGAAGAACGGTGACCCTAACGGAAGGGACACAAACCTTTCCTGCAATCACACAACAACGCGACGGGCACACGCAACGCGGACCTAGAGCTCTGGTGAAGCCAGTTACTAAGAGTAGCTGCGGGGTTACGTGTCTCTGGTGACGTCCCATGCAAAGCCACGTCTGACCTTGACCTCTGCTGTCCTGGGAAGGGACAGATGGAGGGCCTTTCTCCCAGCAGAGGCCGCCCGCTCCTTCCCCTGCTCTGGCGGAGGGAAGGGGACAGGCTCTCGGACCCTTCAGCCAGACAGATGACCTCTCTCTCACTAGTTCTGGTGGCCGTGGCCAATGAAGCTCACGGGACGGTCCATCCAGTGGACTGAGCCCGAGGACACGCGAGCAGGGCTGCCCCCAGGGAGCTGACGGCAAAGACAGGAGTGGCCGGGGACACGCTCAGGAAACAGACACACGGCATGCAGCACAGCGGTGCTGGGAGATGCTCAGGAGCAGACAGGGCACCTGACCAAGCAGGCGACATGGAGCTGTGGGACGCGCTCCGGGGCCAGAGCTCTGAGCGCCGGGGAGGCCTGGAAGGAAGGGTGAGGGCCAGGCAGGGCCAGGCCACAGCAGACCTTTGGTCCGTGTCAGCGCGGCTCTGCCTGCGGCGACGGTGAGGAGCCACCCGGGGATTAGCTGGGTGTCAGACTGAGGCCTCGGGCAGATTTAAAGGATGGGCTTGCCAAAACCGGTTTGGCTCAGTGGATAGAGCGTCGGCCTGCGGACTGAAGGGTCCCAGGTTCGATTCCGGTCAAGGGCATGTATCCTGGTTGCGGGCACTTCTCCAGGGTGGGGCGTGCAGGAGGTGGCTGATCAATGTTTCTCTCTCATCGATGTTTCTGACTCTCTATCCCTCTCCCTTCCTCTCTGTAAAAAAAGCAATAAAATATAAAATAAATAAAATAAAATAAATAAAAATAAAGGATGGGCTCCACCAGGAGGAGAATGGGGTGTAGAGGAAGCACGAAGGGGGACGACCACAGCAGTGGGGCGGGGAGGGAGCAGGGGTAACCTGGCTGGTCCCCACACTGGATGCGGTGGGGAGGAGGGTTCTGGAACTGGGCCCCCAAAGGAGGAAGGAGGGCAATCCATGCAGTAAAAGCTCATTTTAACTACGTGATGCCTTCCTTTTGCTTTTATTTGAAACTTTTTTGTTTTTAATAAAAATGCACGCCCCCTCCCCCCCACATGCCGAGACCGGTTTGGCTCAGTGGATAGAGCGTCAGCCTGCGGACTGAAGGGTCCCAGGTTCGATTCCGGTCACGGGCATGTACCTTGGTTGCGGGCACATCCCCAGTAGGGGACATGCAGGAGGCAGCTGATCGATGTGTCTCTCTCATCGATGTTTCTAACTCTCTATCCCTCTCCCTTCCTCTCTGTAAAGAATAAAATATATTTAAAAAAAAAAATGCCCCCTACGCCCCTGTACAAACTTCCTTGCACCATGCCCTGCGTGAGCCATCTGCTCCAGGACGCCTGTTCCTAACCGTGTGCTAACACAGCAGAGACCTCCACTCATTGAGAGATTTTCAATGTCCACTGCTGTGTGTTCTCGTATTAATTGAACATTAACTGTGGTTTTGTAAAATATATTTTCACCGATTTCAGAAACAGGAAGGGATAGAGCATAGGAACATCAATGATGAGAGAGAATCATGGATCGACTGCCTCCTGCAAATCTACTGGGGATCGAGCCTGCAACCCGTACATGTGCCCTGACCTGGAATCGAACCGTGACCTCCTGGATGTTCAAACACTGAGCCACACCTGCTTTGCAACTTGGAATAGTTTTGATAAAGAAGTTATTAGTATCTAATCATCTTATTAAAAATTATGTCTTCCATTCTAATATATATATTTGTGTTTATTTTACAGTTTAGGGCAATGACCAGAACTTCCGTAATAAATGTTAAATAATAATGAAGCATGGAGAGTTAGAAACATTGATCAGCTGCCTCCTGCTCATCCCCTACTGGGGATGTGCCCGAAACCAAGGTACATGCCAGACCTGAATGGAACCTGGGACCCTTCAGTTCGCAGGCCGACGCTCTATCCACTGAGCCAAATCAGGGGATATTTCACTATCAGTGTGTCCATTTTAATAAATATTTGGTTATTTCTAACAAAGGTGGCACAAACATTTCTGTATAATTCCTTGTATATACAGTGGTACCTCGAGATACGAGTTTAATTTGTTCCGTAACCTTGAGGCTGGGCAACTATGAGACACTCGAGTCGCAGTAAACTGGTGGGTCGTGTGCAGCTGATCCATGCGATTACTTGTATCTCAACTGTTGCTTGTATTTCAAAGCAAAAATCGCTCGCTCGATGGCTCGTATCTCAAAAATCTCGTATGTTAGGGCACTTGTATCTCGAGGTACCACTGTATGTGTTATTTACCTTTGTCAAAAATTCAGTGTGGCCGAAACCGGTTTGGCTCAGTGGATAGAGCATCGGCCTGCAGACTGAAGGGTCCTGGGTTTGATTCCGATCAAGGGCATGTACTTGGTTGCGGGTACATCATTCTTGGGGGGTGTGCAGGAGGTGGCTGATTGATGTCTCTCTCATCGATGTTTCTAACTCTCTATCCCTCTCCCTTCCTCTCAGTAAAAAATAAAATATATTAAAAAAAAATTCAGTGCATAGCCTGGGTTTAGGCGTAGATGACTGTTTAAATTTACCGAGATTAGCAAATTGTGATCTAAATGGAATATACCAGCATGCCAGTGTGGCTCAGTGCTTGGGCATCATCTCCTGTAGCACAGATTTTGTGCATTTGATTGCTGGTGGGGAGATGTGCCTGGGTTATGGGCCAGATCCACAGAAGTGGGTGTGCAGGAGGCGGCTGGCCGTTATGGCACTCTTCCATCAATGTTTCTCACCCTCTCCCTTCTTCCTCTAAAAATTAATAAACTTTTCTTTAAAAATAAAAATAATAAAATAAAAATAAATAACAATGAAGCAGATAATGTACAGAAATGTCATCAATATTTTATCACTAAATATTAAACTGGCTACTAGCTTATCATGTTTAGAAAAGTACCCACACATTTCATTGTTAATTCCCATTTTTTAAAAAGCTCATTTAGAACGATTACCATTTAAAATGTGTAACACAAAACTGGGTCATTCAGCTGACCACATTACAAAATCCGTCTTTTACTGCCAAAGATTTAGAAATACTTTTCCATTTTCCATTTGCATCATAGAGTTATAAAAATATAAAGTAACTATTGCTAAGCTCTCCCACAGAACAACAAAATACAAACTAGATAGTATATAACTGGTCTCTGCACCATTTTCCTATAGAGAGGATATAAACGTTTACAGCCACCACAACAAAAGGAAACTTTGTTTAGAGGAGACGCTAACTATGGCTGGTATATTTTGAATATCTTGGAAGTTAAATGTGAAGTGACCAGAGGTAAACACATACTTAAGTAAGGATTAAGAGCCACCCAGGGAGAAAGCAGAGGCTTACCTGTAACGCACATGAAAAGAATGGTCTTCCCTCATGCTCATCAAATTCTCCTCCATCGAGGCATGTATAAGCCAAGTGCCATGTGAAACGGTCTTATTCTGGGCCAGTCCGGTCCCGTACCCCGCGGGACTGTCGCTAACAGTGCCGTTAGCAGAGGGGTGAGCGGGTTAGTGCGCGCTAAGCCCCTGCTGCGGCTTTGTTAACAGGGAAAGGAGGTCAGTGGCGGCAGCTTAAAGGTTCACGTGTCCCAAGCGCTGGCATGGCTGGCCCTTTCGGCGGCACCTCAGCAGCGTGTCTGCAAAAGGAACACAAAGGCTTTGCTTGAAGGCCCGTTTTCACAGCAGCCTGCCGCCATCCCGCGCTCGCCTACTCGCACGGCGCCTGGCACAGCTGCCCTCGTGCCCAGAGAGAAGCAAGACTGTCGTCGCCAGGAGCTTCTAAATGAGGGTGCACCTGAGGCTTGGTTCAGAGCTACTCTCAAGTTCAATTTTAAACTGGTCTGAGATACAATTTCATGTCATATTTTCTTTTATAAACAAGATATGTATGACATTATTATCTAAGAACAAAAAAGTATGCTATTCTAAGCACTTAAAAACTGCTATTAACATGTAAAATGAGCCAAAACCGGGTTAGCTCAGTGGATAGAGCGTCAGCCTGTGGACTGAAAGGTCCCAGGTTCGATTCCGGTCAAGGGCACATACCTTGGTTGCGGGCACATCCCCAGTGGGAGGTGTGCAGGAGGCAGCTAATTGATGTTTCTCTCTCATCGATGTTCTAACTCTCTATCCCTTTCCCTTCCTCTCTGTAAAAAAAATTAATAAAATAAAAATTTTAAAATGTTGAACAAACTGATTCGAAACTCTGCAAATTTCTTTCTTCAAAGAAGATATCTGTGCTGACATTTAGGCTATACTTGTATTCCTGTGCCCTCAAAGTGTACTGTATTTGAACTCAGTAAGGCCTTTAAAATGTTATTACTATTGAGTAGGCACAAAGGCAGTTGGGAGCTATGTGTGTGGTAGGATGACCCAATGCACACTTACCACCAGCCAGGCTCGGATAAAGAACAGT
The DNA here is from genome assembly GCA_011751065.1 of Lasiurus cinereus. Classification (NCBI taxonomy): domain Eukaryota; kingdom Metazoa; phylum Chordata; class Mammalia; order Chiroptera; family Vespertilionidae; genus Lasiurus; species Lasiurus cinereus. The sequence goes on from JAAGEH010000027.1 coordinate 6,985,029, forward strand.
CCCCTGGGCACGTCAACCTAATCCATCCTATTTCTTTCCCCTCTCTGTGGTACTCGCATCAAAACAGACACTGCCAGCAATGGAACAGACAGAGAGCCCAGAAAAATCCACGCCTATGTGCTCCACTAACCTATGACAAAGGAGGCAGGAACTCACAATGGGGAAAGACAGTCTTTTCAACAAATGGTGTTGGGAAAACCAGACAGATGCCAAAGAATAAAACTGGATCAGCTTCTTACACCATATACAAGAGTAAACTCAAAACAGGTTAGAGACTTAAATTAAGACTCACAACCCTGAAATCCTGGGAAAAAACAGAGGCAGTAAACTCTGCGGCATCATTCTTAGTGATGTTTTTGGCAAGGGAAACAGAAAAAATAAACAAATGAGGCTACATCAAAATAAAAGGTTTACACAGGAAAGGAAACCATCCACAAAACAAAACGACAGCTTTCTGAAAGGGAGCAGGTATTTGCCAGTAACACACCCAATAAGGGGTTAACACCAAAAAGATAAGGGGCCTCACACAACTTAAACCCCAGAAAAACCAAACCACCCGATTTAAAAATGGGCAAAGCGACAGAAGAGACATTTCTCCCGAGAGGACACAGATGCCACAGACGTGTGAGAAGATGCTCAGCATCACTGATCATCAGAGATGTAAGTTTTGTTTACTGTTCATCCTCACCCCAGGGTATTTTTTCCAGCGATTTTTAGAGAGTAGAAGACAGAAATACTGATAGGAGAGACACACATCGATTGGTTCTCTCTCACACACACCCCAGGTGAGGCTGTGATCAAGCCTACAACCGAGGTATGTGCCCTTGATCAGAATCGAACCCAAGACCCTTCAGTCTGCAGGCCGACGCCTCTAACCACTGAACAAACTGGCTGGGGCAGTGAGATATCACCTCACGCCTGTCAGAAAGGCTGTCACCAATAGACCAACAAACAACAAGTGCTGGCGGACTGGGGAAAGGGAGGCCTCCCACTGCTGGTGGGAACGCAGGCCGGCGCAGCCTCTTGGAGAACACGCTGATGGGGCTGTGAATTGGGGCAGCCATATGGAGAACGGTACGGAGATTCCTACAATAACTAAAATAGGGCCGAGAGGTGGCGGGGTAAAAAAAGGGAACATCTGTCATACTTTCAACAATAAAATTTAAAAAACAAACAAACACAAAAACAAAATTAAAAAGAACTTCCATATGACCCAACAATTCTACTTCTAGATACTTAACTGAAGAAATAAAAAACACGAATTTAAAATACATACACACACACACACATATACACACATGCACACCCCTACGTGCACTGCAGCATCACTAGTAATAGACAAGATATGGAACCTACATATCCATCAATAAGTGAATGGATAAAGAAGATACGGTATACATCCACAATGGAATATTATTCAGCCATTAAAAACAATAAAATGTTGCCATTTGGGACAACAGGGATGGACCTAGAGAGTATTGTGCTAAGTAAAATAAATTAGAGAAAGACAAATACCACATGATCTCACTTATATGTGTCATCTAAAATAAATGAATAAATAAAACAGACTCAGAGAGAAGATGATGGTAACCAAAAGAGGAGGGAGTAAGGGGATGGGAAATTTAAATAACAATAATAAAAATTAAAGAAAAAAAGACTGCATAAAGAACCATTTTAAAAACACAACAAGCAAGAAAACAAGAATGCTATTCACCATTTTACTAGGACAATTTATAATATGATTTAACTGTACTCAAAAAGAGAGTATCCTCAAAAAAATTCAGTCTTACATTACAATCTCCATAATTAACAGTTCTTATCTTAAAATTACTCATTGAACAAACAAGCAATTCTTGATTCAATGACTCGTGTTGTAAGAACTCTCTGACCAATTTAGTAACAATGTGTTCATTCATCCTCTGCATTGCATGGAGTTAAAAGGCCACTTCATACTTTAACACATACTTTATATCTTAGTGTTACATCTATTATATCTCTGAGTGTAACTAGTTTAATACCAATAAAATGTGCAACAGATGTTAAACGATGAATGGTTCATGAGGATAAGAAAATTTAATGACACGACCAGGAAACGGAATGGAAATTAAAGTTTTAAAAGAATATTAAGAAACCATCAAGTTTAACCTCCAACCTCTATTAAGACTTGTAACCTGTAATTTGTAAGGAACACATAAATCCTTAATAGCATCTCCCAGGTTTTCAAGAACAATGCTCCAAATCCTCACTGCTAACAAAACTGTTAGCTCGAAGCATCTTTTGGTCTGACTGTAGAGAAATAGAGAAAGCAATAATCTCTTCCACACCCTAGAAATGGACAGAACCAAAGAGAAAGATCAACTATGCATCCCTCTGAGCGCCTCAGACGCAATCACCTGATTAGGAGTCCAAAAGGCAGACTCCTGTCCCCTGCCAGCGGGACTTCCGGGCACTGTCCAAGGTACACAGCCGGCGTAAACAAGTCCTGGCCTGCTGTACTCCGCGGACAATGAAATGCTTGCAAACTAGGCGATGGGGGAGAGGGAAGTGGACATTCACATTTATGACTTTTGTCCTACTTTCAACTCATCTAAACTACTTCTGATTGCAACTCAGATGTCCATAACTTTTGTTTAGATTCTTTCACTGAAGTACGTTCCTCTAAAAACTGGGAACACACATCAGACAAAAATATAACTGACCTTTCTTGCCTTTAGGTGAGATCATTTAAATTCTTTTAAACTTCTCTTATCCTAATAATTCCTTCTAAGGTATGATACTCTAATTCCCCAAATCCCTTTCAGTTGTAATATTTCAAGTCAGATAAAGTAGTTCTTTTTCAATGAGTGTGGCTAAATATTGAGAATCAAGACTATACAGGTGTCCCCCACAAAAATGTATACACATTTTAACAGCTGATAACTCACTTAAATTTTCACTCCTTTTCAGGTTTAACTGGTTTGAAATGATGAAGCCAGACTAAGCTTTGAACAAAGGAAATTTATCCTAAAGTGCCGTCTACACATTTTTTATGGGGGATACATAAAAAATACAGTTTACAGTACAAAACCGGCAATAGTTGATGAATTGAAGCATCAATACTCAGTAAAATGATTTTTTTAATATAGTTTATTGATTTTTTACAGAGAGGAAGGGAGAGGAATAGAGAGTTAGAAACATCAATGAGAGAGACATCGATCAGCCGCCTCCTGCACACCCCCCTCCTGGGGATGTGCCTGCAACCAGGATACATGCCCTTGACTGGAATCGAGCCTGGGACCTTTCAGTCCGCAGGCCAACGCTCTATCCACTGAGCCATACTGGTTTCGGCAAAATGATTCTTGATATTTGCAATTTCATTGCTTTGTGTTATCAGCAGTGCCTGGACCAGAACGGTCACCAGTTTGAAAACAGGCATTGACAAAAAAAGTATTCATTTCAGTAATTCTTTTACATTTTGAAAATGAACTGTATATTAATAAACACAAAGTTTATAATCATTAAAAGTGTGTATACAATTTTAGGGATACCCTATATTTTAAAATGAAGTTCTTTTTATTAGAATTCAGAGTACAGCTTATAGTAACAAATGCACATCATAGTAAGAATCCTCTTATCGCCCTAACTGGTTTGGCTCAGTGGATAGAGTGTCAGCCTGAGGAATGAAGGGTCCCAGGTTCGATTCCAGTCAAAGGCATGTATCTTGGTTGCAGGCACATCCCCAGTAGGGGGTGTGCAGGAGGCGGCTGATCAATGTTTCTCTCTCACCAATATCTCTAACATTCTATCCTTCTCACTTCCTCTCTGTAAAAAAAATCAAAATATAAAAAAATAAAGAATCCTCCTATCTAATAAAGATAGAATATGCAAATTGACCATAACTCCATGACAAATATGGCAGCACCCAAAGCCAATAAGGAGGGAATATGCAAGAAAATACAGGAGCCCAGCCAGCATAGCTTAGTGGTTGAGTATCAGCCTGTGAACCTGAAGGTCACGGTTTGATTCCCAGTCAGGGCACATGCTGGGGTTGTGGGCTCCATCCCCAGCGGAGGGCATGCAGGAGGCAGCCAATAAATAATTCTCTCTTATCATTGGTATTTCTCTCTCTTCCTCTCTAAAATCAATAAAAATATATTGATTTAAAAAATATACATAGCGCCAAAACCGGTTTGGCTCAGTGGATAGAGCGTCAATCTGGGGATTGAAAGGTCCCAGGTTCAATTCTAGTCAAGGGCATGTACCTTGGTTGTGGGCACATCCCCAGTAGGGGGCGTGCAAGAGGCAGCTGATTGATGTCTCTCTCTCATCGATGTTTCTAACTCTCTATCCTTCTCCTTCCTCCCTGTAAAATATCAATAAAATATATTTTAAAAAATACACACACACACACACACATAGGAAAGAAAAACTTCTCATAGACAAAGGCAAACACTTAATAAAAGCAGTGGATCAACCAACTATAAAGCTAGAACAGAGGGTTATCGGTTAACATTTGACCACTGAGCCACACCAGCTGGGCAGGAAAGAGATTTCGAGTTAATTATTATAAAGACGCCAAGACACTTCCACTCTCTCTAAAAATCAATGGAAAAAATATTCTCAAGTAAAGAATAAATAAATAAATGACACCAAGACAACTCGAGCAAAGACATCCCAAGTTTCCATCAGGGCCAATTACATGTCCCGTGCTTCCAAGCGGCTGCTGAGAGACAGGGTCACAAGAAAACGTCTGCAATTCCCAAAGCTCTGGCCACTCACACTAAGCCAGCTTCCAAAACAGCAAGAGCACCCTACAGATATGCTGCCCGTACCCTCTCTGGTCTGTCTGTACTGTACTGTAATCTTTTGTTTATAAACAGAAATGTATCTGTTTTCATCCTTTTAGGGCCCGCACAAAGTATCAGACAAACATGAGGCAGTTAATAGCAGTTCCAAAGAAGCGAAATGTTTAACAGTCTTATGAAGACATGACCAAGCCAGAGAGAGAGAAACACCCATTAGCAAACAGTGGAGAACACAGCTGGAGGAAAACTGGTGATCAGCCATCAGAGCACAGGGCCCACAGCCCCTCACCCCCATGCTGCAGGCAGGCATCAGCTCCAATCAGTGATTAAAACGCACGTGTGAAAACTCCACAGCGAAGGAGAAAAGCGGTCCTTTCAACGGAGTGTTGTTCTTTTTTTTTCTTTTTTAATATATTTTATTGATTTTTCAGAGAGGAAGGGAGAGGGACAGAGAGTTAGAAACATCGATGAGAGAGAGACAGCCATCAGCCACCTCCTGCACACCCCCTACTGGGGATGCGCCCCCAACCAAGGTACATGCCCTTGACCGGAATAGAACCTGGAACCCTTAAGTCCGCAGGCCGACGCTCTATCCACTGAGCCACACCGGTTTCGGCTGAGCGTTGTTCTTAATAAGTGACAATAAATCAGTTCTCTTAACAGGACTTGAACGAAGCAAAACTGCTTTCAAAGACGTTTTAGGCAGAAATAAATCCCAAGTGCTTAAATGGGATCCCTAAAGAGTTTGAATTTAGAATTTTTCACGGGAAAATAGAACCCTCTTCTCCTGCCAAATGTTACACCTTTCTCTGCAAAAATGATTCTATTCAACTCAGTAATGTCATGCGGTGACAGGGGAAGAATAACTCTGAGTAAAAAAGGACAAAGCTTTTTTGGGAAAAATAAAATCTGTACCGCACCTTGAAGAAGGACAGGCCTTATGAAAGAGAGAGAGAGAGAGAGAGAGAGAGGAAATGGCTCCAAAGAAGCAAGGAGAGAACACAGAATGTGCAGCGGGACAAGCCCACTGGGTTAGGCTCGTGGTTGGCAAACCACAGCTCGAGAGCCACATGCAGCTCTTTGGCCCCTTGAGTGTGGCTCTTCCACAAAATACCACGGCCTGGGTGAGTCTATTTTGAAGAAGTGGCGTTAGAAAAAGTTTTAAAAATTTGGCTCTCCAAAGAAATTTCAATTATTGTCCTGTCGATATTTGGCTCTGAGTTTGCCGACCACTGGGCTAGGCGCAAGGCAAGAGAGGTCAGAGAAGGTACCAAATCAGGAGGGACTCTATGGATGTGGCCGACGCACGTGTTTGGCCTGGCATTTACATAACTGGGAACTTTGTAATTTTTTCAGCAAAGGAATAGCAAAGCTGGGTTTGTGTGAGGAAGATAACCTGGCAGCAACATACAGAGCAGGACGAGAAGACAGGCAAAAGACACTGCAAAGCCCTAGCCCGTGTGGCTCAGTGGGTAGAGCATCAGCCTGCAGACTGACGTTCGGGCTTCGGTTCCCGTGAAGGGCACATGCCTGGATGGCGGGCACAATCCCCGGTAGGAGGTGTGCAGGAGGCAGCCAACCAACGACTCTCTCTCTCTTTCTCTCTGAAATCAATGAAAATAAAAAATAATTTATTTCCATTTTATTTATTTTTACACAGAGAAAGGGAGAGAGAGGGAGAGAGAGCCAGAAACACCGATGAGAGAGAAACATCGATCAGCCGCCTCCTGCACACTCCCCACTGGGCACGCGCCCGCAACCAAGGCACATGCCCTTGACTGGAATCGAACCCGGGACCCTTCAGTCCACAGGCCGACGCTCCTATCCACTGAGCCAAACCAGCTAGGGCAAAAAAAAAATAAATAATTTAAAAGACACTGCAAAAACTCCAGAAGCAAATTGCTTTGCACACAACTGATGTCCCACAAACTTTTTTTTTTCTTTTCATTTCTTGCCTGGGAAGAACTGACCTATAAAGCAGCAAAGAATCCGATGCTATCGAGCAACTACACTTTCATACGTTTCGTCTCCCCGGTCAAGAGTGCATTTCGTATGCAGGCCAATAGCTCAGGAAAAGCTCGCATTTTTTACGCTTTGTCTACAGATGATTGAGCGCTCGCTCGGGCCGCACATGCATAAAGGCGATTGAAAAAGGACGCTGAAGCTGTGATGCGGCGGGTAAGGCACTGGAAAAATAAGACAGCAGCTCTAAAAGAAGGACGGGGCTAGTTCTGCTCGGTCCACAACACAGCGCGGCCCCGGCAGGCACGGAACCCAGGGACCATGCAGCCTGCGGCGGGGGAGTGGGGGGGGGGGGGACCCGGGGGAGAAGAAAGCGGGGGCGCTGGCCCGGATCCCAGCGCTGACTTACAGTTCCGAGGCCTTAAACTGGTTGGACTCTCAGAGTCTGCGTTTGGGCACATGATGCTCAGGAGGACTTACAAAGCACCTACCCCGCCGGCTCCGGCACCGAGTAAAAAGCAGCGACCCTCCAACAGCTACTGTTTGCAGCCGCTGCTACTCTCTGAAAGCAACCAGCTTTACCACAGCCTGGGTCTCCGGCGGGCTTCCCCCTGGCCAGGTTCCTGGGAGCTCGCGGCAAAATGCCACCTTCTCAGCAAGCCTCACCGGCACCGGCTGCGGGGGGACAGGCCGTCCACCAAGGCTGCGTGTCCCGCCTCCGCTGCCGCCGATCGCCGGGGGCCCGCTCTGAGGTTTATGCCGAAATGTAATGTCTGTGGCGCCGCGTGCTGATCCAGCAGCACAAGGAAACTCAGCTGCACGTGTGGCGAAAGCGGTTTGGGGGGTTTGGGGGACGCCAGGACCGCGGCGCCCCGCCACGTTACTGTGTGTCTGCGCCGCCCAGAGCTCGCCCGGCGCCCTCGCCGCACGCACCCCGGTCGCCGCCGCCGCCGAACCACCAGCCCAGCTGCCTCCCGAGCGGCTGGAACGGGAGGCGGGGCCCGGGCCTCCATCTTCCTCCCAAAGCGGCGCCGGCGCCCTCGGCGGGGCCGGGGTTGGGGGGGGGGGGGTGGGGGGGCTCCCCGCTCCCCGGGCCCCTCCACCCGCCGACCCAGAGGCCAGCCGGGCGCCCTCGCCGCCTGCCCGTCCCCCCGCCCCCCGCGCCGCGAGGTTCACTTGGGCATCGAGGCGACACGGCCGCCGCACGCGTCCTCTCGCCGGTTTCGGTGACGGCGTGAGAGGGACCCTCCGCGGAGGGAGGAGCGGCCGCCGGGAGCCGCGCCGCCGGAACCGCCCGCGGAACGGCCGCCCGCGCCGGGGAGGCGGCAGGTGGCGGCGGCTCGGGCGGCGAGCGCAGGTGTCCGGCCGCCCCGCGCGCCGCAGGTGGAGGCCGCGCCGGGGCGCGAGGCCGGGGCTCGGGTGCAGCCGCGCCTCACGCTCGGACCCGGCGAGGCCGGGGCTCGGGGCGCACCCGCGCCTCACGCTCGGACCCGGCGAGGCCGGGGCTCGGGGTGCACCCGCGCCCCACTTTTACCTCACACCCCGGCGGGCGCGCCCGGGACGCTCGACTCGCTGCCGTCCCGGGTCCCCGCCGTCCACCCCGGACAAAGGCGGTCGCCCCAGACCCGGACCCGGACCCCGAACCCGCCGCCCGCCCGCACACACACACCCCGCCCGGGGCACCGCCTCCCGCGGGGCGCCCCTCCAGCGCCCCTCCGGCGCCCCTCCGGCGCCCCTGGGCACTCACCTCCCGCGCGCCGGCGAGTCGGGCGAGCGCGGAGGACGCGGCGCGGACGCCTCGGGCGACTGACGGGCGGCGGGCCCTCCCCCGGGCCGGCCGGCGCGCCGCGGGGACCCGGCCAGGCAGGGGCACTGGGGGAGGCCGGCGCGCGCCCCCCGCCCCGGGCCCCGCCCCCGGCCCGTCACGTGAGCCAGAGCTCCCAGGGCTCCCCTCGCCGCCCCGCCGGTCGCACGCCGTCCGGGGGTCTCGCCGGGCCGCCCGCCCCTCCCGTTCCCTCTGCGCCTGCGCCGAGCGCCCGGCGCTCCCATTCAAACCGACAACGCCCCGCGTCTTTCGGACCAGCCAATGGCAGGCGAGGGGGCGGGGCAGGGGCGGGGCTTGCGCGTCCGAGCCGAACTGGGGAGAGCGGAGAGGGGAGAGGGAAGGGGGAATGGAGAGAGGAGAAGGGAGTGGAGAGAGGGAAAGAGGGAGGGGAAAGGGAGGGAACGGGGGAGGGGGACGTGGTCCTTCCCCTCCAGGACCTGCCCGCGGCCCCCCAGGCCAAGTTGCTTTCCTATCTTCTTCCCACACGAACGGGTGGGCGGAGCGACCAGCATGGTCCAGGAAGCGTCCAGGCCGGGTCCGGCCAGACCCTTTAAACGGGGGGAGCCCCAAGCCAGTGCCTCCTGCCCCAGGCCCGTCCAGCCCCGAGCGCGAGCACCCAGCGGGCTCCGCGGGTTAAGAGAGGGGCTCTGTGCGGGAACGGGGGGCCGAGGAGGGCAACGGGCGGCTTTCCCCGGTCACAGGCACCGGGAGGAGCCCTCCCTCCCGTGCGCTCCCGCTCCAGAGCAAGTTAATGTTTAAAAAAAGGTCTGTTGTCCTCCTTCATAAAGATACCCAGACTAAAGTTTCCCCTGTATTTCTCCACCGAAATGACATTTAAATGTCCCGGCTGCTGAAGGAGATGTGGAAGAAACCCCCGTTTTCAGTGTCTCTCTGCAGATGGTCAGGACCCCTGATCCAAACACCACTTCTCTGCTTAGGAACGCCTCGTGGCAAACGCGCTAAAACAACAACTTGGCCATCAAACTGGACTCCCATTCGAGGTCCACCTCGGCCCGCGACTGGCTGGCTATGAACAAATCGTCGCCTTTCCTCTGTAGCCTGTTTCCTCATCTGCAAAACACAATCTTCTTTCCGTAGGTGGTTGCTCAATCAAGGGTGCCCATTGTTATTACAACAACTACCTTTAATGTCAGGCGCGTAAAGATAACCTGGGTGAGCTGACTGCTTCTGGGAGGCAGATGGCGGTTCCTTCTCACTCCTGATCTCCTCTGCCACGGAGGACGTGCACTCGGTCAAGTTCAGCATTTCCCCGCGAATCATGACTTGCCACTGGCAAGCCTTCTCAGCTGCAGGCGGCTCTCTCTCCCCCCCCCCCCCCATTTACCTCCACCTCCAGCTGAATTACCTTTGAAAGGATGTGTTTCAAGGTGCAAATCAGATCATGTCAACCTCCTCCTCGAACAACTCTAGCGGCCTCGCCTTTGGTTTAAAGTCAAGTCCGAGTTCCCTCCTCCCCTGGCCCACCCAGCCCTCGGTCACCTGGTCCTGCTCACCTCTCTCTGCTCCTGCACCTCCCCGTCCCCTGCACACACAGGACATGCAGGCCCTAGCAGACCGAGCCTCTGGGTTCTTTTTCTCAGGGCCTCTGCTCTGGCAGCTCCCTCTGCTAAGATATCCTTCCCTCCCCTCACACCCCCGCCGCCCCCGCCCTCTCAATGGCTGGCTTCTTTTCAGCCCTCAGCTCTCAGCTCGTTCATTACAATATCCAGCAAGTATTTGGAGGCTGCTGCGTGTCAGGAACTGTTCTGGGTGCTGGGGTGAGCCAGAGAGAGAGCCCAGCCCCTGCTCTCATGGAGTTCAAGAAAAATAACAAGAAAAAAGATCTGGTTCGTGAGAGGGATCACTTGGAGAAGTCAGAGTAGGGGGAAGTGAGGATGTGGCTGAGGGTCAAAGTAGGAAAGGCCACTCTGAGCGGATGGGGTCACCCTGAGATCTGAAGTATAAGACGGCGCCGACTCCCAAGCAAAGCTCCCGGGAGAGCACATTAGGCCAAGGGCTCGGCTCCTGCGAAGCCTGTGAGGACATGCTCTGTGGGCTGCGAACCTGGGCCGCGGCCACGTGCCTTAAGTGGAGTGGGGGGGAAGGGGAGAGCGGTCCCCATAGGGTCGGGCCAGATCCTCAAGCCTTCGCAAGCCAGGGTCATGAGTGTGGGCTTTCTTTCTTTCTTTAATATATTTTATTGATTTTTTACAGAGAGGAAGGGAGAGGGAACAGAGTTAGAAACATCGATGAGAGAGAGACATCAATCAGCTGCCTCCTGCACGCCCCCTACTGGGGATGTGCCTGCCACCAGGATACATGCCCTTGACCGGAATCGAACCTGGGACCCTTCAGTCCACAGACCGACACTCCATCCATCCACTGAGCTAAACTGGTTTCGGCTGGGCTTTCTTTTCTAAGTGCTACAGTTGCCAAAGGAAGATTGTCAGCGTGGGAATGTCTTCATTTGTATTTTTAAAAGCACATTCTGAAACCAGTCCAGAATTTGAGACAGTCTACGTGACAACTAGCCCAGACTCACTCCTTGTAAACATTATTGTCACAAAAAGAAACAAACCCCAAAAGATGAATCCTGATGGAATCAGAGAGAGAGAGAGCTAGAGTGAGGGGGTGGGGGGAGAGAAGGAGAGGAGGGGAACCATAAAAGTCATTTTAAGAAGCAACTGGGGAAGTTTGAATACGGACTGAATATTAGCTGAGATTATGAAATCAGTTTTCTTACACGTGACATGGAATTATGTTTCTATAGGAGAATGTCTTTATTCTTAGCAAAGGCAAGCTGAACATATTTTAAAAAAAGGTTAAATATTTCAGAAAGCACCGTGAATTCTGCAACTTACATTCAAACGGTTCAGCAAAAGTGAGAGCAAGAGAGAAATACTTAATAATGGAGCCTAGGTAAAGAAGGATGCGGATACAGAAAGCATATACTGCCGATGGAGCAACAATCAGGGTGACAGGTGATTTTGCAGCCGCAAGACATTAAGCATTGAAGAAAATCTCTGAGACGATCAGAGAAAATGGCTGTCAGCCTCGGATTATTTAACCAGTGGAAACATCTTCCAAAAACAAGAGGGAAGAGAGGCATTTTTCAGGTCAACAAAACTGTCATTAGGGAAATGGTTAACTACAGTACAGCCAGGCATGGACATAGCTATGAAAACAGGTATTTATTTCCAAGTTCTTAATAACATGGGAAATGCTCCTGATGCTACGTTTTTAAAAAGCCTCTTCCAAAACTATATATTACCAAGCCCAGCTAGGCAAGCCGTTTGCTGAACACTAGAAAGAAGTCTACTGAAGCATTCTGACGCTACACTACGCTTTTTCTCCACTTTCCACCTTTTCTACAATAAGCAGAGGAACATAAAGCAGTAACAAGTTTAAAAACTAAAAAAAAAAAATAAGGATGGGTTTGTATATTCCCCATAAGTGTGCCTCCGGCTTTCTAGACAAACGATTTAGCCAGGAAACAGGACTAGGGGCCTCGGGATGAGGGGATAGCAGAGGGTCGGGGCCTGGCGAGGTGAGGGGCTCTGTCCTAAGCTGGGGTGACACTCCCAACTGAGAGGGTCCCAGGATGCGGACGCCCCACCTTAAATCCGGAACAGGAGCGGGCAACCCTTTAGGGCTTGTGGATCGCAGGCGGAGGTTAACAAAGCTGATGACAAAGAGAAGCAGGGCGCTCAGGGCTGGGCCCGGAAAGCAGCCGGTCCTCCTGCAGTGGACGCTCCCACGCTGTCAGCAGGCCTGGGGCTGCGGGGTACCAGCCGGCAGGGCTTCCCATCCAGGTGGGGTCACGTGGGGAAGAGGTTGAGCCAGGAGACCTGTTCCTGTTCATTCCAAACATCCCGGAGGAGGGCGGGATGCTTGGGAAGGAAGTGAGGCGCTCGTGACTCCCCGGTGCCTCACTTCTCAGAGCAGGCCGACCTCCAGGACAGGAGGCGCTCTGCAGATAATAACCACCCCTGCTTTACGAGGCCATTGTCCTCGTGATGGGACTGCAAGCGTGCCCGGAGGTGCCTTCTGACAGGCAGACCGGACACATCACACTGTATCCCTCAGCCTTCCTTCTGCCGGCGTGTGGACTCAGATGGCTGTCACAGGCCCTTCCCAAACTATTTATTTTTTGGACTTGGGAGGGACCCTGACCTCAGAGGCATAAAGAACAAAGGGCTTTAGAGGGGCCTTACCTCCCGGTTAGCTTGGTGGTTAGCTCAAATTCCTTCCAAGAAGCAGCAGCGGCCCTCTAGCAGGCATTGCTAGCACGCCCGGTGAGCGGAGGTTCAGGGGAGGACGCTGCAGAGAACAGGGGAGCTTTGAGGAATACCGAGTCACACGACCATGTCAGTGTCTATGCATTCACTTCCTTGCTTCTACTCACCACCCTTTCCAACTGGCCGCCCCCTGACCACAGACATACCTTAAGGCACCCTCTGGATTGTTTTTTTCCCGATGGGAGAATAGACTTTTTTCCAAAGTCATAGCTTTCAGAAATCATCTTGAAAGCATAGATCAGGCATCTATAATATGTTTGACATTTTATCCTTGTACTTTTCTTATTTTATAATTTTAAGCCGATGCTCTTCCTTTCCGGTGGGGGGTGGGGGGCGCGATGCCGGTGGAAAGGGGTAAGCCTTTAGGTAAAGGAGAACATGTTCCTAAAATACTCTCTCTTCTTAGCTCCAGGCACAGGTTGCCAAACTTCAGCTGGAAAGTCAGGGAAAGGACAAAGTCCTCTTATTATTTATTTATTTATAAACCTGTTGGTATTTTTTTTTAAATATGTTTTCCTATCAGCCGCCTCCTGCACACCCCTATTGGCGATGTGCCCGAAATCAAGGTACATGCCCTTGACCGGAATCGAACCTGAGACCCTTCAGTCCGCAGGCCAACGCTCTATCCGCTGAGCCAAACCGGCTAGGGCGACAAAGTCCTTTTAAAAATTCTATTTCTTTAAAGCAGTGTTTTAAAATTTGTCATTAGAATTATTCTTGGAAAATCAATTGGCAATTTTTGTAAGATTGATTCTTATTTGACAGAAATGTAAAAATGTTTACTTTAAAAAAAAAGAGAGAGAGAAGCAAGTCGATTGGCAGGAGTTTTTTGAATGTTCCCAAAGCACAGACAGGCCCATGGCTTCCATTCAAAGGAGACAGTCCCTTGGATTTATGACGCCGATGTGGTTCAGTCGGTGGGAAAACTGGCCAACAAGACAGCGCTGACCCCAAAGGGCAAGCAGAACCAGCGAAGGCTGCTGGTCACACACCCCAAGAAGCTTCTCCAAATGCTGGCTCGCTCACGGTTTCAGAGATTCTTCTGCTCTGACGTGTAAGAGAGTTTCGGGGTAAGTAATGGGTAACAGCTGGTCAGCCGATCACACGCACTCTGAAGGCCCACCGCGCCGAGACCGGCCATAAATAATAGATCCCGGCTCTCGGGGGAGCCCGGGCCCCATGTGCCCGGCCAGTGTCTCCCTTCTGCCACTCAACGGCCACAGGCTGACCCCCCCTGACTGGCAGGCGGTGACAGGCACAGCCCGCTGGGGTGGGCGCCCCGTATTTCTGAGATCGAGTTCGCTGATAGGATGACGGGCGCGTCGCCAAAGGCAGTCGCTGCTCAGGGAGTCCGTATCACGTTGCCCTTGGAAATGGTTTAATCTGGAAACGCCATCCACCGGACACAAAACCCACCGACACCTGGCCTGTGGGTGCGGCCTCACGCACACAACCCTGAGAGATCTATTTGCTTTCGGGGGTAAATAGAAATAAATCTTCAGCCGGGAACAGAGGGGGAGCATTTGAAAATGGAAGCAGGGTCAAACGACCCATGTTTTCCGGCGTATAAGACGACCCCCAACTTTTCCAGTTAAAACATAGAGTTTGGGATATATACTCGCTCTATAAGCTGACACCTGGCGTATAAGACGACCCCCCACTTTTGAGAAGATTTTCCTGGGTTAAAAAGTCGTCTTATACGCCGGAAAATATGGTAAGTGTTCCTGATGCTCTTTACAGATGAATGAGGAGCCGATCCCATCAGCGGTCCCCTCTGTACCTCCAAAGCCGATTTCTTAGGAGCGCACACCCACGGGCTCTGCACTGAGTTTCTGTGCTCTCGTTCCATTGCCGACACCCCACGCCTGCGCCCCACCCACCCTGCTGAGAGAAGGCCCAGGGTTTTGCGTGTAAGGACTGCTCCTCCGTGTCGCAAGGCCCTGGGACCGGTTCCCTCGGGGCCACCAGAGGCCCTGGGAGGTGAGTTTCCCTTGGTCGTCGCTGCTGTCCTTGGTCTGCCCATCGGTGTGGACTGAGCGGGTGCCGGATGTCAGGCGGAGAGCAGCGGTTGCTGTAAGCACGACAGACATCCTGGAGTCACACATGTACAGCTCCTGCTGTCTTTGTCCCCGCTCTTAGTGGCCCACGCGCACAGGAGGAGGAAGGATTTGGGTTGTGGGCGCGTTGCCTCCAAAGCCAGCTCCCCCTTTCCTGTGGTCAGCGCGTTGGCGTTAGAAGAGGGGGAGGGGAACTAAGAGTGTTAGGTGGCTGGTTTTTTGGTGGCGGGGAAGGGCGGATGGGTACCACGCCCGCTTTCTCCTCTGCCTCTGGGTCATTTACAGCCTGTCCGGAGCTGGCAGCACACAGATCAGAGGGTGATGGGAAGAAGAGGAAGCCACTGTCACTGGCACATGGCCCCACGGTTTGCCTTTGAAGATGGAAACAGGTGTCCAATATCTAACACTTGTATTGGGCTTAGTAGCACTAAGGATTTGGGGAATTTCCATCTGTGGACATTCTCAATCGATTCCGTCAGCTTCCCAGTCATCCCAGCCACGGTTTTCTTCTCTTAGACGGGCAGACGGGTCGCACTTGGGCGCCAAGTTCAGACTTCAGAAGTGAACCGCGCAGGGCACCGTGGGCAGCTGGGTGAGCATCTCCTCCATTCCTGCCCGGCCCGCAGCACACCCAGGGCTGGCCACTGGCTGAGTGGCCCGTGTGCTCAGTGGTCGCGCTCAGGGGGTCTGTGAGCTACTGCTGAGCACACAATGGCCGGTCCAGCTGCATAAGCAGTCGGGGCCCCAGGTGTGTTCCCCTGAACTCAGTAAGTGAATTGGGTTCTGTTGGGTTCTGACCGGAACCTCTCTGAAGGAATGCTGGGAGTCCAAGTCAGAGCCTGGTAGCGTCGTGGGAAGATGTCCCGGTTCCGCCCAGCTTCCTGTAAGGGGCCGTTACAAGGCTAAGCATGTAGACTGTTCTTTCCCAGGAAAAAACCTTTTGATATGTTGCATGCAAACAAAAAGAAAATAATAACAATAACAGAAGCTGTTTTCCTGTATGCAACAGGAGAGTATCTTTGTGGTCTCTTAAGAATTCTAACCAAAGTTAAATGCTATCAGCTTCAAAGGAATGATATTTTAGGAACTAGGATCTGGTTAGAAGGGCTTGGAGTTCTGCCATCAGCACCTCAAGATACAAAGACGCATGAGGATGTGCTTGGGGCTGTAGCTTGCTTGCTTGTCATTAAAAGTCCTGAAAAACTAGAATTCATCTTTCGCTCTTCTCTGTAGGCATTTAAAATACTCTTTTCCCCCTCAAAACAG
Organism: Lasiurus cinereus; assembly: GCA_011751065.1. Classification (NCBI taxonomy): domain Eukaryota; kingdom Metazoa; phylum Chordata; class Mammalia; order Chiroptera; family Vespertilionidae; genus Lasiurus; species Lasiurus cinereus. The sequence goes on from JAAGEH010000027.1 coordinate 7,001,221, forward strand.
ACAATTTTAAAAAATTGAAATATATTGGACATAACATGGTATAATTTTCAGGTGAATACATTTATATATTGTGATATGAATGCCACCCTAGTCATTATTAGCACTTCTAATCGAGTTACATAATTATTCCTTTTTGGTGAGCGGGATAATTAAGTTCTAGTTTCTTACAAAGCTTGAATATACTATTGCTGTCGATATTCATTACTCTGTGCATTAGATCTCCAAGGCTTATGTCGTTAAACTGGTAACTACTTGTTGTGTGTGCCCTTAAACATCTGCTCTCTCTCTCCCCCATCCCGATACCCACCACTTTACTCCGCTTTTACGAGTCTGGCTTTTTTAGATTCCACACAAAGGTGACATCGGACCGCCTTGTCTTTCTCTGACTTATTTCACTTCGCATCATGTGCTCCAGGTCTGTCCCTGGAGTCGCAAATGCCAAGAAGTCCTTCTTTCTCGTGTCTGAGTAATACTTCATCGTAACAGGTCACATCTTGTTTACCCGTTCATCCACTGATGACTGGCACTCAGGTTCTTTCCATCTCGTGGCTGCTGTGAATAATGTGGATAAACATGGGGTGCAGATATCGCCGTGAGATCCGAATTTCATTTCCTTTGGGAATAGACCCAGAAGCAGAATTGCTGGGTTACAGGGTAGAAGCCTCCTTACTGTTTCCCATAGCGGCGGAACCAACTTACATCGCCCAGCGGTGCACAGAGGTCTCTGTGCTGCCCATTCACCAGCGCTTGTTACCTCTTCTCCCGGCCATCCACTCCCCGGGAGTGAGGCGGTATCTCAGCGTGATTGTGATTGGCATTTCCCTGGTGGTCAGGGATGTTCAGCATCTTTTTATGCACCTGTTGGCCATTTGGATGTCTTCGATAATGAATTCAAGTTAGGGATAGTTTTCACCACCAAACAACATATTCATTTACAAGCAGGTTTTAAAAAGAGTTCCAGGGCTCTTACAGAGACATGCCACTTCTTCCTCTGTCCTTTATCCCCAGGGGTGAAGAGTATCTGCCTTCTGCACTGGGCATCCCTTCAAAACCAGGACAGACTGCCGAAACCGGTGTGGCTCAGTGGATAGAGCGTCGGCCTGTGGACTGAAGGGTCCCAGGTTCGATTCCAGTCAAGGGCATGTACCTTGGTTGCAGGCACATCCCCAGTAGGAGGTGTGCAGGAGTCAGCTGATCAATGTTTCTCTCTCATCGATGTTTCTAACTCTCTATCCCTCTCTCTTCCTCTCTGTAAAAAATCAATAAAATATATTTTTTTTAAAAGTTAAAAAAAAAAAAAACAGGACAGAGAGGTGGGAGGTCATATGTTAGCCGAGCAAACACGTTTAATGTTATACAACTGAGAGGCCCCTCAGTGATGTGTGGTCTAAGACAGATTGGTCAATATGTGATCGTTAACCAGATTTAATGAATAAAATGTTTACCACCCCCTTTTCTCCTTCGTATTATAGACCAGTGGTCGGCAAACTCCTTAGTCAACAGAACCAAATATCAACAGTTACGATTGAAATTTCTTTTGAGAGCCAAAATTTTTAAACTTAAACTTCCTCTAATGCCACTTCTTCAAAATAGATTCGCCCAGGCTGTGGTATTTTTGTGGAAGAGCCACATTCCAGGGGCCAAAGAGCCGCATGTGGTTCGAGAGCCGCGGTTTGCCGACCACTGGTATAGACCATAGATTATGATAAAGCAGCATTTAGGATGGCTTCGCGCCTGCTGAGCTTTCTGCCTTCACCATCATCATGGAGTTGCTTGCTCTAAGCGAGAAGCATTCACTGTGTTCTGGCTCAGACACGGGGACAGCCCATTCCCCACATTATTCTCATACCTTTACCCACCAGGCTCTTCTCCTCTTGCACCGAACAGGACAGACAATGAGGACAGTCGCTGGAAACCGGGAGCGCTGCGGGCAGAACTGAGAACATCGAGGACGGGCGCGCGGACAAAGGCTGGGCCGCACATGGACAAGGCTGACTTGGCAGAGCGGAAGGCTTCGGAGCAACGGGGCGACTTCCCTGGCCATGGGGGCTTCTCCCAAACCAAGCTGCACGCCGATCACAACTTTTCCTCGGAGAACAACATCCTGGGTGTCTCAGATCACGGGATCCCAACCGCAGAGACTGCCCACGAAGGGACGTGCAGAAAGGCGGGCGCGGCCTTGACTCTGGGTAACACGACTGAACACGCGGCCAAGAAAAACTCTGGTGCAGAGCAGTGCTGCCCCCCAACTCTTCCCATCCCAGCGAAGAACGGGGAGCGCTCCACGGCGGACCTTTCTGCTGTTTTACAGCAGCATCTTTCCCGAGAGGAGCTTTTGAGAGGCCACCGCAGTCCTTGCGAAACTCGCCCAGAGGTCTCCGGTGCGGACGGGCTGGATGAAGCCATAGTGAAGAGTATTATTTTGCATTATGTGAGGAGTTTTTGGGCAAAAGAACCGTCCCCACAATTCACCGACCAGCTCACGCCCCCGGGGGAGGATGGCCTGGGCAGGGAGCCCAGATGTAGCCCGACCACGACGGCAGAAGACACCGCTGAGATGGAGGAGCCCGTGGCCGCTGGACGTGGCAGCCGTCCACCAAGTTCCATTTTTCTGACTGCACCCCAGAGCCCCAGCAACAAACACAGTGGCTGCCAAGAGCAGAAACTGCAGACGGGAAACACCAGATCAGGCTTTGGGTTCAAATATGGCCAAGTCTGTTCCCGGTTCTCTGATTGCTCTGGTGTTGCTCCCCCAGTAAAAATCCCTAAAAATAGCCTGATGGATAAACCACTCCCGACAGACAGACAGGCCAGCTTTTCTCCTGAACGGAGAGCTGGGTTAGCTCTTGGGCAAGACATTCCAGAAGGTACGGCCAGGCCAGACCGTGCTGAGAAGGAAAAGCAGGGAAGGAAGACTGGGGACCCCTCACAGCAAGCAGAGGTAAGAGCAGTCGCCTCTGGAAACAGGTGGGTCACTCCTCTGGGCCAGAGCTGGTCTCTGGAGGTGCCAGACACCCATTCCGGTTCTGAGCGAGTTCTGTGACCTCTCAGCAGCCCAGTGAGAGCCTCATGAGAAGAATCGGGGCTGGAATAACAATAACACATCCAAATTCTCCCACCTGGAATTGGAGTTCCCCCATCTTTTTAAAAAATATGTCTTCATTGATTTCAGAGCAGAAGGGAGAGGGAGAGAGAGAAACATCAATGATGAGAGAGAATCTTTGATGGGCTGCCTCCTGCATGCCCTTCTGGGGATGGAGCCTGCAACCCAGGCATGTGTCCTGACCTGGAACTGAACCGTCACCTACTGGTTCATAGGTCGGTGCTCAACCACTGAGCCACACCGGCCGGGCTTCTCTAGTCCTTTCGGGTTGGAGAACTGGACTCTATAGGCTCCACATTCATACAGTCAGTCTGGAGTGACCGCACGTTTAGCTCCTGGCACCGCCTGGTTCTGAGCTCCAAGTGCTGTGAGCATGGGCAGCCCCTCCAGGCGGGTCACACTGGAATGTAAACTCCTGTCCAGCCCGGGTGAGCGGAGAGGGGGATGGGTGTCCTGGTAAAAATCGCTGGCTTGACACACGTGTGGAACGTAATTCATGCTACTTTATATTCTTCTCGAGGGTGTGGCTGCCATGAGTTTGGTGTGAGAGCCACAGGCCTGGCGAGAAGGCCTCCTGGGGCTTGTGGTCTCGTTTTAGGAGAAATGTTTGCATGTTAAATATAATAGCATCAGACATGACAGTATGAACAGCTAACATGTACTCGGTGCTTACCACATGCCTGCGTCTATGTACTTAACATTTACTCCTCCTAAGGACCCCAGGAAGAGGTTCTATTACTGTCCCCGTTTTCCAGAACTGGAGGGTTAGGGTGATAAGTAATTGCCCTGGGCCACCCACAGATCAGTGTCAGAGGTGGTTCAGCCTGCAGGACCAGAGCCATCAGCCATTCTGAACAACGGTGTCCTTGATCCCTATCAACAGTAACACTTTCTTATCCTTTAATTATGCAGATGCAGCCGGCAGCACACAGCCACCAAGAACCTCTCACAGGTACTAGCGTTTTCAGCCTGTCATTTAGATACACGTTTAGGACAAAAAAAAGTCACGGTGGTGACTGCCACTGACTTCTATTTTCAGGACTTGAGATGAAAGGTAGCACAACTTATTCTCTCTCCTGTAGGAACAGAACCCAAGACACGCCTCTGGAAGCTGTCACGGGCCTCTCCGAAAGACCCGTTCTTGAGCTCGTCCATATTCCAAAAGATATCCCAAGGCAGAGAGATGTGCCAGAAGCTAAAAGAACAGACTGATCAGCTGAAGACCAAAGTAATACCTTTAACGATTAGGAACAGTAGATGTGACCCAGTTCCAATAGAGGATACCATGCCACGCATGAACTATTGCATTTTTTTTCACTGCAGGTGCAAGAATTTTCCAGAAGCCTAGCACAGGACTCTCATGGCAACGAGCAAGACGAGAGGCTGGTAATAAGTCTTCTTCCTGGGCAATCTGACTGGGAGAGCACAAGGCCTCCCAGCACCGGGCCTTCTCTGCAGGGGGCAGCGGAGGTGTTGGGGTGCAAGTTTTGCTGGGGTGGGGGTGGGGTTTAAGGGCAGCAATCTTGTGTCCATAGCCGAACGGCCCCCAGAGGCCTGGCCTTGGTCATGCATATATAACCCCCTAGAATGCTAATCAAATTGAATTAAGATCCTTAATAACATATTTCAAGCTTGTTATATGGAAACTAGTACAGCATTTTGTTAATTTATGAGATTTCCTCTTTTTCCTTTACCCACCTTCCCATCCCCCCACCCTCCTTCCCAAAGCGCCGAGGCTCAGGTCTCACTAAGTATTGGAAGTCTGGGGCTTCGAGTTACAGGAACTAACAGAGCGTAGAATTTCTCTCCGTGTGTAGCCCTCTCTCTTTCTCGGGGGATCTGGGACTGATGGCTGTTCGCTGTTTTTCTTCACCGCTTGCCCCATAATAAATCTGAGCCCAGGGCAGGTCCAGGAGGCGAGCACACCAGCTGTTATAAGGGGCCACGGAGCCCATCCCGACTCGACGGGTCCCAGGGGATGTAGGTTATCAGAATTACCGGGATCTGGGGTCAGACCTTGAAATGGACCCTGAAGCTGTGCTTTCAGATCAGAATATTTGGGTTCCCCATCCCTGCTGGTTGTAGTTCATCAAGTCGCTCATTTATGTTGTAACCACCACCGCCTCGCTCATCAGTGCCCAGGTCATGGGAAGTGGGGGTGGAGCCTGGCAATGGGGCAAAAAGCGGAGACCGAGAGAGCCAGAAATCAGTGCGAAGTGGAAGATGCAGTCTGGGCCACTGGGTCAGTCACCCGCAGGACGTGGGCACGAGTCCTGATGTGTAGGGCACAAGCAACGCTCAGGCAGGCTACGCTTCAGAGGCCAGACGGCACAAAAAGCAGGAGGGTCCGAACCTTCAGAGATGGTTCCTTATTCCTTCATTCATCACATGAATTAAATAACTCATTCATTCATTCACTCATTCATTCAACAAACACTTATTCCCATGTCTCAGACTCCCTATCAGGGATTTGGAGATGATGAAACTATTTCTTTTTCTAGGGCGCAGAGTCTCCTAGGAACAGCAGGTTGGTAAACAGACAAGTGACAGGCAGCTTGACAAAGGTTACAGGTGATGCTAAGGGCGGCCGAGAAGAGGCTCAGCCTTGTCAGTCAGAGCAAGGCGCATTAGAGGGCTTCCCAGGAGTGACTCCTGAGCTGGGTGTTGTAGGAGGAATCTAGGTAAGCTTGGCGGGGTGGCGAGCAAGGGGTGGCCCAGGAGAAGGAACCAGCAGGTGCAGTGGTCCAGGAAGGAAGGTGCTGAGCGGGGTGGGGAAAGATTGCATGGCGCTACCATTGACCGGATGGAGCGCAGGGTACATGTGGTGAGGAGAGGAATGGACAAGACTAGAACGATAGACAACAGCGGCATCATGAAAGCCCTCTAAACCACACCGAGAAGCTTGGATTTCATCCTGAGGTTCAGTGATGGGCAGCCTGGGGGGGGGGGTGCTTAAAGTCAAGTAAAAGCGAACACCCTGCGGGCAAGACTGTAGGAACGGGGACTGGCTAGAGAGCCATATCCAGGGAACAAGTTATGAGGACCTGAACCAAGGCTGACATAGGAGGAGAAGGGACACATCTAAGGGTTTGACGAAGTGGGGGCAGATTGAAAGGGGTGAGTGAAGGAAGGAGGGGGTTTGGATGAGTTTCAGATTTGTAGCTTGGACAATCGAGGTCAGGAATAAAAGTGGAGGATCCAGTTCAGAATGGGTGTGCGAGGCAAGCAGGAGGCCAGTTCCGTTTGTGACATTGGGAACTCTTGTAGGATTTCGGATTGGAGAGGTCCAGGAGGCATTAGAGAGAGGGATGTGGACCAAATGAGGACTTGTTTGGGCCAGTGTACACTGAATATAGTTGTGGCTTGAAGCTATGGGGTATATGAGATTGCCCAAGCCAGTGGTTCTCAACCCTTCTAATGCCACGACCCTTTAATACGATTCCTCATGTTGTGGTGACCCCCAACCATAAAATTATTTTCGCTGCTACTTCATACTTGTAATTTTGCTACTGTTAATGAATCATAATGTAAATATCTGTGTTTTCCGATGGTCTTAAGCTCTAGGCAAGGACACAGGGTAAGCAGTGAATCCAAGATTAGAATCATGGGAAACAGCGATCCAGGGCCGGTGAAAGAAGCGAGGTTCCCCAAGGAGACCTAGGAGGAGTGACTCTAAAGGTCAAGGCAGAGCTGGAAAGGGCAGAGCTGCAGAGGCCAAGAGAAAAGACGGTGCTAGGAAGCAGGGAGTGAGCCACACCCTCAGATGTTCAAGGCAGGAAGGAAGGAATGCATGATGTGCCTTGGGTTTGGCAACCCGGAGGTCATGAGGGACCTTAGCCAGCTCCGTTTCAATAACGTAGGGTGTCTCTGGAAGTCAGATTGGGGGAGTTAAGGAGTGAATGATAAAGGCAAACTCTAAAAACTCAAGCTTTTGGGAACCGGGAGAACCCAGAATTTTAAGGGGCTGAACAAAGCAGGGGGAAGAGGTTCAAGACACTGGCCTTCTGAGGCCTCGACTCAGGACATTCTTCCTGATGTTCAAAGGGCACGTGGGGATGTTTGTCAGGACAGAGGGGAGGAAAGGTGGCGCCTGATGCTGTCAGCCTGGGTCCAGGCCCCTGTGGTTCGGTGTCAGGAAGTGGTCAGACAGGGTTAAAGCCAACCTTGTCGGCATGAGCAGCACAATATAGAAAGCAGTTTGATAATGGAGCAGCCACCTACACGTTGATTGTATGATCTTAGACATGTAGCATGCCTTCCCATCTCAGAGCTATGAGAATTACATGAGGAAAATGTATGGCTAGAAAACTATGCCCTACCTTCTTCTGAGATACAACATGATTCAAAATCCAAGGTCCTAAATAATTTATAACTAGCTTTCTTCTCTTTTCTCCTTCCTTTAAATTCCTTCTCATGACTTTAATGTCACGTTTGTGCTACCAGCTCCTCAATGACCATCCCTAACTAACTTCCCATCCATATCTCCGAATGTCTGCATCTTCACTGGGCTAGCCCGCCGCACTGAGAATTCTCTCTCAGCCAGCACTGTAGAACTTGTTGATACTGACCTCTTCATTCCAAGCGGTTAGCCTTCCCAAATTCCTCATTTCAGTCACGCTGTGCCCATCTCCCAAGCTAGACCCTGATCATTGACGGTGACATTTATATAATCAGCGGCCTGGTAGGAACCAGGTGGCCTGCTCCCATGGAATAATGGAGGAGAGGTTAATGAGGCATCATTTAACAACAGTGTGGGCAAGGCTGAGGGACAGAGGAAGCACAGATACTCCAGCCCAAGGGGAGTAGCTGTAGCTGTAAGAGTAGCTGACCAGCTCTGTGGCTTTTGGCTGAGTAGCTGTAGCTGTAGGTGTAGCTGTTGATAGATACACAGTTGGTCCATGGTGATACAGACAGGAGGAAATCAGGGAAACAAAGACCCCTACCTCATTCTTCTTCAGTTCCTCCCTCCTGTTGATGCTGTCCATGGGAGGTTTGCCTCCTGGGTGGGGCATGGAGAAGGATGGAGGATGGATCTGGGGGAAGAAATGGAAAATATTTTCCACACTTGCCTTTTTTTATACCCAAAAGCTAATATGTTTCCAAACTTCTTTATCCATTGTTAATAATAATAATAATGATAGCTACCCACTATTGAGTTTGTCCTATGCTCCTGGTACTAAGCATTAGATCACTTAATTTTCACAATGTGAAAAAATAGAAGTTGAGAGTTCAAGTTCACTAAAATGATACAATTAGTAGAGGACAGAGTCTGAACTTGAACCTTGGTGGTCTGACCCTTTACCTCCACGATGCTATTTTCTTGCCCTGGGGAGTCTCTCTCTGATTCACCCTGTCCTCTCCATTTTCATGGTCCAGGCCTCCTGAGCACCCCTCAGGCCTAACTTCAGTCTCACCTCTCCCACAGAGCCAGGGCAAAGTTCTCCGACCCAGCCAGGGCCAGATGTAGACAGTGATCGGGGAGTGTCTGACGACTGGGACTGGAGGGCTAAAGTCCCTATACTTCCAGACAAGACCTGACCTGCACGATTTACACGTGCACCTGTGTGAGGCTGCCTGTGGTGACGTGGCAACATCTGGAAGACCCATTTGCAGCTTGGGGCTAACCTTCCAGCTGTTCCTTCCCCATCTCACCCTCTAAGTGCCACAGACTCAGAGCCAGGTCCTCTCAGCTCAGTTCCCTTGGAAGATCTATGTGGCATCAGACATACACCCTAGAGCTCCGATTTCCTCCCCTATAAAACCCGTGTAATAAAACTTTGCAACATCTGCAACACTGATGAGCAAATTAAGTAAGAAAAGGAACAGAACCTGTTCTAGAAGCTAAATATCATTCTGCAAATATGCAGGGTTGCTAAGGTCGTGCTGAGAGGCTCCGAGTGGGTTCTGGGAGAGAAATCAGAACCACGGAGCTTTTCGGCTTTGTGCTGCGTGTGAGGGTGGTATGTGGACCTCTGTCTGGATTTTAGATGTCAGACTCCAAAACAAAACAATGGCCAGGAGAAGGGTGACCACTCCATTTTTGCTCTGCTGTAGGGTACACCCTCATGGGTCTGGGGGAAACAGCTCCATGCGCAGGGTTACCTGTGAATGACGCCAAGGCCTTCTCTGCCACAGGAGCTGGAGAAACTGCAGGCGCATCTGGAGCTGCTGAAGCAGGAGTTTGTGGCTGAGGAGCAGCTGACTTTGGAGCAGCAAGTCCACAGGCCGACATCCCCAGCTGTGGGCGATTTTGACCCCCAAAGGTCAGGTTTAAACTGTGAGAGGTGGGAGGGTTCGAGAAGAGATCTCCTTCAGGTGGGACTCGGATGTGGCTGCTGGCTCGGTGCCTGAGAGGCACGAAAGGCCCAAAAAGGTCTAGGGTCTTTGAGTAGGTGTCGCAGGACAATGAGGAATTACTGTTTCATGGAAGGTCCGGTGCTAGGCGATGACCAGGTGGTGTGTCTAGAATGAACAGCTGGCTCCTGGCGGAGACCATGTGCCACCATCTTGCATTTTGTGCGATGCCGTTATAACTGGTGCTGAGACCCAGGGGAGCATAAGAACATTCTAGAAGGGCTCCCAGCCCAATGCAGAGGCCCCCACCTCTCCACGCTCCTCTGTCCTCTCCCTCACCCCTCTTCCCTTATTTCTCCCGCCTACTTCTTCTCTTCTGTCCCTTTCCCCCTTTTACTCCTTTTCCCACCCCTCTCTCTTCCTCCTTTTCTTTCTCATCCACAGACCATTTCAAAGGGGGCAGGGAGCAGGAGAGGATCGTGGTCAGGTTGGCTAATGTTGGGGTTAAGGGACCCACAAATCCTGATAAATGGAAAATGTTAAAACTTAAGTGATTCCTGAGCAAATCCACATTAGAATCTTGGATGCACACTTACACTGAAGTTTCCAACTGGCCGTTTCCATGGCACCACAATCCCCGTTCCAATCCAAATAGCTTTAAGATGTATTCCAGGAATCAAGGGCGGATTGTTTCCATATAATTTCCTGCTCCGAATTAAAAAGCATCCATTCAGGGGGCTTAATATTCGTAAGGTCAGCTCTTTCTATTCATAGTATGTTAACACATCATCCCTGATGCCAGAATAGTCTAATGGTTTATATTTTCGCACTTGCATCCTGAGGCTTTTTTCCCAGAGTACAATTTTACTTTTTCAAAATGAATGAAACCTCTGTCTACTGTGACTTCAACACCAACTAATTAGACAGCAAGGATGGCTTTTCATATTGATTTTCCCCCCAAAGCCTTTTTTTATTTTTTTCAAAACAAACAAACAAAAAAAGATCTCCATGTGCCTTCTCTGTTTGTTTAAGAACGAAAAGAGGAAGGGTATTTATTTTCCAAGGCATCCCACTTGTTGGCAGGGCTTTTAAAGACAGGCCTCTGTGTACATGAAGACCAGAGGTATACCAGGCAGGCCTTTTTTAATCCCAGCTCCACCCACACCGCGTGGCCGGGGCAGAAATCAACGGAGTTCCAACTGCAACGAGATCCCGCACACAGAGCAGCTGTCAACGCAGTGCCACCATCTGGGGCACGCGAAGCAAGCTGCTCGGTTCCAGGCTGGTCCTGTCCATGAGCAGAACCCCGTGCCACCCTGGAGGGGCTGGGATGTCGAGAACCTTCCAAGCCCTGAGACCAAAGGCCGTGGCAGATAGCTTTTTCTACAGGGGAAAGAATTCTGCAGATTTCATTGGCTAATCGCTTGCTGAAGTCAACTGTTGCACTCTTAGGAAAACCTTATTATGATTGCCTTTCAAAGATTCAAAAATAACTGTTTGGATTTATGCAACTTGTTTGTTAGACTGTTGTCCGGAAGTTGTTTGAATTTTTCACACACACGAACACCTGAGACCAAAGGGCCAAGAAAGGGAGTTCTACCTCCAGCAAGCCTTGATATTAGCGTCTTTCTCCGCCTCCAAATCTGCATATTCTCTCTCTCTCTCTCTCTCTCTCTCTCTCTCTCTCTCTCACACACACACACACACACACACACACACACCCTTTCCTCCTTCACTCACTTCCGGGCCACTCCAGCCCCATCTCTTCCCAGGATCTGCGGCCTGCTTCAGCGTTTCTCTTCTTTCAGATGTCCACTCTCCATGTCCACTCTTCATTCTCTTCTGCCTGCCAGGACAAAACACATTTCCCGATTTTACTTGATTATCAATATGGTTTTTCATGCTTCCATCTTAGTCCTACCGCTTACTGAACAGGCCAGCCTTCCCACTGGTGGAAAAGCCATGTTATTGTAAACCAGTGGTTCTCAACCTTCCTAAGGCCGCGACCCTCATGTGGTGGTGACCCCTCACCATGAAATTTTGCTACTGTTATGCATCGTGATGTCAATATCTGCATTTTCCGATGGTCTTAGGCGACCCCTGTGAAAGGGTCGTTCGACCCCCAAAGGGATCGCTGCCCACAGGTTGAGAACTGCTGTCGTAAACGAAATCTCCATGGGTCTGTTCTATCCCACTGACTCAGGTATCTACTCCTACATGAACCACGCAGTTTTAAATGACTGGAGTTTAGGATCTATTTTGACATATTCCCTCCTGTTTAAACTTTCTTTAGCTATTCTTGCACTCTCTTATTAAAACTTTATAATCAGCCCACCAGGTGTCCTTCAAAAAATTCCACTAGAATTTTGTTCAGGATCCTGGTGAATTTACAGATTAGTTTGGGAGGAGTTAGAACCTTTGCAATGAGTGTTCGGGTCCAGGAGCTTGTTTTCTTCGTGTAGATTTGACACTTCCTTTTGGTTAAAAAGGGGACATTGGAAGCACAGAAAGGTTAAGTGATTTGCCCAAGGATGCACAGCCACTGGGTAGCAAAATAGGGATCAGAGTCCAGGCCTTTCGAGTGAAACTGAAACAGGATGCCCGTCAGGGCGGTTGTCCATCATGGGTCCTTTCTGAGGACAGACCACGTAGTAACATAGATCAAGGGCATGGTCAAGACCTGCTGTTACTAGTTAGAACGTGGACTGCATAACCTATACGATGTCTTCTGTTTATTTAGAAAAGCGGAAGGTGACGTCTCCAGGTTGGAGAAGCTACTTGAAGGGCAGGTTGATGAAGGCACACACACTTCAGCTGGCTCTCTTCCCGAGAGTTCTCCGACCCTCCCGGATGACCTGCCATCCGCCTCCTCTCCACCCCCCAATGAGGTAATGCACAAACTACAGCCCAATTCTGAGCCAGGAAACACGGGTCCTGCGCATTCATAGAACACTCCTTCATGGGATTACAAAATTCTACTTGAATATTTCGTGAAAATTGAACTTCCCAAAGTGCCACGAATCTTATTATTTTCCATGGTCCCAGCTTGCAAAAACTAGAAACTATTTTGAGTGTTGGTTTTTAAAATCTCTTATTGGTTTAGGCTGCAACAATGCAGTTGAAACCGATGAACCGCTGATGAGCTGTTTCTTCTGGACGGATACGATCGGTTCTGGGGATCGTGCCTGGAGGAAATGATTTTTCTTTTTAATGGTTTTGTGCTCAATGAGAATGACACTCCCAGTGCAAGAGCTATTTCAGGAGTCCACATCTGCATGTTCTTTCTCTTGCTACATTCTTTTGGATTGTCTGAAGATGCAATGTTAGCAATTCCAATCCACACCGCTGTCTTTCTACACTCTTCGTTTTTTGTAGCTTCAATTATTAGAACATTTCTGACTAAGTTCTGAGAAACGGAATTATCAGGATAATTGCCTTGATTTGATTCTTTGGGTTCAGTCGGTACGTGAAGATACATTCAAAAGTGGAGTAGGTTTTTGTCAGAGTCAAGGACAACATGTTGAGCATTATTACACAGTGGTGGGGCAAAAGGAGGTTTACAGTTGTGAGTAAAGAGCTTATTCTTGTATTATTATGTATTTTGTTATTAATTATTAATTTCCGAAGGAACATTGTAAACCTTTGGCCCCACCCTGTATAAATGTTAGCCTTTCCAATAAAGTACATTCACATCCTCAAAAGACCTAGTTCCTGGCGAAATCTCCTTCATTTTAAGGCTCACCTTCAGAGTTAGGCCAGACAACTGGGAAAATATTAAGTGCAAATGAAGTTCAGTATTGAGGTTTTTAGTATACAAAGTACTCCAACAAGCAGGACTGTGGTTAAGAAAACAACCTACGGGGGAGGGGCAAATCCCAGCGTTGTGTGTTACTTGTTAGTTACTCTGGGTGACCTGGTCAGGATGCTTAAATTCTGAGCCTCAGGTGACTCATCATTAAAATGGGAACAAGGGCCCAGGGTGGTGGAAGGAATACGGAAGCCACGGGCAGAGCACCTGGCACAGGAGCAGTGGATAGATGCTTTCATTTCAGTCCTAAGAAAACACTGAAAGCTTCCCCCAGAATTAATGGGCAACAGAAGTGAACTAAAACGTCGCAAGCAGGAAATACGACTAATAAGCAAGCACTCGGGACACGCTTATCGTCTCTAATGGCAGAGGAAATGCTCGTGAACGCCAGCTGCCACCCCCTCATTAAATCAGCAAACGCATTGCCAACTGCTCAGTCCTGCTGCGGAGGAGGGCGTGGCACCCTTGGCCCACATTGCTGGTGGCTGTGTGATTCCCACTGTTGTGGAAAGAAAGCAGCGTGGCAGTTCCTGTCATCACACAAACATGTCCGTGACCTCTGACCCACACGCTTCCTAAGGAAGTCATTTAAACCCGGAAAAAGCCACCTGCCACTGCTCACCATGGTGATTTTCCCATACCAACACCTGAGAGCAAGGGTTTTGACTCCTCCAAAATTCTGTTCACCTGGGGCAGGTGGGGACCGTAGAAGGCCCCGGAACTCATGGGGTCTGGCCCTGCCAACGCATTAGGGTGAGTTAACGAAATGTTTGACCAAGTGGAACAGGCTAATTTTTAAGTTGATCATTTTGTATGGCCCTTGGGTGAGGTGATAAATATCCAGAAAAAAGGGTCCCCACCACTGAGAAGGGTAAAGCCACAGTAAGCAATGCAGGCTGGGTGGTGTCAGCCCTTTCAGGCCACTAATGCCACTTTTTGGGGGTAGTTAATTCCCTAAACCTGTTTTAATGCTCAGTGGATTGTGTTTCTTTGGAAAAGCGTTCAGAGCTCTATTAGCTGATGGCTGGATGGATAGATTTAAAATGAGCTTCTAACGTCTGTTCGTCCTCTGGTGGACTTGGGGTGATGTGGGAGCAGAGGATAAGAAAAAGGGGAGAATACACCTCATCTGTACAGGAGGTTTAAGGGAAGAAGTCCGCATGCTGTGTTGAGGCTCTTTCTGAGCCCAGGCCTGCAGCACAGGCCGCTGAGGGCGGGGTCGGGACCCAGCAGCTTGCGGTGTGAGCACCAGCTTGGGCTGCCTGCTGGGCAGAGCTGTGCCTGAGGGCGAGCAGCCAGAGGGTGAGTCACTTCCTGGGTCACAGCCGCCTCCCTGTGCTTTGTGGTGCAGGACCCCCGCCACACCCCCGCCTCCGGAAGGCAGCGCCGTGCAGACACAACCGGCTGGAGCTGCGCCTTCTGCCACCGGGTCCTCGAATGGTGAGGGCTGCTGGCTGCTAAGCTGCCGGATGGGGGGTGGGGAGGCGGGTGGAGGGGGGGAACCGGGCCTGGGCTCATGCCTGCACTGAGAGTGGGCGTCAACCCGCTGACCGGCCGCCAGAGCCGCTGGCCCAGCGACAGAACCGCAGACCTCGGGGCTGGGCGCACCGCCCGGTCTCCCTCCCAGTTACAAGTCCCCGTGGCTGTGGTTCTGCGCTGGGGACAGCATCAAAGTCCCCAGGCAGATGTTTAACTCATGCACACGCCCCGGCCCTGCCTCCTGCGACATCCTTGCCAGGGTGGGGCCTGGGAGGAATTCTTGTTGACATGTCCTGATGATCCTGAGGAGCCCCTGGCTGAGCCCCTGGGCTACGACACACGGAGGGTGGTCTGTCCTGAGGGCTCCTCTGAACACAGGAGGGACAGTGTTACACCCCACTGTCCACCGCGCCCCCCTCCACTCCCCTGGTCCCACTCTGCTCCCTGGTCCCACCGGAAATAAACCTGATCCCTCATCTCAGGGCTTACTTGTGCCCGTTACTCAGCCTGAAATCTTCAGGTTACAAACCGTGTGCACAGATACAGAAGCCTAGGTAGACCTCTGTACCGCTTTGGGAATGCTCCTGGGAGCAGCTGAGGGCCCTGGTGAGTTCAGCATCCTTTATCTGGAGCTTCCGTGGACCGGGCCAGAGCCTGGCTCATTTATTTACCTGGGTTGGTCGGTAGCAAGGAGGGCAGAGCTGTCTGGCCGCCACTGTCACGTGCACATCGTGGATAATCGCAGCTGATGAGGGGTCTGGCAGGCTGGGGGTTCCTGAAAGAAAGCATTCCCCCGCGGGAACCGCGCTCAGCATAAGTGTTCCATTGAGTTCGGCCCCTCCTCCCCGAGAGCCACAGCAGGGCGTTTGTGCTGACATTTACTGCGTCACCTGGTGTGGCTCAGGACTCTAACCCATGGCCGTCATCAGCTCTGGCTCTCACACAAGGGCCACCCATGTGCTTACTCCCCGAGTCAGCCCAGCCACTGTTTCTATTCATCGAATTAAACCTAGATTCTGAATTTTTAAAAGGTTTTATTTTCA
Source organism: Lasiurus cinereus (assembly GCA_011751065.1). Lineage (NCBI taxonomy): Eukaryota > Metazoa > Chordata > Mammalia > Chiroptera > Vespertilionidae > Lasiurus > Lasiurus cinereus. The sequence goes on from JAAGEH010000027.1 coordinate 7,016,948, forward strand.
AAAATATATTTTATTGATTTTTTACAGAGAGGGAGGGAGAGGAATAGAGAGCCAGAGACATGGATGAGAGAGAGACGCCAATCAGCTGCCTCCTGCACGCCCCACACTGGGGATGTGCCCGCAACCAAGGTACATGCCCTTGACCGAAATCGAACCTGGGACCCCTCAGTCCGCAGGCCGACGCTCTATCCACTGAGCCAAACCGGACTCAGCTAAAGGTTTTATTAAGGATAAAACTTTTTTATCCTTAAAGAACATTTTCATCAAGCATTCAAGGTACTAAAAGTTTCTCTTCCAAATTCCTAGCATAGACCTAGAAGGACCAGTATTCTAGACTAAAGATGTTTTCCTCTGATGGACAAGATGCAGAGAAAAGCACAACCATATAAATTCAGCCCTAACAGGGGACCCACTGCTGGGGAGCGAGGCGGCAGACATGATTTACAAACTGCAGCCTTGGCCCGTGCCCTCAGAGTCCCTGAGGAATGCACTGACCACGGCTCTCCTCGCTCTTGCAGGAGACGGGCCCCCTAGGTGGTGTGTGTTCCTTGTAAAGCTCGCTGATGGGCAGGATGCTTGCAGGCATGTGCAGGGCGGTGTGGATGCACGCAGGTCAACGCAGAGAGCTGCGGGCAGATGCTTATGCCTTTGTGTTGTTTCTGCGGCGGGACTGGATTTAAGCCACCAAAACTCTCTTCTCAAGGAGAGCTGCCCGAGCTGTTACATTTGGCAGGAAGGTTTCAGCGCACAGAGAGGTTTCAGAGGCAAAAAAAGAAAGTCGTGTTGGACTGAACTCGCTTGAGTGAGATCCAAGTTTCCCACTTCAGAGAGCAGATGTTCCAAACCCCACCCCACCCCCCACCCCCGAGGAGGGGGTGGAGGGAGCAAACGGGGTGTGAGGAAGTGTGACTAGGAGGAGGCGTGTTTTTCCAGAGGGGAAAGCCGGGGCCTCCCAGCCCCAGCCCCACAGGCACAGCGAGACCCGGCACGCACACATGCACGCATGTTTTCTAGCAGTACCTCATGCCCTCCCCTGGGAATGGCTCTCAGTCTGCCTCACCCGCTCGGTCCAGGATCCTTGGGCCTGGTGCCTCCACACAAAGAATGAGCACCTTCCCTCGAGGCTCTTCCCGTGCCCAGGGGCTGAGTGAGAGCTTCAGGAACTGTTGGTGGGATTCCTTTGGAGGAGTTAGGATTTCTGTGAGGGAGGGAGAGGGAAGCCACAGGTCAGAGGAAGCAGCTGGTAAATGAGGATTGTAGGGCATCTTTCTGATGCCCCCTGGCGGCCTGAACAGATAAAATTAAGCTCAGATGGCCCCAGCCTCTACACCAGTGGTTCTCAACCTTTCTAAGGCCGCGACCCTTGCATACAGTTCCTCATGTGGTGGTGACCCCCAACCATGAAATTTTGTACTGTGATGCATCGTGATGTAAATATCTGCATTTTCTGATGGTCTTAGGCGACCCCTGTGAAAGGGTCGTTCGACCCCCAAAGGGGTCGTGACCCACAGGTTGAGGACCACTGCTCTAGACCCATGAACCTGAGACAAAAATCCCCTTTATGGACTCTTGGGATACAATCAGTTTGCACTTATAGAGTCGAAGCCAGGTGACCCATAGCGGCATACAGCACAGCTTCTTCCCCCAATAAAAACTGATTCTGAAACATGAGTATGAAAAAAACTCCAAATTTTATAATTCCAAACTTTAAATTTCTATGTATGATATTAGATATAAGCCTCTGGGGAACAAACAGATTCACTTTAAAAAAACAACATTTCCTCTTTTTTTAAAAAATATTGTTATTGATTTCAGAGAGGAAGGGGAAGGGAAAGAGACAAACATCAATGATGAGAATCATGGATTGGCTGCCTCCTGCCCGCCCCCTACTGGGGGTTGAGCTCGCAACCTGGGCATGTGCCCTTGACCGGAATTGAATCCAGACCCTTCAGTCCGCTGGTTGACGCTCTATCCACTGAGCCAAACCAGCGAAGGCCAAACAGATTGACTTTCGATGTTTGGAAACTATGTCCTTATCAGGCTAAACCGCCCTGGGTACCACTTCTCCTGGGGAAGCTCGCAGACAGGCAGAGGGGACCCCCGGGAGCACTACATGCCCCTGCTGTACTGGCCAGGCTGACATAAGAAACACAACACATCGCTGAAACCGGTTTGGCTCAGTGGATAGAGCATCGGCCTGCGGACTCAAGGGTCCCAGGTTCGATTCCAGTCAAAGGCATGTACCTTGGTTGTGGCAACATCCCCAGTAGGGGGCGTGCAGGAGGCAGCTGATTGATATCTCTCTCTCATCGATGTTTCTGACTCTATCCCTCTCCCTTCCTCTCTGTAAAAAATCAATAAAATATATTTAAAAAAAAGAGAAAGAAACGCAACAGGTCACCTTTACCGCTAACTCTTATCTCTATTCTGCTGATGCTCATGGGGTCTCTGCACCTTTCTAGGAAGCAGAGCCTGGAGAAGAAAGGCCACAGGACCAGCTGTGGAGAGCCTCCTGCTGCCATTCAGGAAAAAGCACCACCTCCAGACTCACTGCCCAGTAAGTGGAGGGGCCTGGGGCAGCGGGTGCTCAGTCTTTGAGGTCCCTCTCTGTGGGGTCTGCTCCTGGTGGGCGCCAGCTTGCCACTGGCCACTCCAAATAGCATTGCCTAGGCTTCAGTTGGCACTTTTTTTTTAAATATAAAGAATTAGAAACTAAATGATTTGACCCAGTCAACTGGGTGAATGTGCCAACACCTATCTCTGGCACCGCAGGACTGCATGGACTCGGTCCCTGGGTGGCCTCAGGGGTGTGTCAGCCCGTCCAGCATGAACCACGTGTGCACCTGTAAGCTTCCCACCACGCGAGAGCCGCTGCCCACTTGTCCATGCACGTGTCAGAGAAACACAGACAGTCAGAGCTGGGAGGGGACCCCGAGAGCACAGGGCCTGGAACTCAATGGTGGTCAGTCCTAGGAGCCTTCTTCAACGCAAACGGATGCAGAAAAACCTCCTCTGGCAGCTCTGTTCTGGGTGGGGCCGGGCCTCCTGCTCAGGCAGCTCCTGAGTGTTCCAGTCACCCCGAGCCTCAGCACCCCATTTACCCAGGAGGAGCCGGAGCTAGAGAACAAACAAGGATTGCGCTCAGAGTGCTTACCTTCATACAGCCTGTGATCCAGGAGCCGGTCCCCAACTCACTGTTTTCACATTTAGTTCTGCTGGTATTTGTTCTCTGTAGGTGACATGTTTTGTGATAATAAATGTAGGTGTCGCTGATTGAACACTTACTATACCAGGTGCTGTAACAGAGCTTTTCAAAGTGTGGTCGAAGGCCTCTGGGCATCCCTGAGACCCTGAAAGGGACCAGAAGGTCCTCTCCTTTCTAACTACACTGTACCTGGTATTGGTGCCAGGCCAATACTGCAACTGATTGAATGGAGAGGCGGCTATGAAACCCAGCTATCTTCTGTTAACCCCGAGAGTCAAGATACTTACCAACACAGAACCTATGGCACTCTTCCAACTTTTATTTTCAAAAAGTTAGCTTTTGTTAAAAAGATGCTCACTATGAAATGGATTATTGCCATTTTAAGTGATACCATAAGTAAAATATGTTTTAGATACTTAAAAACAACTTTTTTTAAGCCTCGGGACTACCCATTCAGTCTGGAAAGATCTGAGGGATTCGAGCCAAAAGGATTTAAGTTTATCTCTAGAGATTTCTCTACCCGCCCATCTTCAGCTGGCTGACTGCTAAGGACAGCTCTTCTCCAGTGCAGGGGACATTCGGCCACAGGTTCAGAAAATGGTGTGTGTCATGATAGATGGCAGGACAAACTACATCAACAGAAGCTTTCCAGCACCCTCAATGTTATGTGTGTAGAAGAGCTATGAAAGCAAAAGTTTGAGAACTGCTGACATAGTACATATAATTTAACTGTACAACAGCCATGTAAGGTAGGAATTACCTTTAGAGATAAGGAAATGGCGGCTCAGAAAAATTAAGTGACTCGCCAGGATCAAACAGGTGGGGTATCATTATCTACTGCTGGGTAGATAAGAGAACCCCGAAATAACCAACTCAGCATAACCAACATTCACTGGCACGTTTCTGTGGGCCAGGAATCTGGGAGCAGCTTAACTGGGTAGTTCGGGCTCAGCATCTCTCCCCAGGCTGCAGTCAAGGTGCTGGCCAGCACTGATGTCATCTGAAGGCTCGACCGGGGCTGAGAATCTGCCGCCAAGATGGTCACTCATGGGGCCATTGGTTGCTAGAGTGACACTAAGACATGGTAGCCAGCTTCTCCCAGAGCAAGGGATCCACGAGAAAGAACAAGACTGGAAATGTCAGTATCCTTTTTGACCTGATTTTGGAAGTTGTTCACCATCACTGCTGCTTTATTCTGTTAGAAGTGAGTCACTGAGCCAGCCTACCCCTTGAACAACATGTCAAAGAATATGTGGGAAACAAAAGAATATGAGGAGTCCTAGCGGGTTTGGCTCACTGGATAGAGCATCGGCCTGCGGACTCGGGGGGTCCTGGGTTAGATTCTGGTCAAGGGCACATGTCTGGGTTGCTGGCTCAATCCCCAGTGGGGGGTGTGCAGGGGGTGGCCGATCAATGATTCTCTCTCCTCACTGATGTTTCTATCTCCCTTTCCCTTCCTCTCCAAAATAAAAATATACTAAAAAATAGATTTAGTAACTTTTCTTCCTATATTCTTCAAAGTAACCCTGTTACTCTTTATCATAAAATACACACACACACACACACACACACGCAGAATATGTGGACACATGCTCACCCATCCGGGAAGGGGCAGAGGCAGGCCTCAATTTCAGGCCTGTCTGAACCTCTTGCTATCATTGTGCAGCACAGCCTTCCCAGGGTGAGTGCCCGTCCTCTGCTTGTGATTTCCTGGGGTTCAGGATCAAGAAGGCCCTCAAACACTATGCGCCCAGTGAGGTCTGGGGAAGAAAAGTCTTTTCTAGAGCTCCTCCCACTTGTGACTGACACTTTGAAAGACCCAGTCACCGACATGCACTCGCGGATGCAGGGATGCAGCAGCTGGTGGCACCGGCAGAGGCTGGGTCCCGGCCTCCTCTCTCCTGGGGCTGCGATGCAGCTGGCACACCGAGCCTGCCGCGCTCACCTGCCTGTCTCGGGCTCCCACACCCCAGCGTCCCCTAGAGCAGCCCTCTGCCCAGCAGGTTCTACACCCGCACCGGACACACACCCTCTACCACGGGCCTCGTGTGGCACTAGCGAGGGCACAGCTGATTCAGGTTCCTACGTGGGCTTATGGACTGACGTGGGGAAAACCATCTTTCCCACCGCCTGGGAGACAGAACACGATTTCCTGACCTTTGCGGAGCTAAGAAGAGCACGTGGATCTACTGGGGCAAATTGGGAAAAATGACGCTAAATGTACGATCGTCTGATAACTCAGAGGGCCCAATTCTCACAGGCCCACCTGCTCCGCAGACTTTACAAATGGAGGCTCTTATCAGAACACCTCTCGGCTGTCAGGAAGGGACCCTGACCATCACTTCTGGGTTGGTGACTCCCATGGTAACGGCGGGGAAGTTAAGTACTGTGGTGTCTGGTGCAGACCTGGCTCGGTTAGGGCTCTGCTCCCCACACCACGTGGTATGGCTACAGTCGGGACTCACACCTCCTTTGTGGGGTTCTTCAGGTCCCGATACCGGACTCAGCGGCTCTCCTGCTCCCGGCGCCGGGCTGCAGAGCAACCCATGTGAGACCTGTGGCACCAGGACCCCCACCTGCCCCGGAGGCGGCCACAAGGAACCACTTAAAGGTCAGGGCGACCAGGGAGCCCCCGAAGAGATCAGAAGTGGGGGACGGCTATGGTCCCCAGGCAGTGAGTCATGTTTTTGATCTTTCCTGTTTAGAATTTCATTACAGATACAACACCCCGGGACAGAATTACTTACATCACAGCGAAGGAAGAGCCTTCGTCCAGATCCGCTTTTTGAGTGAAAATAAAAGTTCTCCACCTTGTAAGTACGCCTCCTCCGTGATCCCGTCTTTGTGAACGGCCCAGTCTGCCGCCCAGGCCCGGGAGACCCACGGCTCCTTCTTCTCCTGTCTGCTACTGCTGAGGGGGGATGAGGCCGCGTTTCTAGAAACCAGTGGGTCAGACAGGAGGCCTGGAAGGAGGAAGAGGGGAAGGTAGAGGATGGAGGAGGAGGAAGAGGGGTGACTTTAATACATGTAGCTTCTGTTTAGTCTCTATTTTCTAGAATTGTCCTAGTGGCTTGATTTCTGACTCTTAGAACCCTTGCTCCTAAAGTCAGGGGTAGGGAGACTTCAGGAATCCATATGGTCAACCTCTTGGAAGGTGTGACCCCTCCACCTTCAGACAAAGTCGTGGAGCTCAGGAAAGTTAGCCACATGCCCAGACACACAGCTAACCCCGGGAACCTAGACTCCTGGTCTCTTGTCTGCTAATCATTCCTTTTAAAAATGGAATTTCCTTCTTGAATTATATGACTTCAGAATACTGGATACAAAGTTCTTTGCTTCCTATGTTCCCCAATTTTCTTATTTATTAATTTTTAAAAAATATATTTTATTGATTTTTTACATAAAGGGAGAGTTAGAAACATCGATGAGAGAGAAACATCGATCAGCTGTCTCCTGCACGCCCCCTACTGGGGATGTGCCTGCAACCAACGTACATGCCCTTGACCGGAATCAAACTTGGGGCCTTTCAGTCTGCAGGCTGACGCTCTATCCAATGAGCCAAACGGGTTTCGGTATTATTTATTAAATTTTTATCAAATGTTTCATTCACATAGAGAAGTTCAGAAAATGATACCCACCTATCTATGGGATTTGGGGATCGTTTCTGATGCTCTGAATTTAATCAGAACCAACACTTTCCAGCTTATTCAAAACCAAACTGGATCTGTTCCCAGAGAGCACATTCAAAATCCTCCCAAGCTGAGCGTGAGCCCAAACCAGGGAAGTAAGTACCACTTTCTCTTTCGTAATGATGACAAGAATGGCTGACCACTGGTTGGGTGCATACTGGTGCTTCATGCATCCAATTGCCCCCCAAAAGCATCTAATCCTAAGTAGCAGAGCTGGGACTCAAACTGAAGTCTGGCTAAGGCGTCAGTCTGTCATCTGTCCCCTCGCCACGTTATCTGAGTGTCCACGGCGGGTGCGTGCTTGCTGCTGAACACAGTGACAAAGCGGACGGTCCCTGCCTCATGCAGCTCCCTTTTGGGGAAGAGGAGGCTGTGTGAGTACCCAGAAGGGGTCACTCAACGTGCTATTATCTAATATGGGGGTTCAGGGAAGCTCAGCTCCAAAGATCAAATGCTAGCAAGGGGAAAGAAGGGGGAGAGAGAACCTTCCAGTCTCAGTGAGCTTCCAGTGTGGGAAGGCTCTGATGTGGAAACCGCCTTTTTCTAAAGCTCAGCTGCGGTCACCCACCAAGGCACTGTGACCGCCTCCACTCCAGCACCCACGGCGCCCTGCACCCCCGTGCTGAGGGTGCGCTTCACACGAGGATCCATGTGCTTTTGCCTTCCAGAAAAAACCTTAAGACTCCCATGACCTCCGGTTCAGACCCAGCTACATCCTCACCCCATTTCCACTCCGGCAGGGTTTCTGGGAGCAAATCCTTAAGAGACGACGATAGCAGCGACGAAGAAGCGAAATCTGAGGTGAGGACTCAGAAAAACATTCTAGAATCCTGGCAGCTTGTAAGTTTGGTCTTGCCGACCACAAAATTGATGGCTTCTATGTTATTACAGCATGGAGCACCCAAAAATGCTCTGCTAAAAACAGGGTGCGCTCAGCTCTGACATAGAGGCACGGGGCCTGGCAGCCACGGGATGTGTGCTACTCCTAAACTGGTTCCCAGGGAAACTGGGGGCAGGGCCTCAGCTCCAGGACCCCCGGGCCACTCACAGGACGGTCCCACCGACACTGGGCTCACAGCTGGGAGCCAGGATATTTTTCCAATCAGAAACTCGAATCCCAGGCCATTCCCCAAGGCCTGTGCACACAGGCGTGGTACCCCTGCCCGCTCGGTGGTCATGGCCCCCAAGTCCCCTTCCGTGGCCCCAAGAACTTCCCTTTTCTCAGATCTCTTTCTCGACAGCAGGGAAAGGGCCCAGCAGGCTTCTGACCTCACCCTCTGATTCACGCGCATCAGTCACATGTCAGTCCTTTTTCTGTCCCTTGCCCTAAAAAATACCTTCCATCTCCGCCTGGTTTCCAAGGAAACCAACTCTCAAAAACAGAAACAGACCTGGTGAGAAAAACAGAAACAGCCCGGGTGGAAAAAACAGAAACAGACGGGTGGAAAAAGAGCGCTCCTCGGTCCACCTGGCAGTGGGAGAGGGGACAGGGACAGGGCCAGTGGGTGTGACTAACACATGCGCACTTGTCCCCCGCAGGGTTTAAGCGAGTCTCTGGACCATGCCCTGAGGACAGCAGCCATTCTGAAAGAAACGACTGATGAAATGATCAGGACTATTACAGAGGATCTCGCCAAACTACAGAGATGGAGGAATCGACTGAAATACTAGTTTGATGCCAGGGGACTGGGGATTTGAGAGAAAAAGAAATGCAAAGAAAACGTATTCCCCTCAGATTATTTTACTTTTCACACCATTTAGAAGGATACATTTCTACAGAAAAACGCCAAAACCGTAAGAAATGGGGAACACAAAAGTACGTAAGTGAGGAAAAAGGGACCTCTGATTCTTATACTCAAATCAACAAGTATTTATTTTAAAATAAATCTGTTATTCCTAACACATAAGAGAAATCAAAACAATAAAACATACTTTTAGCCATTAGTATGGCAAAAAAAAAAAAAGGAAAACCCAGTGTTAGGGAGACAGGAAGTATAAATTGGTGTAAATTCTATCAAATTCAACACGCACTTGACCTTGAGCAGCAATCCCACCACTAGCTTTTGACTTCACCCAACAGGCCATGGTGTGTGAGGGAGGATGGCCACGTGTCAGGGATGGGAACAGCCCCAACTGGGACTAATCCAAACACCCAACGCGGCCATCCGTAAACAAAGATGTCAGCGGTACAGTTAATACTCTGCAGCCGGTGAAAAGAAAGAGGAGGGTTAACCTTCAAAGAGTGTGAAGGGGAAGCGAGATGCCTACGGATGTACATGTGTGATCTTCTGTGCATGGTTTTCAAAGGGCGCGCACGCCACTGGAAAGCACACAGAAACGCTGAGTGGGCCCCTAGGAAGTGGAAGTGGGAGTTCTGCGGGGAAGTGGAGGGACTTTACGTTTACTTTCTGTAGTTCTTACAAAATGCTCGTAAACCATTTGGTTAAAGATCACTTGAGCTGAGACTGGTTTGGCTCAGTGGATAGAGCGTCGGCCTGCGGACTGAAAGGTCCCGGGTTGGATTCCGGTCGGGGGCATGTACCTTGCTTGCGGGCACAACTCCAGTAGGGGGCGTGCAGGAGGCAGCTGATCGATGTCTCTCTCTCATCGATGTTTCTGACTTTGTATCCCTCTCCCTTCCTCTCTGTAAAAACTCAAAATATATATATATGGGATCACTTGAAGTCAGAAATACACAAAAAGGACAGGCCTAGCTCCAGGTTCATGAAATGTGAGACAAAAGTGAAGACAATTCATTACCACGGTGTACCCAGTGGTTCTGTCCTGAGGCCTCCGCTCCCTCCAAAGTCAAGAACTGGCTTCCCCTCTGGGCTGTGCTCTGTGGGAAGAACGGGATCACTCCCACGGAGAGGGATCTGTGGTGACCACGCAGCTGCTGTTTGGCCAGCGGGCTGGGGAAGGGTTATTTTTAACTGTGGGGCTTGGAAGTTAGTTTGGGGGAGAGAGAGCGCAGAGGCCAGACTCAAGATGCCTCTGACTTTGGGGCCAAGTTCTCTTTAGGCTGCGGCCCCGAGAGGAAGAGTGAAGACTGTTGGTCGTGTTTTAAGAGAAAAACAAAAAGGGTGTGTGTGTGTCTTAAACTATATACGTGCTGAGGGCTTCTAGCGTCATCACAGACCTACATTCGTCACAGCTTGAGGACCTGTTTGTGTGCCAAGCATCGCCATCCTGTTCCCAAGTTTAAAATCACACAACTCTGGCTTCAAGTGTTCTTAAGCGACACACTGGTTCTTGACCTTTCTGGGGTTCAAACCTCTTTGGGATCCGATGAAACCTGTGGGGTCTCCCTCCCTATGCACCCCTCTTTCATGGAAAAGTGATACAAAAACAGGCACCCAATGTTTACATTCCATGGGCACTGGAGCAAGTCCATGCAGCTCCGGCTAGAAAGCAGCACCATTGCTGAAACCGGTTTGGCTCAATGGATAGAGCATCGGCCTGCAGACTGAAGGCTCCCAGGTTCGATTCCAGTCAAGGGTATGTATCTTGGTTGCAGGCACATCCCCAGTGTGGGGTGTGCAGGAGGCGGCTGATCGATGTCTCTCTCTCATCGATGTTTCTAACACTCTATCCCTCTCCCTTCCTCTCTGTAAAAAATCAGCCGAGACCAGTTTGGCTCAGTGGGTAGAGCATCGGCCTGCGGACTGAAAGGTCCCAGGTTCGATTCTGGTCAGGGGCATGTACCTTGCTTGCGGGCACAACTCCAGTAGGGGGCGTGCAGGAGGCGGCTGATCGATGTCTCTCTCTCATCGATGTTTCTGACTTCTTTGTATCCCTCTCCCTTCCTCTCTGTAAAAAAATCAATAACATATATATATTTTTTAAATCAATAAAATATATTTAAAAAGAAAAAAAGAAAGCAGTACCATCAATGACCTTCCTGACCCCTTGGATGACCCGTTAGAGCAGCTTTCTGCGGCAATCATTTTTCACTTAAAAACACAACCCACCTCTGCGTACGTAGCCGATTCTAGATGTCATTTCCATCTCCTTGATGGCTGGGGGCATTAGGACAGTCACTGCAGCATGACTCATCCGAGGAGCAGAAAGTAGGGCAACCTGCAGGCTTCTGCGGAAGTGCTACAGGCTCTGACTTACAAATTGAGATTTACTGACGCGTTAGCTTTGGCTGCGGCCTCCCGCAACATCTTTGTGCCAGTGCTGATAGCCCTCTCTTCTAATCCTGCTGCAGGAATGAACCAGAAAAACAAGCTTGTTAAGCGAGTGATTGTATCTCCAAATGCTGAGTCACAGGCTCAGGACTGCTGGGGGCGAGGGTGTTGTAAAGACACTTGGCACCCTCCACAGCAGAGACCTCTGTGCTTGCTTCCTGCTCGAGGTGCCAGGACCAACACAGCCGGGTGAGGGGACAGTTTATAGAATACTCTCACCTCTTGAGAAGTTCTAGCCATCCACTTTAGAGTACACAAATGAAAATTCATCCTTTTACTATTCATTCCTACTCAATCTTATTGTTAATAATTACTTAAGCCGAAACCAGTTTAGCTCAGTGGACAGAGCATCGGCCTGTGGATTGAAAGGTCCCAGGTTCGATTCCGGTCAAGGGCATGTACCTTGGTTGCAGGTACATCCCCAGTAGGGGGTGTGCAGGAGGCAGGTGATCGATGTTTCTTTCTCATAGATGTTTCTAAGTCTCTATCCCTTTCCCTTCCTCTCTGTAAAAAAATCAATAACATATATATAAAAAACAATTACTTAAAATAGACCTAATATATGCTAAATATAAATATATATGTTATCTATATTTAATGCCCAAATATTTGGTAGTAAAACTTTGCTATGTAAGGCATTTCTCACTCCTTTGATTTTAAGAGACATTGGCCTGGTCCTACCTGGTTTGGCTCAGTGCATAGAGCATCGGCCTGCAGACTGAAGGGTCCTGGGTTTGATTCCCATCAAGGGCATATGCCCAGGTTGCAAGCTAGGTCCCTAGTGGGGGCATGTGGGAGGCAGCCGATTGATGCTTCTTTTTCTCATCATTTGATGTAGCTCTCTCTCCCTCTCTGAAATCAATAAAAATACATTTAAAAATTACATCAGCCTGTACCTGGATGGCAGTGATGAGGGATACAGACACCCACACCACAGCTGATTTACAGAGGCATCACCTCTAACAACATCAACTGCCAGGACCTGGGCCCTTTGGGCTTGAATCCAAACATTTGTGTGTCGTGAACTACTGATATTTTTCTTCTCTCTTATGAATATGGCTGAGCAATGTGAATCCACCACACTTTGCAGACCAAGCACACTTAACAGCAAGCAAAACCAATCATGCTTCAGAGATAATGAGTAAATGTGTTAGCTGCAAGAACCAAAACAGGTCTTTTTCAGGGTCTTGGAATGAGAATCTGTACATGCCAATTCTGGGAGCTAGAGAGAGTGTCCACTGAGGAGTCTAGGTGAGTTGACCTCTTATGTCGTCAAGTTCAGTGAGAGATTAGGAAACAAAGGGTCTCCTCGATGCTAAGCCTGAACTATACCTCCAGTGCAGGCCTCAAAGGCTCTCCCATTGGTGACTGACTCAGCGGGCCAGTGTCTGCCGCCATCACTCCGGAGTTCCATTTGTCACCGGGCAATGTATTCGTCTCAACTCTGGGCCACTTACATTGAGTCTGCACAACTCCATTCTCAGCCTTTCATGCCCTGTGGGATGGGATGGAGAGGCCTGGAATATAAAGCCAAGGGCTGAGAGAGTATCTGCATACGTTCTCACACTAACATCAATTCCAGATGGATGGGTTACCTGCAAAAAATAAAATGAATACATCAAAATGTCCGAGGAGAAACAGTGGGGACTCAATAATCTTGGGTGCAAAGGTATTTTTATGAACATAAAAAGTCAGACACCTCCAAGGAAAAGTGAAAATCTACATAAAAATTAAAAATGGTGCATCTATCGTATTTTCAATACTTTGAGCAGTTACGCTTAAACTTTACGTTATAGAAATATTGTGGAAGTCTGCAATGAAGCATTATTTGTAAGAGCAAAACTCTGAAGACGAGTGATGTATGAAATTATGGTCCGTCACAGGACAGAACTATGAGGCCAGGTAAAAGGACAGATTTAAAATAAAGATGTTCCCTTTGGCCAAAACCGGTTTGGCTCAGTGGATAGAGCGTTGGCCTGCAGACTTGAAAGGTCCCAGGTTTGATTCCAGTCAAGGGCACATACCTTGGTTGCGGGCACATCCCCGGTAGGAGGTGTGCAGGAGACAACTGATAGATGTCTCTCTCATCAATGTTTCTAACTCTCTATCCCTCTCCCTTCCTCTCTGTAAAAAATTATAATATATATATATTTTAAAAATGATGTTCCCTTTGTGTAACATGTACTTTGTGGGGAGCACAGGACTTGGTTGGAATGTCTGTAAGGAGGACTCTCTGAAAAGTTGGTGGCTTCTGAGGGCACCTTGCCGAAGGCAGCAGCCCCTACCTTGACTTTTCCAAACAAGTCCGAGCCCCGGGGGTGTTTTAAAAACCCGACCTTGTAGGAACATACACTTTCTTAAGGATACTTACCTTGCTAATTGTATCTAGAGGTTCATTTTAGTTCAAGCTGTTGCGACAACAAGAGGCTAAGAGGGCAGACGAAGGACTGCTTTTCACTTCTGAAGTAAAACAGTCCCTTAGCCCTCTGTCACAGAAACATGTGTCAGAGCAATCTGCTCATCCGTCACACAGGGTCTGCTGCTCAGCCCCAGCAGTACTTCCTTTATGTTAACACATGTTCCGTTTGTGCAGACATATCCTTATATGGTCACAGGCCACATAATGATGTTGGAGTCAACAACGAACCACATATAGGACACTGCTCCCATGAGATTATACTGGAGCTGAAAATTTACCATCCCCTAGGACTGTGGTCGGCAAACTGCGGTTCGAGAGCCACATGCGGCTCTTTGGCCCCTTGAGTGTGGCTCTTCCACAAAATACCGCGGCCTGGGTGAATCTATGTTGACGAAGTGGTGTTAGAAGAAGTTAAAGTTTAAAAATGTGGCTCTCCAAAGAAATGTCAATTGTTGTACCATTGATATTTGGCTCTGTGGACTAATGAGTTTGCTGACCACTGGGCTAGGCCATCACAGCACAACACGTGACTCGTGCTTGTGGTGATGCTGATGTAAACAAACCTACTGCACTGCCGCTTGTATAAAAGTATAGCACATGTCATTATATATAATACATCATACTTGATAACAAGCAACTGTTGCTGGTTTATGTATACTTGTTTAAAAATATATTTTTATAATTTCAAAGAGTAAGGGAGAGGGAGAGATAGAAGCATCAATGATGAGAGAGAATCATTGAATGGCTGCCTCCTGCACGCCCCCTACTGGGGATGGGGCCTGAAACACAGGCATGTGCCCTTGACTGGGAATCAAACCGTGACATCCTGGTTCATAGGCTGACGCTCAACCACTGAGCCACACCGGCTGGACTGCATTTATACTTTTTATTGTTAGAGTATATTTTTTCTATTCTGCTGTCATCCCATGCATTGAAAGGTCACTGGTTCCATTCCCAGTCAGGGCACATGCCCAGGGCTTCGGGTTTATCCCCGGTGGGGTGGGTACAGGAGGCACATGATTGATGTTTCCCTCTCTCCTCGATGTTTCTCTTTCTCTCCCTTCCTCTCTTTCTAAAACCAATTAAAACATATTTTTTTAAACTTTGCTGTAAAACAGCATGTTGTGTTATGCCAGCAGCAGCCTCACACGTCTTGTGTTTAGCGTCTCTCGATTGCATCATTTTCCCTCCTGCTTGATGCAATCTCATGCTGCACAGGCTTGTAGCCTGGAAACGATAGGCTATACCACACACGCCAGGTGTGCAGCAGGCTGGGATTAAGGTACTCGATGATAGCCACACAAGGACAAAATTGCCTAATGCCACATTTCTCAGGACATATCCCTGTGTCAAGCAGCGCATGGCAACAGTACTACCCAACTTTACACATATATTACATTACTTCGTAAAAAGTCATGGGTTACCTTGGTGGGAAGATGAAGGTGCATTCCCTTTCTTCTAACTCCTTGACTTAGAACTTTGAAACTTCCTAACTTCCTCCACCTCTCCCCACCCAAAACAAAGATAATTTTGTAACCATATATTTATTTTTTCTTAGAATATTCATGAGTATTTTTGGTTTTCTAATTTAAACATACATGATTTCAAAGTTATATAAAACTGTGTTCTTCAGAAGTATCTAGCAAGACAGTACATACTGTGAAAGCTTTCTAATTTTACAACTGAATTATTTTACATATAAAGGAAATGATAAATTTCAGTTAAGAAAAATCTAATGTATAGAAAAACATTCTATAGCATACATACACATTTACAGTTTTTAATTTTATAACCTTTTCAATTTAAAATCATCCTTTTCCCAAAAACTATACTTCAGTATAAAACAGATAAGTATCTAACAAGTCATTAGTATGTACATAAGTGGCTATAAAAAATTACCCACAACTCATATTCTATTCCAAAGGTGAAAACATTTCCTTTTGAAAGCATTTTAATATTTCTTCTCATCAACAAAATATCAACAATGTTTAAATTAAAAATGTCAAATCCAATTATATGTAACCATAAGCAGTCCTTTAAGAAATATATTTGAAAAGTCATTATTCCATAAAATATTTACATTGTTGAAACTGCATAAGAGCAACACGGTCTTGATCTAGTTTAGTTGAAAGAATGAATAAGAACCACCCCACCCCCAAATACTATTCATCCTTAATAATGGAGACTTTATCCTTGGATTTATTCAGCATCTTTATGTCATCCAACAGCTTTCTGGGTGTTAAAATATGTGTAGAACCTGGTAGGAAAAAAGGTAAATTTTCAGAGGCCAGCAGTTAAAACAATTTTCCTTGGCTAACTATATTGTCCTGCCCTTCAAATATGCAAAATTAGTACAACTTGGAGCATTTTAACAGAATTCCTATAGGACACCTTCCTGAAATCTGCCTATACTTCAGTATTTCACTCCTTCCTCTTCATTGAACATGCTCAGTAAACCTTTAGAAATACTGCCCCCTCCTGGCGCTTTGTCTACCTTGTACTAAATATTGATATACTGGGGAGCAAAACTGGAGGTTATTCTACCCTCATGACAAAAACAGTCACTGTTCAGTCACAGAGAACCATTAAGCAGTGCTGAGGACTAAGGCTGGGGTCAGGAAAGTTTGTATATCAGTGGCCTTGACTGAAATTCTTAAAACTGAATTGCATATACAGGCTTTGACAATGTCAGGTCCACATTCACAAAATAATTAAAAATATTTCTGAGAAGTGTCTCAAAAATTATTTAATGATGAGAGCAAGAAAAATATAGAATATAACGTTTTAAAGGATATATGTACTAATATTTAAAGAATGGAGTAATTTGAAGCTCATTCCCTCAAAAACAATATCCTAATATATAAAAACCAAGGGTCCGCTCAATTGACCAGCAATCAGTGCTGTGGCAACCCAGCACTGACTGTCACTGCTGCGGCACAGCGACCCAGCACTGACTGCCGAGCGGGCTGTGGATCAAGCCCGGAGAGAGATTGAGAGAGAGAAGCAGGGTCTGATCCATAGCCTCCATGGCACCTGTTGATCAGCACTTGCCTCTCTTTTTCTCTCCAAGCCTGGCCAAAAGCTGTGCCTCTCTTTCTCTCCGGGCCTCAGTGGGAGGGCTGCTGATCAGCCCTGCCTCTCTGATCAGGCCCGGAGATTGGCCCGGAGACACTGACTGACATAGAAACTGACCAATCAGAACCAAATCTAGGTGAAGTGCGAGGAACCAATGGCTGCCTAGGAAGCTGAGCTTTTGACACTGACTGGCATAAAAACCGACCAATCAGAACCTAATCTGGGTGAACTTCAAAGGCAGAACCTCAGGTGGGGGCTGAGGAGGGGTTTTAAAGGCAACAGCTGTTTGGTGTAAGGTGTAAGAAAGCAGTTCAATTTTTTAAAGACTGGTCTGGCATTATAGTGCATATGGCTGGCTATCAGTCCAGACAGAGGAATTATGTATTTTTTTCTGCCAAGAGCATCTCCTCCTGCTGAAAAAGGCTTCCCCCACTACCATTTAAGCAATCCTATCCTATATAACCTATCTATACTAATAAAAGGGTAATATGCTAATTAGACCAGGAGACCTTCCGGGAGATCTTCTGGACAAAGCCATGGTGGTGGGGCCAAGACAGAGATGGTTAGGGGAAATCAGGCCAGCAGGGGAGAGCAGTGGGGATGAGTACGCTGGATGGGGGGGGGGGGCAATTGGAATTTATCAGACTGGCAGGCAGAGTGGTTAGGGGTGATCAGGCAGGCAGGCAGGGAGAGGGGTTAGGGGCAATCAGGCAGGAAGACAGAGGCAGTTAGAGGCAATCAGGCAGGTAGGCAGGTGAGCAGTTAGGAGCCAATAGTCCCAGATTGCGAGCAGATGCAGGCTGGGCTGAGGGACCCCCGCTCTCCCCTTGCACAAATTTTATGCACCAGGCCTCTAGTTTAAAAACTCTAGTACATCAGATGAAACACACTATGATTAAAACAAGTGTCCAGTTTTCAACAATTTAGTTCTAAATGTAAAGTACAGGATAAAGTTTTACATATATTTTTGCATTTAGAGTTTGCTTGAAGAAATAGAAAAGAGGCAAACAAGTCTTACCAATAATAACTCCACAGGATTTGTGTGCCTGAGAAACTTCGTAAGCACAACGCATTTCAGAGTACGTAATTCCTCCGATAACAAAAACAATCAGCGTGGACCCATTTTTTCGGTCTTCCAAATAATTAGCTCTGGGTTTCTGGCGAGCACTAAAAAAATAAAAACACAATAAAAATGCTCCCAAAGTCTTACTGCTTATAGATTTCAAAAAGCCTAACTCAAATTGGCACCGGTAGCATCATTTTAAGGAAATGACTTAACTATGTCTGAAAGAACTCGGCACCAAGAATTTGGCAGGTCAGTCCCACTTCGAGTTTAATTTTGATCTGATAGTTTGGACAAATCACTCATCATCTAGCTTAGCATGTTTACCTATAAAATAGAGCTAACTTCCTCTCTATGTATTTCCCTTGAAGAAGTAATATACCTGAAGTCTCTGGCTTCTTGAAGTTAAAGAAATAGGGAAGTAGTGGTGAAACAATAGGATTTTAAAGATATGGTGGGTTGGGGAGTTCACAGGAGCTAATGTGGTATTGGGACATCTCTTTCCGGAAGTCAGTAGAGTATGATGGTGGGAGGTACTGAAGACACCGTCACTCCCATGTTCTCAGCAGCATTATTCACAATAGCCAAGATAGGAAACACCTACATGTCTGTTGAAAAGCAAGTGGATAAAAGCAATGTGGTGTGTATGTATACAATGGGATATTACTCAGCCTTCAAAAAGAAGGAATTCTGCCATTTGCAACTATATAAATAGACCTAGAGGACATTAGTTTAAGTGAAATAAGCCAGACGCAGAAAGACAAATACTGTATGATCTCACTTAGATGTGGAATCTAAAACAGTCAAACTCACAGATGCAGAGAACAGAATGTTAGCTGCCAGGAGCTGTGGGGAGGGGAAATGAGGCCATGTGGGTCAAAGGGCACAAAGTTTCAGTTGTGCAAGATGACTATGTTCTAGAGATCTAACGTACAGCAGGTAACCAGAGTAAACAAAGCTGCATTGTGAACTTGGAATTCGCTAAGAGGATAGATCTTAAGTTAAATCTTCTTACCACACACACACAAAATACATAAGAAAATAGTAGTTATGTAAAGTGATGGGTACATCTGTAGTGATTTTTTTACAATGTATACATATCAAAACATCAATTTGTTTTTATATGTATCGAAGCATATACAAAGTTATTAAGTCAATCACATATACTTCAATAAAGTAAAAAAAAAGAATTAGACCAGAGTTTCAACTCTGATACTGCTTCTTTCTAATTTAGTTGTAACTTTCAGCAAATTACTTAACTGCTCCCTAAACTGTAAGGGTTGTTTTCAGATTAAATGAAGTAATGTATAAGACACATGAAGTATAGAATCCTATCTAATAAAAGAGTAATATGCAAATTAACCACCACTCTGCTACACCCACAAGCCATGCCCACCAGCCAATCAGGAGTTATGCAAATTAACCCAACTAAATGGCTGCGGCCACGGAGCAAGCAGGAGGCTTGCGTTTCCCTGGCAATAGAGGAAGCCAAGCTTTCCACACACCCTGGTGGGCCCAGGCCTCCACTCAAGGCTACAAAGTTTCAATTATAGAAGGTAAATAAATCCCAACAAAAATGGTGGCAGCCATGGAGCTGGAGAGAGCAGGGAGGTTGAGTTGCCCTTGGCAATGGAGGAAGCCACGCTCCCACAACCCTGGCCTGCCTTGGTCTCTGCTACAAAGTTTCAATTATAGCTGAAACCGGTTTGGCTCAGTGGATAGAGCGTCAGCCTGCGGACTGAAAGGTCCCAGGTTCGATTCTGGTCAAGGGCATGTACCTTGGTTGCAGGCACATCTCCAGTAGGGGGCGTGCAGAAGGCGGCTGATCAATATCTCTCTCTCATCGATGTTTCTATCTCTCTATCCCTCTCCCTTCCTCTCTGTAAAAAATCAATAAAATATATTTAAAAAAAAGTTTCAATTATAGAAGATAAATAAATCCCAATAAAAATGGCTGTGGCCACAGAGCAAGCAGTAGGCTTGGCTTCGCTCAAGACTACAAAGTTTCAATTATGGAAGATAAATAAATCCCAGATAACAGGGCCTCTGCTTGGGTCGCCAGGGAGGCATGGCCAGGCCATTCCACATTCCAAAGGACCCCCCACCCTGATCGAGGACACCCTCAGGGCAAACCAGCTGGCCCCCACCCCCACCAGTGCACCAGGCCTCTATCCTATGTAATAAGAGTAATATGCAAATTTACCATCACTTCAACACACAAGATGGCTGCCCCATGTGGACACAAGATGACCACCACAAGATGGCTAGCAGGGGAGGGAAGCTGGGAAGGACCAGGCCTGCAAGGGAGGGCAGTTGGGGGCAATCAAGCCTGCAGGGGAAAGCAGTTAGGGGCAAACAGGTTGGCAAGGGAGCAGTTAGGCATCAATCAGGCTGGCCGGGGAATGGTTAGAGGATATGCATGCCTTCCTGCCTTCCTGATTGCCCCTAACCACTTCTGCTTGACAAAAGATAAATCCCAATAAAAATGGCAGCAGCCATGGAGCTGGAGACAGCAGGAGGCTTGAATTGCCCCCAGCGATGCAGAAGCGGTTAGGGGCAATCAGGAAGACAGGCAGGCAGGCAGGCGAGCAGTTGGGAGCCAGCAGTCCTGGATTGTAAGAGGGATGTCCGACTGCTGTTTAGGCCCAATCTTACCTGGATCAGGCCTAAATAGGCAGTTGTTCATTCAAGGGATCCCAGATTAGAGAGGGTGCAGGCTGGGCTGAGGGACACCCCCTCCCAGCCCCGTGCACAAATTTCAAGCACTGGGCCTCTAGTCTTGTATTACAAAAACACTCAATAAATAGTAGCCATTATGTCTACCATTTTCTCTCCCAGATTGCTTTAGATATGCACTGTCCAATACAGTAGCCACTTTGCCACATGAAGCTACTTAAATTTATTAAAACTAAATGAAAGAGAAATTTCAGTTCCTTAGACATACTAGTCACATGCAATGCTCAGTAGCTCCAAGTGGCTAGTGGCTGGACAGTGCAGCTATAGCACATTTCCCTCACTGCAGAAAGTGCTACTGGGAAGCACTGTCTAGATCATGGGGATCACCTTTTTGTGTTCCTGAACCCCACTGGTAAAAATTTTGAGCTTTTATTTGAAAAGTAAATAAATATCGCAAAATAAATATTTTATGCATCTATTAAAATACATTATTAGTTTATAAATTATATGTGTGCTAGTATATGAATAAAACTTATTTTCTTCCTTTTTAAGGTAAAAGTAAGTACTCAGCAGTCATCTTGTCACCACTTTAGAGAGAATCCATGCTCTAGTTGGCCTCTAAGACCCTGCAGTGGCGGAGCCCACAGTACACCTTTTCAAATGTTCTGTCTGTCCAGCCTTGGGATGATGGTTCTCATCTGCCACCTTAAGGAACAACAAGGTAATAACAGGAAAAGGGAGAGAGGATTCATGGCTAGTTTTGAAAGATGGGACAGAGACAAGATACACTATTGGTTCCCGCACAAAATATTTATAAGTTTTACCTTATAGCTCCTGAGCCATTCCACACTGCTGGGCACTGGGAACAATATGGCCATTCCTTTGAATCTAATCTATTATCAATGGCATCCTACGGAAGAGAAGAGTTAACACCATCAAGAAAATGTAAATTCCAAGATATTTTTATTTACTTCTCTGTTTTGCATAAAACTCAAAAATTTGTATTTATAATTAAGGGTCATAAGGATATATAAATATTTAATAATAAGGTTAGTCAAACAAAACAGAAAAATCATAATAATAAATTATATCCAATTAGATACTAAAGGAAAGTAGAAATTGTAGTTTAAGTCAAAGAAAAAGTGAAATAAATGAACTATGTAGTAGTAATTTTGACTGAAAAATCCATGTCATGATTTGCCTGAGTTCATAAAACAATTATTATTTTCTAGTTTCCTATAATTGAATATTTTCTAAGTGAACAATACTAAAGGCACGAACCATCTGTTGAATATAACAGCAAACCATAGTGAGGTATACATTTTATTTATTTTTAAAAAATATATTGTATTGATATTTTACAGAGAGGAAGGGAGAGGGATAGAAAGTCAGAAACATCGATGAGAGAGAGATATCGATCAGCCACCTCCTGCACGCCCCACACTGGAGATGTGCTCGCAAGCAAGGTACATGCCCCCGACCGGAATCAAACCTGGGACCTTTCAGGCCGACACTCTATCCACTGAGCCAAACCGGTCTCGGCTACATTTTAATCACAAATACATTTTCAAGAATATCGGAGTCTAATACTTTCTAGCAGTGGTTCTATACAAATGTTATTTTGTTTTGGACTTTCGTTCAAATAAGTTATCTGCTACATAGAGTTATTTAAAACGAGCAATTTTTCCCATAGAGCATGTGTGCTGATTTATTTATTTATTTGGAGGCAAGCAGTGGTGTTTGTTTGAGATCTTCAAGGAAAGAATCTTCAAGAGTTTCCTCTGCTCCCTGGACCCCAGATACAGACTTCTTTGGCGAACCCTCCCAGTACTGCAGACAATTCCTAACCTATAGACATGCCCAGACTGACAGATAAACCACGAACAGTTGAGAATGCTCTACAGGAGGGCATTCAAGGTATAAGTAAAATTTGATCAATTTTACCTCCAAAATATCTTTGATATAAGGTGTCCATCGAGAGAGTTGAAAAGTTTCTTCTGCAGACCGATCCTTTCTTGACGGTTTGCCTTGTGGAGACTAATATAATTAGAGGGTGGAGGTGGGGTTAAAAAAATCAACAATTTATTTAGTGGTATCCTTTTATTAAATTTTCTAACAGATATTTAATTTACAACAAATATTATGTTGTCCTACTTAAAAGTAAGATCAGAAATGCCTATTCAAATAATCTGAATATTGTGGACATATATCTTCACAGTATTTTTTGTTTTAAGGATAAAATTTATAATAGGACCAGAAAACACATTTATTTGAAAGGGCTCTAGAATTTAATGGGAAAAGAGTGAGATTCCAAATAGAGTTTTTTCAAAATTTGTTTTAATGTATTTTTTTTATTGATTTCAGAGAGAAAGGGAGGAGAGAGATAGAAACATCAATGATGAGAGAGAATCATTGATTGGCTGCCTCCTGCACATCCCACAATGGGGATTGAGCCCGCAACCCAGGCATGTGCCCTTGACCAGAATCGAACCTAGGACCCTTCAGTCCGCAGGCCGACGTTCTATCCACTGAGCCAAGCCGGGTAGCAAAATTTGTTTTAAATTAATCATAAAGAGAATAGCATCACTAGCAAATTACAAGAGAACCCTAAGATATAAATTCACCAGGAAGATGTAATTGTCCAAATTACTCATGTATAGAAAACAAAATGTTAATGTTTTACTTACCAAATCTTTGGAGTAAAATTTAGAAAACTATCCACATGGATATCCATATAAGAAAACATTTATTGCAAACAACTACACATGCATACATGCAAGCACACAGAGAATGTAAGATTTCTTACCGGGGGGACAATGGGGACACCAAGGTAACTCCAGTTACGAATCATGTCACTCTCATTTTCTATTTTTACATTCTGGATCAACCTATCCAAATTTTCTTCCGTTGTTCCTTAGATAAGTAAAAATATGAGTCATATAATTGGTACCATAATAATTTCTAGGTATTATGTAGTATCTATTAATAATGCTTTTTAAATAAAGGGCAAACATTTAAAATCTATATCCTTCAGTCTTCTCCCAATTTCATATTTTTCCCTTTCCTTATCTTAACCAACTTCAGCTACCACCTTTAATTATCTTAGTAAACCACTTATTTTAATGTGATTTTAGAGCTGGATTCTCTAACATATTTATGAAAATGAGCAAAGCCTCCGTTACCATTATTACTGAAGATATAGAGCAGGATTGCTCGTATTTTATCGTAATTGTCATGGTTTTTGCCGAGCAGAACTGGCAGGAGCACTCGCATGGAATCCTTCACCTTCTGTCCTTCTGCGTCAGTTCCCAGCGCCAGGTCCTTATTGAAAATGACACAGTCAGTGGTCCATAACCCAAGTTCATGTCAGTTAAAACTCTTGCTAAATTTTTTAAAAAGATGTTTTTATTGATTTCAGGGAGAGAAGAAAAAAGAGGGAGAGAGAGACAGAAATATCGATGAGAGAGAACATCCATTGGCTGGCTGCCTCCTGCAGGACCCCCACTGGGCCCTGAGCCCGCAACCCCAGCATGTGCCCTGAACCATCTCCTCTTGGAGACTGGGTTGATGCTTAACCACTGAGCAATACCAACTGGGCTAAATCTGGCTTAATTTTAATGGTATACTGATGACATTTCACAGGAAAATGTGGGCATCCCTTCTGATTGCAGAAAGTGCAAAAAGTCAAGAAATAATTCAAAGGAAAAAAACAAAACAACCATCACCATAAGCCTGTGCAATGACCAGGGTGGCCATGACCGCATGGGGCTACTGTGCACTTGAAGTGCGCCTAGTGGGAATTAAGATGTGCACTACAGAGGAGCCTCCTTAACAGATTCAATGTTCCTGTGCAGGGCTCTGCGGGATGCTACGTTCAAGGCTGCATCCTGAGCAAGGCCTGCCAACAACGCTACCTGAAACAATGCTCCGAACACTCAAATCGTCCCATTCAATCAGAAATCCATGATCACAGACTAGGAGGGACTTGCTTACTACTGATACCATATATAGCTACTTGTTAATCGGTGGGGCATGATGTATTCAATATGGCCTAAGTGAGTCCCCTGCTAAGAGAGATTCTGTGATTCTGGACACACAGTATTGAACAACGCTAGGTTTTATCTTAGAAAGACCACTCAAGAAACCTATTATGAACACAGGTATTGCTGACTGTACGTACCTGTTCAGTTTTGCAGAGCTTTTCTATATTAGACTTGAATTTATTCATGCAATCTTCTGCGATGTTAAGATGGACAACTTGCTGAAAAACAACAAAAACATCAATAACTTAAAGCAGTCATTTTCAATTGGTGTGCCACGGCACACTGGTGTGCCGCAGAATGTTTAAGACATGCAATACCCGAGTATGTAATAGGAGCACTGACCTCTTTTCCCTTGGTTCTCACCTTTCTAATGCTGCGACCTTTAAATACAGTTCCTCACGTTGTGGTGACCCCCAACCATACAATTATTTTTGTTGCTACGTCGTAACTAATTTTGCTCCTGTTATGAATCGTCATGTAAACATCTGTGTTTTCTGATGGTCTTAGGCGACCCACAGGTTGAGAACCATGAGCAGGGTCGCCT
The DNA here is from genome assembly GCA_011751065.1 of Lasiurus cinereus. NCBI lineage: Eukaryota > Metazoa > Chordata > Mammalia > Chiroptera > Vespertilionidae > Lasiurus > Lasiurus cinereus. The sequence continues at coordinate 7,041,855 of JAAGEH010000027.1, forward strand.
AAGACCATCAGAAAACACAGATATTTACATGATGATTCATTAATAGTAGCAAAATTACAGTTATGAAGTAGCAACGAAAATCCTTTTATAGTTGGGGTTCAGCACAACATGAGGAACTGTATTAAAGGGTGACGGCATTAGAAAGGTTGAAAACCACTGCCTTAGATTGGCAAACAAAAAGTGACAACAGCCTATACAACAAAATAGCTGTCTGGTGTGAATGAGTCAAAATTATACCTTTTTTTTTTACAGATGTGTACCATGAGATGAAAAAGGTTGAAAAATCACTGATTTAAAGCATTTTCACTCTTTTTTGGTGTGCAATGTTAAACTTTTGAGATTGACCTGAAGAGAAGTATGGGTTTGGATGGAAATGTACACCAAAGGGAAATAACTCAGAAACGGGGGGGAGAGAGGGGGAGTGAGAATTAACATGCTCTACAGGGGACAATCAACAGACAACAAGAAATAAAATGAAAAGTCTGGCCGGTGTGGCTCAATGGTTGAGTATCGACTCATGAACCAGGAGATCACAGTTCAATTCCTGGTGAGGGCACATGCCAGGGTTGTGGGCTCGAGTCCCAGAAGGGCGTTTGCAGGAGGAAGCTATGGATGATTATCATTATTGATGTTTCTATCACTCTCTCCCTTTCCCTTCTTTCCTGAAATCAATGAAAACGTATTTGAAAAAATTAAATAAAATGAAAGGGTTGAATTTGTGTTGGGTTTCTGAGTAACAAAAAATAAGGTGAAAAAAAAAAATTCCAGTTCTTAAAGTCCAGCAGAAAAAGTCTGAATTTATATTATTAGTTCTTAATTCGTGTACAATATGATAAACATTTATAAAAATTATTCCAAAAACTCATAAGAATAACTCGCAGTTTACCTGCCCACATAGTTTAACTACTCTTAAATTTATTAAAGAACCAAGTAGAATAACAATCACAGTTAAACCAATGTTGAATTTTCTTATTAAGTTGATAAATACTAAACATTCTCTGTATGGCTATTCAAGACAAAGATATAAAGAAGTTTAAGCTGGATATGGATAAATCTAGATTATATATACGTAGAGAGAATACTATTGGAAAGTTTAGTTGCTTAGGCTATTTCTTAAAACTAACACCAAGTATTCCATGACACCCACTGATACACCTGACTACGGAACTAGGTGGACTAATAAATGATAAGGTTATCTCACATACACTGCTGCTCACCTTAGTAATCTGTTTTCGGAAATGCGGCATCTTTTTCATTAGTTGGGCAAGAGCACTAAGTGATGTCTAGGAAAAAAATCAAACATTTTAAAATTAAACTTACATTTCAGTTATTCTATATAACAACTTCATCAATTTGAAAGTAAAATAAGACTCATTCTTACCTTTCCTTCTGTTGCTTTCTTGGTTGATGAAATTTCCTTCATAAGCTTAGGAATTTCCCTGTCAAATTGAGAGAATTCTTTAAATTTCTAAGGTGTAATCCTTTACAGAGACATTTTAAGATTACAAACTGTACTTTCATGTATTTAAGCTCCAAAAAATATGAAATAAAAATTAAAATAGGTTCACATACTCCAGTACAACCGCAATATGCCGGTGTCGAATTCTGACCCAGAGGTCATCGTCTTCTTCAAGGATTGCCTCCTTTTCTTTCCCATCAGTTTTATATCTACAAGTAGACACAAGTTTAAAACTTTTAATTTCCCCCCCCCAAAAAAGTTAAAGAAATGTTTTTACACACAAATTTTTTTAAAAAAATATGTTATTGATTTTTCAGAGAGGAAGGGAGAGGGATAGAGAGATAGAGAGCCAGAAACATTGATGAGAGAGGGACATCCATCAGCCGCCTCCTGCACGCCCCCTATTGGGGATGTGCCCAAACCAGGATACATGCCCTTGACCGGAATCGAACCTGGGACCTTTCAGTCTGCAGGCTGACACGCTATCCATTGAGCCACACCAGTCTCGGCTACACACAAAAATTTTAACACTCAGTTCAAGAACTGAAGAGTGTATATCCATTATTTGGGGGGAAATGAATACTAGTAAATTCCTACTCAAAACTAAGGCTCACTGCAATGCTTACATTAAAAATTAAAGTGCTGCCCAGCCAGTGGTTGTGAGTCAACCTATGAACCAGGAGGTCAGGATTTGATTCCCAGTCAGGGCATACGCCTGGACTGTGGGCTCAATCCCCAGTAGGGGCATGCAGAAGGCAGACGATCAATGATTCTCTCACATCATTGATGTTTATCTCTCCCCCCCCCTTTCCTCTTCTCTCACTGAAATCAATGAAAATACATTTTTAAAAAGCCAAGGAGTTAATCCTACTAAGACATTTTTACTGTCAAATGTTAGAGTTAGCTGTCATTATTATAGAGTTTTAGGTTAGCAAAATGGTATTCTATAAAACAAAAATTCAATGTTCTACAATCAACTTTAAGAACAAGACTGTGGCCGAAACCGGTTTGGCTCAGTGGATAGAGCGTCGGCCTGCGAACTGAAAGGTCCCAGGTTCGATTCCGGTCAAGGACATGTATCTTGGTTGCAGGCACATCCCCAGAGGTGGGGCGTGCAGGAACAAGACTGAATATACTAATAATTTTTATTTTAATTGCTTAAACATGATTTTGATGTGCTGATAACCATTAGCACAACTATCAATCATTCACTAAATGAAGAACAGAAATGTTTGACATTGTTTCAGAGTTGGTACAAAATTCACAAACATATATCATTTGTTTGTGTATTCTTCTTCCCTAACCCTATAAAATCATCTCCTTTTAAGAATGAGAAAGGACCTGAAACCTATATAATTGTATTAACCATGTCACTCCAATAAATTCGACTAAAAAAAAAAAATGGGAAAGGAGAGAAAACCAAATGTAGTCATAAAAAATTGTGATTGCTTTAATAAATTCTACTGAAGTGAGCAGCAATTCCAGGGGTTCATGAGATTACTTAAAATAGGCTTCCTGACTGCTTCCCCAAACTTTCTCCTTCTTTTTGTACAGAGAGCCTCCTTCCATATGGGGAGCTGGGGAGATTCAATTATCCTGGGACTGTCATATCCTGAGCCCAGATTAGGAAGAACAGCACTGAGCTCTCCCAGCTCTGGACTGTGGACAATAATTGTTGATTTCTGCTGTATGGATACAATCATTTCCATAGACCCAAAGATTACAAGTCCCGCCTATAAAGCCATCTCCCTATGTGGTCTTAATTACAGATGCCCAAAGGTAGAATGAGTGTGCTTAATTATAAGGCTGCACCTGAGGAGAACAGCCCTTTTGTCATCAAAATGCCACTTGTAGTTACAGAGTATCTTTAACTTTTGATTTATAAACAAAAATCAAGGTACTTAGCATTTCCTGCTTTGTATTCTATTTCCATTAAAAATTCTGAAAAGCACAAACCACAGGGAGTTCATGCCTCCATCTAGTCTTACTCCTGGACTTCTTTGATTCATAAAAAAAGAAAGTATGGATTTTTAAAAAAATAAATAAATCTCTTACTCTTAAAAAGATTAAACCTTGCTTTGCTTGCTAGCAAACCTAAGAAGATAAGTATTTTAAATACTTGGTTAAAACTAATATAATTTATGAAAAGTACCCATTACTTGAGTTCTTTGTGTTACACACTGCTAATGTCTGAAATGTATGTCTAAAGTCTGAAACCAAATTCTTTAGTGTTCATCAGTTTAATTCTTTTGTAAATTTCTTAAGCAATGCAGGTTTAGAGACCTAAAGGATGAGAGGTAATAATAATCCCTCTTGAAAATTCTGCATAAACTATTTGAAGCTACTTTTAAATTAGAAAAATAGCTATGTTGATTTCTGTATGTCATCTACTAATACAAATAACACAGAGAAAGCCAGAGTTTGACCAATATGCAATTAAAAACATAATAAAGAAAAATACAAAATTAGATTAATAATATTTTGTTTTAAAAATACTAAGTATAATTACTGTTTAGATATTTTTAATCTATTAAAATTACTAAATTAAACCTAAAATTTCAGAAAATTAATTTTCACATTTTTCTACTATGCTAAAGCAAATACACCAAAAGAGCTTCAAAGCCATCAGATTACCCATTAACTTACAAGGTTAAGACATTTTAAATGTATTTTGATCACAGGAGCAAGAGAAGGAGAAAGGCCCTGAATAAAAAAGGTTACAGAGACTTTAGATTTCTAGTGCCTACAAGAATCATTAATTGCTCAAATCTTATCCTGTTTTTTTATGCCCTTCAGATGCTTTTGGAGTTATACTTGCTTGTATGTATCATTCTCAATCGGCAGTAGATCATATGCCATCGCCTGAAACGTCAGTTCATGCAGGACAGTGGACACAGGATCAAAGCCACGGTCAATTATTAAGAGCTGGGAATGAGTTTTACCCTGGAATAACAAGATCAAATTATCTTACGCTTTCATTTCTTTGTGTGAACACATTTTTATACTATCTTACAAAACAAAAGCAGATTTTTCCGAAGTTCTGTCATCTTACCTAATAATAGACAGACATGTAAATTGACTGTACCTCCGCTATGCCACCAGCCAATCAGGAGTGATATGCAAATTAACCCAACAAAGATGGCAGTTAATTTGTATACACAGGTGCCGAGTGATGGGGGCGGGCGGAATGCAGGCATTCTGTCCCACCCGAGTCTCAGGGCCTCTGGGCAGTGTGGGAAGACAGAGCTGGAGTGGAAAGAGACGGCTCCCTGAGCAGAAAGGGGCTGGGCCGGAGTGGAAAGACAGTGCCAGCAGCCAGGAAAAGGAAAGCCCATTCTAGCACGAATCTTTGTGCATCGGGCTTCTAGTTATATATTAAAAAGGACAAAGCTGAGTAGCACAATAGGGTGTGGAGGAGGAACCAAACTACAAAACCAAAAGTTTTCATCATTAGATTGAGGATATGCTCAATATTGTGAAAATTCCTTTTAAAAAATAACATTTGGCTTGCATTAAGTCTATTTTCTTATGAGTTCAGCTCCATAAACACTAAAACTAACAAAAATTATGAACAGTAGCCATTACATGTTGCTAAGTAGGAAGTACATGTATTATTTAATTCTTATGTAACAACCCTAAAAGACAAGTATTCTCATCTCCATTTGACAGTGAGGGCAGTAAGGCTTAAATAACTTGCCCAAATCACATAGCTAGTAAGTGCAGAATGGAGATTCAAACCCAGGTCAGATTCACTCCACAGTCTATGCTCTTAACCATCATGCTTTTTAAAAAGATAATATGATACCAGCTAAGATGCTACATCTTAATGAAAGTCTTATTTTCATTCATTCACAAACAGCACTAATTAAACAGTGAATAGTACTGGGAAAAGTAACTGTCAATATCATTATCTTTCATACTTTATTTTAAAAAGTTATAAATTATTTGGATTATTCAAAGCAGTAAGATACCTACAACTCATTAGACAAACATTTTCTATTTATTTACATACAGCAGAGGTAAGTTACACAGGCTAGATCTTTGAAAAGTGTTTAATTAACTATTCACTCATTTAAATAAACCTTATGGTCTAGTGGTTAAGAGCACTGCCTTTGGGAATCAGACAGATCTGGGTTTGAGTCCAGCCTTGACTACTTTCTTGCTGTATGACTTTGGGTAAATTGCTTAGCTTGTTAATAATCTCAGTATGCTCACTGTAAAATTAAATATAAGAACCTCTGCTTATAAGATCATTGTAAAGATTAAACATAATTATACCATGAAACACTTAGAACACCCTAGCCCTGCGTGAGCCCTCAATACATGTACTACGTTCGGAGTCTTCAGAAACATGAACAGGAAGAACAACTGCTGCATCAGGGCCAGGGTTACAGCGGGACGTGGGAAGAAGCCTCATTTGACCTGAAGAGTCAGGAAAGGCTTCGAAAAGGAGGTGACACTTGATCAAGTCCTTGAATAAGGAAGAAAGGTATCAAACATCTGAAAGAAAGTGTAGTTTTCAGGAAGAAAGGATGGAAAAGATGACTTTTATTTATGTATTTGTGTGGATTTTGCCTTTTTTTTTCACTGAAATCATGAAGGAACAAAGGGTATTTCCTAATATGTTGATTGTATATTTCTTCCCTCATTCAATAAACATTTACTGATTACTTACCATGCTATGTGTACTGAGCCATTATCTTCATAACTACAACCAACAACAGCTTTCACTAGGCCTCCAAAGCAAAAACTGGTAACTTTTAAATTTCTAAACTAACAGTATAGCTAAGATCTAAATTCTCCATTCTAGCCAAGGTGTTTGTGCATTTTGCCTTTTCCTCTAGGCCTCTGCAAAAAATATCCTGTTATCCACGCAATACAATTCCTCTTCTATCACTTATACTCATTCTTCAAGCTCAAAGCCTCTTCTTCCAGGATGCCTTCCAGGACTCCAGTTAAAATAGAAGTGAGTCCTGGCCTATGTTCCCATTACATTCTCTGTATCCTTCTCATTCCACTTATCACAAAGCATCCTAATTGATGGTTTCCTTAACCATCTCCTCTTCTCAACAATCTAGTTATTCCTTTCAGTCCTTAGCTACTGCAATATGGCTTCCCAGCCCGCTGGCACCACCTCTGTCAGATTTTCATTTTCCAACCCCGCCTAAACGCTGGTATACCGGGGTTTGGACCTTACTCTTTGATTACTTTATTCTCTCTTCATAAGATAGTAACAGCTGCCAATCATTAAACTACCGGATGTGCCAAACATATGTTAACTCACCTAATCTTCATACCAACCAAGCAAGGCCTATTTTTTATTATCCATTTCACACATAAAAATGCAACTCAGAATGAATACTCTTGTCCAAGGTCACAGAGCTAGTAATAACAGGAGTAACTGTATTTATTAACTATTTATTCTAAGAACTTTACATATATTACCTCAGTTAACCCTCTCACTACTTTATAAAATAGGTATTATCTCATTATTCCCAATTTGTAGATAAGAAAAGTTAGACATAGAAAAGCTACATAATGTTCTCAAATTGATATATTTATTAATTAAATGGCAGATCAGGATTTGAACACAGTACCTACAAAACCCGTATCTTGCCCCCTAAACCTCACTGTGTATTAGAGTTTCTACTACCATCTACACTGAGTGTCCAGATTATTCTGACCACCTCATCAGTACTTCACTGGGCCACCTTCTGCCTTCAGTACTGTGGTGATTTTTCTTGGCACTGACTCCACGAGATGCTGAAAGGTGATGGGAGGAATCGGACACCAGGCCTGATGAATAGCCCTGTCCAGTTCTGGGAGATTGGATGGTTGTGGAACTAGTTGCCTGATGGCTCTTTTAACTTCGTCCCACAAAAATGCTCAATCGGATGGAGATCTGGTGATGGTGGGGGCCACCTAAGCATGACTTTTTTCCAATGCTCGACTGTCCAATCCTTGTGGAGACGTTTTATCTTGGTAACTGCAGACAGCCAAAGTGTTCAAACAGGCCTTCGGCTTCCATATCCCATATGATGCAGTGTACGGCTAATGTGCCTACAAATGTCAGGTGGTCTTAATAATCTGGCCACTCAGTGTATATTAGTGACTCTCAAATCAATATTGGGGATCTATGTTAATGATTCCCAAATCAACATTGAAATAAACAATAGCTTCATTGGTTTACAAAGAAATGTCACACTTCATGCATAATCACCATCTGTCTTATATACGTTACCTTTATCAGGCTCTTTTCATCAGTCTTGTAGTAGTTTTCAAGTTTTTTTTCAACCAGTTGGGCAAGTTTACTGGCATTATCTAGAGGTTTACTAGAAATGGAAAATAGGTTCACTTATCTTTCTTTCAAGACACTTTACAAATCACAAAGTTGAATTTTAAAATTAAACCATGTAATTTATTAATTTAATAAATTTTACAAAATGGAAAACTTCAGGTAACATATCAAATATAATGTTATACTAATTTTGTCTAAATTTTGTAAATATAAACCTATTGTATGTGCTTTAGATTTTTTAATATAAAGGAAATTTTATAAATAAAAGTACAGTTCCCTTTATTCCCCTTCCAATTCCTAGTCTTCTCCCCAACCTCTACCTCCCATCTCCCCACTCCCAGGGAAACCACTATTATGAATTGGATGTGTATTCTTCCTGCCAATACTGTTATTTATTTATATACGTGTGTGTGTGTGTGTGTGTTTTGTTTCGGATTTTTGCAATACGGGGGGAGCAGACCTGATAACAAGCATCATTTTTCTTTTTTTCTTTTTTTAATGTTTTTATTGATTTTTTTTAGAGAGACAGGAAGGAAGAGGGAAAGATACATTGATCAGCTGCCTCCTGCATACTCCCTACTGAAGATCAAGCCTGCACCTCGGGCATGTGCCCCAACTGTGAATAGAACTGATAACCTTTTGGAGCATGGGACGAGGCTCAATCAATTAAGCCACACCAGCTGTACTATGAATGTTTTATCTGATACATACACACACACACACACACACTCACACACACACATAAATAAAACAGATAAAACTGTTATATATATATGAGACCTATTTATGTTGTCACATATATCAAATTCATTCATTTTAGTTCTCTCTATATATATGTCTATCAAATTTTTATGCTAGATGCTATATATTCATTCCCATTCCCCTAAAGATGGGTATTTAAATCATTCTCAGTTCCACCCTATCCTATTGCAAACAATACTGAAATAAACATCTTTGTACATACAGCACCATGTGGACTATTCAGTAAACTAATTTTATTTTTTTAAAAAAATAGATACATTACATCTTAAAGTATAATTACTGGGCCCTAGCAGTGTGGATCAGTTGGTTAGAATGCTGGCCCATGCACCAAGGGTCCCAGTCAGGGCACATATGGGAGGAAAGTGATAAGTGTTTCTCACATCAATGTATCAATGTTTCTCTCTCCCTCTCCCTCCCTTCCTCTGAATCAATAAAAAACATATCCTTGGGTGAAAAAAAAATAATATATAAAATAATGAATGTCAGACTGTTGCTCCTATATAACAAAGACATTTCCTCTAAGCATTCCTTAAACTCATGAAAAAAAAAAAACACCTGTAAATCACACCAAATTTAAGCACTGAAATTCAGTAACAGAGGCTCTTGGTCACTCTGAAATTTAAACCTCACACTTTAAACCTGTAATTACAGCATAATCTTACAAGGAAAATTCTGCAAACTAATCCACCTAGCACAGAATTACTTACCTCTATCCTGGAGAAAAAATAGAAAACATAAATGAACAGACACTATTAAGTGCCTTACCTTTTATACCTTACTCCAGGATTTTCATCAAGGCTAGCACATACAGTAACTATCTGTTCAGCCATTGCTTCCATTACAGCATCTTTTCCGTTTGCATTACTAGGATCCGGACTGTAACAGTAATAGAATGCATCTGGGACATCGAGAGTGTATACCTACGTGAGACCAAAAAAAGTTACAGTCAATGTGGAGACTTGATTTATAAAAATATATCAAGAACAATGTGGCCATTATTTGGGCCATTAAAAAAAATACTTGCACTAACCATGCTGTATTTTGAAACAACTGTGTCTTTACCATAATCAAATCTCATTTTCTGCCAAAACCGGTTTGGCTCAATGGATTGAGCGTCGGCCTGCGGACTGAAAGGTCCCAGGTTCAATTCCGGTGGAGGGCATGTGCCTTGGTTGTGGGCACACCTCCAGAGGGGGGCGTGCGGGAGGCAGCTGATCGATCTCTCTCTCTCATAGATGTTTCTGACTCTCTATCCCTCTCCCTTCCTCTCTGTGAAAAATCAATAAAAAAATATATTTAAAAAAAAATCTCATTTTGTCTGTCATTTGGATTTCACCCTTTCTTTTCTGACTCTCCTTTCCTGCTTAGTCTGCCTTTCTCCTTCAGTTCTTGTTTTATAAACAGATAGCTTTTCAGTACCTGTGCAACAGCTGAAGTTCTCTGAGGTAGTCAAACTAAAATAAAAATCTAATAACTGGCCCAGCCAATGTGGCTCAGTGGTTTAGCGTCAACCCATACACAAAGAGGTCGCTGAGTTTGACTGTCGGTCAAGGGCATGTAGGAGGCAAGCTATCAATGATGCTTTGTTTTTATCTCTCCTCTCTTCTCTAAAGTCAATTTTTTAAAAAAACTAATACCTAGCACAAAGAAATACAACAAAACCAAAATTGATCTATATACTTGGCATACACTAAAAACCTTCTAGAGAATAACCTAGAATTTTTCCATAGTTGATATGTATCTTTATCTTATATTCTTCATGTTCTTAAAATATAGTTATACTTCCTAATAAGACATAACAGTGTGCCATTGGTCGTATCTGAACTTACAGACATGTTTATTCAACTAAAAGCATTTACTTATGTGCAAAGAATAGGATTAGAGATTTACCATTATTGTGTTATTTGAAGGATATAAAAGAAGCTCTCTAATTAGGGTTGTGAGTTCCTCAGTAAACTAATTTTATTTTTTTTAAAAACAACCGTGATCCCTCCTGGCCTCAGAAAATGAACTGAGTGTAAAAGTAGGTCTGTAATAACCACTGTAGGTTAACTGATGAATTATCAATCAAGTTCCTTGCATTTTCTTTCACCTAGTCATTCATTCCTCTGCACCTAAGCCCTCACAGCCAGCAGCAGCCTGAACAGGGACTGAGATTCAGCTATAGCTAAACCTTGTGTCTGTGCTGCTCAGCCATCTAATAAAGGCTGTACTCAAAATCATTTCTCATAATCCGTGCTATAAAACTTGACATACACAGGACCTAGTGGCAGATGTGAAATTTAAGCTCCACTTTCATTATTAATGTTATATTCTAATAAAGCACTCATGTTCTTCCCTTCATCGTGGAAAATGTTTATTTGTGGACTATTCAAAATTCACCAAATACCAAATAAGTAAGACTTTACAAATATAGAAGTAAAATATACCTTATTAATAAGCTCATAAAGCAAAATTTTAAAATATATTATGAACTAAAATTAAAAAAGAAAGAAGAAAGTACCCGAGATTCAAGCGGAATGAAGGAAATATTTATTTCTTTACATCTTCTTATTGACTTGGAGCAAGAAGACTTAATTTTGTTAAAGAGACTATCAGGGCAAACTGAAAGGGAAAAAAGAAAAAACATCAAATATAACTCCATGTACATTTTTACTCTTTTGGATAAATCATTCTAACACCTAGGAATATTTATTTTACATATAAATTACTGACTTTTACAATGTAATTTGTCATGAGAACAGAAATAATACATAAATATTGTTCTTCACTTTACAGAGCAGATGTATTCTAGTCAAGAGGCCATTCCAAAAATTCTGTTTTTCCCATTCATGTCCACTATAACCTAAATATGTTTCCTTAGATAGCTGCTAACACAGCAAACTAAAACTGTCAGGAAGGAAAATAAAATCTTAACTCATGACTTACCAAATTTTCTAGGGTTTTCAGAACTACTTAGGAATTTGCACTACTTTTCTAAGTTGGCCACTAGGTGTAACCATACCACACAAACTGTTAATTCTTTTTTAATTACAAGAACTTCTCTGATGTCAGGAAATTCTAAACTAGTAAGTTCTGGACCTTAGAGCCCATTTTTTCCCTTCCTCTTTTCAATCTACCTGTTTACAGTTCCATTAAATCTAGGTTATAGTATCAGCCATTGACTCCTAACATGCAGTGGCTTTTAAATGGAGTTGGTTAGCCTCAAGATTCCTTAAGTTAAAAGAGGCTCCACATTCATTAAAATTTATTAATTTCATAGACATTAATTTCTGTTTAATAAGGCTACCTAAGTGACAAATACTTATGGGATAACATTTTTTTAAAAAATGCAAACGACTACTAGGCATGACATAAATAATAATTAACAGGAATAATAATATACGACTTAAAATAATAGCAGAGATCAAGACCTAACTTGGATAAATGACATTTTTATTTTGCAATGGAATTAGGTAATATAGTAACATAAAACAGAATTACATGTGTCTCTGGACTTGTCTGTGATTCTTTCGTTTAGGTGCTTTCTATCTGAACATATGGCCTCGTAAGAGAAATGCGACTGATTTCCTCCCTTAATACTTGCCAAACAGGGGCAAATTTCTCTAATACCCTCCCCCAAAGGATTTACTTCTTATTATATAATCAAATCCCCAATTGAATCTTCAATTTAAAAAGGAATTCTTCTTGTCATCAGCACATAATTTGAGGGACAGCCTCTCCACCAGCCCCCCAACTCTGCATACTAGCAAAAATGATTGGGATAATTTCTTTTAATTTTCTATCACTTTATCATGAATTAGGATACATATGATCATATATTTTTTAGTCTTTGTAACCTAATTAGAATAAATAAAAAGTCACTAGTATTGGCATGTATAAGGATTTTAAATAATGAAGCAATGACTTTTACAAAGCTACTTACAGTCAGTGAAGTATATGTATGCTGCTTTATATTTACTCTCCGACTTACTTGGAAAGTCACGTAAAAAAGAATCTACAGACTTAAAAAAAAATTAGATGTCAATATATATTTTATTAAATACTAATTTAAGTATACTAGCTTTTGAGATAACTGAGATTATTTTATTTCGATGATAAAACAAAACCTTAACTGTGTAGAAGTTTAATTTATAAACTTATTTTCTAAGATGCTATGCTGTTAGCCAGTGGCAGCTAGAAACGTATTAAGATCGAGGGGATATGTATGAATAGAGAGCTGTTCGGCAGGGAGGAGATCTAGGAATGATGGATCGCGTGGCTGGGAGCTGCAGCAACAAGACCACTCAAGACAGTAGATGAAGGAACTGAGTCAGCAAACATACTTAAAGTATGACCTACACAGACACTGCAACCTCTGAGACTCACTGGAGAGTGTTGAAGAGAGTGACAGTGAGCTAGCAGCCAACACTGGCAAGAGATCAGAATGAAAACAGAAGAGGGTAGCTGACTGCAAGGAGGAGGAATGGGAGGTAATACAGTGGGGTGGAATCTGACTTAACACTGCTAGCTTTAAAGATACAGTGTCTGAAAGGAAAAAATAACAAAGATTTCTTTCTCTCTCCTCACCTTGTTCCTTTTCCTCCTAACGGAATTCCTAGAACCGTATTTCCGATAGATCTCATGGATCTATCCTCCAAGTCTCTTTCCCCATTATTTCAGGACTTTGTCTTATTTTTGCTTTGAGATTGTCCATTCTGATCTTCTAGGCCAGTGGTCGGCAAACTGTGGCTCGAGAGCCACATCGGGCTTGCGAGCCATGGTTTGCCACTCTGTTGATTAATGTGTTTGCCAACCACTGACCTAGACTCTCCATTCCAATAATTACAGGCTGTTGTTGTTCCTTATAATTATGCCGCTATCCCAGTGGTTGGCAAAGTCATTAGTCAACAGAGCGGCAAACTGCGGCTAGAAAGCTGCATGTGGCTCGCGAGCCGCAGTTTGCCAACCACTGTTCTAGGCTATTGATTCAAATTTCAATAGTAATTATCCTCTTCTTCAATTAACTATTTAACTGAGAAATCCTATACTTTTGAGCTTCAGAAAGTTCTTTATGTGCTAACTAGGATCTCATTCTGTGTACTGTTTCTCTGTTCAGACTGTCAGCCTTCTGTCCAAGCAGCTACATTTTGCTAGATGCACATTTTCTCTATTATTGAACTTCCTCTCTCTAGCATCTTCACGCACTTCCTAATAGATGGGTGGTTGCTGAATTACAAACCAAAGAAATTTCTTTAACACAAAAAAAATTACACACACACACACATCATGTATGTAGAGAAGTAACTAAGATAAATTGATTAATCTTTAAAGTACATTTCCATCCTCTTAACAATTATGGCTGAATAGGATCTGAATAAATAACAAATAATTCAAAGAAACTCTAATAATTTATACAATTAAATTTTGCTTTCTTATTTCATGGGGGAAATGTGAATTTTTTCACTTACATATTCTTAGTGAGAAGAGTGCAAATAAGACAATCTTCTAAAAGAAAAACTTTCCTAAGCGAACCAGTTTATGTCACTATTTTTCTAATACAGGGTATTTTATTACCTTGACTTTTCTATGAGAAAAATCATGTCAACAGTGAAAATATTGAAGAACATGCTTTTTAAAGATTCAAAATACTCACCTTTGATGTTGGAGAGATAAAATAAAGGGCTTTCATGTGTCTGACAGGTTCCCGAATCTTATAAATATTCTCTACAACTAACAAAAAAGAAAGTTATTTTTTATAACCAAATATTTATGCACTCAAACATTTTTAAAATAAACTTTACTGTACTTCTTATTAAAGCTTTCATCTTCTGATTTCTAGTTTAGAGCTTTTCGACTGAAGGTAATAAAGACTGCAAACTGAATATGTAACCTACAATAAAAGATTATTTCTTATGTAAATACCAAAAAGTAAATTTTATTGCCCTGGCCAGTGTGGCTCAGTTGGTTGGATCATCGCCTCACACACCAAAAGGTGACCAGTTTGATCCCAAGTTGGAATATCTGCAGGAGGCAACCGATCAATGTTTTTCCTCCCACAATGATGTTTGCTTGTTTGTATGTTTGTTTCTCTTTTTCACTGTCTCCATCCTCCCCTCTCTAAAATCAATAAATATATCCTGGGATGAAACTTTAAAAGAAAGTTTTGAGAACTCAACAGGGCAACTAACTTTGGTAAGCATCACTTAACTATATGTCTCAGCTGAGAGGATTAAAAAGACCTGATTTACAGAGGTTATTCTAAAGATTCACAGAGAAAAGAAGAATGTTCACTGTAATTATTAAGGCTATAGTTATTAAAAACAAAACCATAACCCCCTTCGAAACACAATTACTAACTAAAATTTATCAATACTTCAAACTTTCCCAATCACAATAAAAATGTTTTCATGATGACTATTGGTAACACTTACCAGTTACACCCTCTGCTAGAAGATCTGTCATTTTGCAACACGATGCCAAAAGCTTCGTGGTAAAATCATCTAAAAGCATTATCTTAAATTGAATATAAATAAAAATATAGTATAAACATTTGATTGTGAAAAATTCACACAAAAAGTAACTTAATCCATTAAACATATTCCAACTTCTAATCCTTTTACAACATAAAATTAAAGTATGAGGACAATAGGCAAAATGATCTCAACTCATCTTTTAACAAGCATGATCCAGAGATTGTTTCTTTATATATACATGTAGTCTTATATACAAGTGAGCAAATGGAAATATTTCCACTCTGAAGCAGAGAACATTCACTTTAAATGTATGTTATGTTTAACCAATTTTCTTAAAATTACAAAATGCCACTTGAAGAAGAGTAATTGTTCCAGGCACCATTCTGAGCATTTTAGATGGATTAATTCATTTTAATATTAACAACTCTTCTATGAGGTACTACCATCCCCATTTTATAGACAAGGAAACAGGGGCAAGGAGAAGTCAAATAATTTGCTCAAGAAGCCACAGTTATTAAATGAAACTAAGATTTGAACCAAGTGTTATGGTTCCAGACTCTATAGCTGACAGAAGTATAATAAGGACAATATATTGAAGGTCAATCGCAGGGCAATAAAATATGCAAATTTTACCTTCCATTCGTCTTCTTTCTTGCAGTCATCAAACACTGTTGCTTTTATTTCTGAAAAAAAAAATTATATAGGAATCTTAACCAACAGTTAGAAATACAATAATAGGATAACTATTCAAAAAGTCCAAGAATGCTGGGAAAATATCCAATATGAAATTCTGCTAAGCTACATAAAAAGCATATATACTTGTTAAACTCTATGTAAAAATCCAGTTATCTTTAATACCTAACCTATATGTAACATTGAAACTACAAAAAAGGCTAACATATTAAGTACATAAACACCTAGAAAATATTTCTGAAAGTGTTATCTAATTTGTTTTTCCCTATTTACTTAAATCCCAAATAAACAAAATAAAACAAAAAAACCCTTAGGAAAATCCCTAACTAGCCCATTGACAATCAAAACTGATTAAGTGGCCCTAGCCTAGCCCAGAGGTTGGCAAACTCATTACTCAAAAGAACCAAATATCAATAGGACAACGACTGAAATTTCTTTTGAGAGCCACATTTTTTAAAACTTAAACTTCTGGTAGCCATTTCGACTCCAGTCCAAGAGCACATACCTGGTTGGAGGTCAGGGCATGTGCAGGGGGCAACCAATCTGTGTGTCTCTCTCACATTTATTGTTTCTCTTTGTCTCTCTCCCTCCCTTCTATGCTAAGAATCAAATGGATTAACAAAAAAATTAATAAATAAAAGAATTTTTTTTAAAACTGGCTAAGTTTTTTCTTCCTAAGTTACTATTAATTACAATTTTCAAGAACATGTATCACATTATGATGCAAATAAGTATTCAATCTTGATTTATAATAAATAATCTATAGTAAAAGCATAATATACTAATTAGACCAGACAAAGGAATGGCTACAGCCCTAGGATCGAGGCTGCGAAGGCTACTCTTGCACGAATTTCATGCATCGGGTCTCTAGTTATTAATCTGTTCTTTGAAATGGTTTTCAAAACTAATATAGGGTTTGAAAGCTACATCTGTAATAGCTGTTATCAGGTTTGTTTTTTTAAATAGCTTTATTGAGATAATTTGCATACCGTATTACAGCTGACTTTTGAACAATTCAGAGAGTTAGGGGCACCACCTCCATGGAGTCAAAAATCTCTATATTTTTTGTTCTTATAAGTTTATTTCTAGCCTACAAAGGCAAGATGTTTTTAAAAAAAAGAATGGGGGGGAGAGGAACAGATACAGAGGCAAAGAAGCAATGAACAGACTGTTATGCTACAGCGGGGAGGTTGGGGGGGCCTGTAAGAGGTCAACCGAAGGACTTGTGTGCATGTGTGTAAGCATAGCCAATGGATACAGGACATGGTGGGGGAGGACAGGTGAGGGCATGTACTGGGGGGTGGGGAAAGCTGGGGGGAGGTCAATAGGGAAAAAAAAAAGGAGACATATGTACTACTCTTTGTAATACTTTAAACAATAAAAATATATATTGGGGGGAAAAAATCTCTCTATAGCCCTGGCTGGTGTGGCTCAGTGGGTTGGAGCATACTCCCCTGCCGAGAACAGGTTCTGCGTATGGGGTCCTCTGGCCGTCTGAGCCGGGGACCCCTGAAATCAGGCTCAATCCCAGTTGGGACGCCTATGGAAGGTCATCAATTGATGTTTCTCTTTCACATCGATGTCTCTCTCTCTCCCGCCTCCTTTTATTATCTAATGATATTCCATGTGTAAGCATAGCACATGTTATTTTTCTATGGACATCTGGGTTGTTCTGACCTTTGACTATTTTGTATAGGGCAGCTATGATGACAGCTATGAGTCAGAAGTTAAAATTTACTAAGTGTTAATATATGTAAAGAGTGCCTGGTACAGAGTAATCGTTCAAAACATTGTTCCCTTCTTCCTACTTGCTGGGTAAACTGAAGGTTGTTCAGCTTTCTGTACCATCTTCAAACTCGCAAAACCTTTTCCCAGCCAAAGGTACGCTTCTCCTACCTCGAAGGAGATTCCTTCATCCTTTCTTTCAGACCCTGTCACCTCTTACTAAGAGATCTCATAGGCATCCCCTTCTCGCTTGCTCTCTCTCCTCCCTCGATGTTGAATGAACATCATCTGGAATTTCCGGTTATGTTTCTATTTATGCCAAGAACTGCCCCGGCCAGTCTGCATCACTGGGTTGAGCATCCTCCTGTGCACTGAAAGGTCACCGGTTCAACTGTCAGGTCAGGGCACATGCCCAGTTGCAGGTCCAATCCCTGGGCTGCGCACAGGAAGCAATGTTTCTCTCTCCTAAGATCAATAAAAACACATTTTGTAAGAAAAAGATCCTAAGGGCCCTAGCCAGTTTGGCTCAGTGGATAGAGCATCGGCCTTTGGACTGAAGGGTCCTGGGTTCAATTTCCAGTCAAGGCACATGTCTGGGTTGTGGACTCCATCCCCAGTGGTGGGGGGCGTGTAGGAGGCAGCTGATCAATGACAGTCTCTCATCATTGATGTTTCTCTCTCTCTTTGCCTCTTCCTTCCTCTCTGAAATCAATAAAAAAATATATATATTTTTTAAATCCTAAGGGATCTTTTAACTATTTTTAACTATTATCTCTCTTTCCTCCTCCCCTTCAGCCTTCTTACACTCCATCCAGACACCCTGGTGCCATCTCATGCAAACAGCACAAGATAAAACTTGTGTTTACCTCTAAATGCCCCCTCTCTTGCCCAGTTTCCATGCTACCAAGACTGAAATTACTGCCCTCGCTGGTTTGGCTCGATGGACAGAGCATCAGCCTTTGGAGTGAAGGGTCCCAGGTTCAATTCCGGCCTAAGGGCACGTGCCCAGGTTGCAGGTTGTGGCTCGATTCCCCACTGGGGGGGGGCGTGCAGGAGGCAGCCAATGAATGATTCTCCTTCTTCCTTCCTCTCTGAAATCAATAAAAATATGTTTAAAAAAAAAACACAACAACCTGAAATCACTATCATTAACCTTTTCTTTTTAAAAAATATATATTTTATTCATTTTTTACAGAGAGGAAGGGAGAGGGATAGAGAGTTAGAAACATGGATGACAGAGAAACATCCATCAGCTGCCTCCTGCACGCCCCCCACTGGGGATGTGCCCGCCACCAAGGCACCTGCCCTCGACCGGGATCGAACCCGGGACCCTTCGGCCCGCGGGCCGACGCTCTACCCACTGAGCCACACCGGCCAGGGCCACCTTTTCTTTTCCTTTCCTTTTTTTTTTTCTTCTTCTTCTTCTTCTTCCTAATAAATGCCGATGCTAAGGACCATGACGCAGCTTTAGGAAACGACTCAACACACTTCGGCGCCCTGTTTTCGCACCATAACCACATTTAACCGCCCTTGCAACCAATGTTAAGACATTCCCCTTATCTTAGAAGCCGGCCTCAGACACACATCTATACATCCTGGAAAAACAAAATGCAACACCTTGCAATTTATCCAATTTCTCAAAGGATGTTTTCGCCACCTTTTTTTTTTTCCTTCTTGTCCTTTCTCTGTGTACACTTGGTTTTTCGTGCACAAGGCCAGTGACTGATTTGGGGGTGGGGGTGGGGGGAATCTGAATTCCAGTTGCACGCAAGGCACTCCCCCGAATTTCAACCCCGCCAGACGGCGTCCGGAACCCCCATTGGATGGGGCTCCCTCTCCCCACCTCCCTGGGCCAGGACGCTCTCCCTGCCGGTCCCCCCCCCCGG
The DNA here is from genome assembly GCA_011751065.1 of Lasiurus cinereus. Lineage (NCBI taxonomy): Eukaryota > Metazoa > Chordata > Mammalia > Chiroptera > Vespertilionidae > Lasiurus > Lasiurus cinereus. The sequence continues at coordinate 7,061,133 of JAAGEH010000027.1, forward strand.
CCCCCCGACACCTGACAGCCCCGTGGGCAGCTCCGACTTTGCAGCAAAGTCCCCCCTGGGGGGCGCGGCGGGACTTCCGGAGCCGGAGCGGCCCCCCCGCGCCCGTCCTCCCCGCGGCCCCGCCGCTGCTCCGGACCGAGCGCCGGCTCGTCCGTCGGGAAAGGACGCGCTCAACACGACGCGACGAGGGCGGGGAGGGGCGGGGCACGGCGGCCCCCGGGCCGGAGCGGCGGGGACGTCCCCGCCTGGAGCGGCCGCCGGGCGGCGGGGGAGGCGGCGAGGCCCGGCGCCGGGGCGGCGCGCGGCAGGACCCGCCGGGCCGGGGCCCTCTGTCGGCAGGAAGGCCGCCGCCCGCGAAGGAGGAAGAGGTCCTGACAGGGACGCGCGCCCCGCCGCCGCCGCCGGTCCTCCGCGGCGGGAAGGCCAAGGCCGCCCGGCTCCGCGCCGGCCGCTCTCGGCACTCACTCTGCCACACGACGCTCTTCAGCCCCCGTTCCGGCTCCGGCGGCGCCATCTTCCTCTCGCGGCGGAGGAGGAGCGGCCGCCGCCTCCCGCTGGCTCGCCGCCCACGAGCTGTACCTCAGCGGGGCGGCGCCGCTCCGGAGGCCCCGCCCCCCGCCGGCCGCGCCCGCCGCGCCCGCCGTGACGTCACGGCGCCCGCACAGCAGCCACGCCCACCCCTGGAGGGAGGCTGCGCGATTGCGGGGGGGGTGGGGAGGAGGGGGGAAGCGGGCGGGCGGTCGCGCGCCCCCTAGCGGGAGGCGGGGGCACGTCAGCCTCGGGCGACGTCAGAAGCCAAACAAAAAACGTGCGGATGAGGAATTGTCCGCTGAGAGCACCTGATTTTCTTTTCTTTTTTTAAAAATATTTTATTGATCTTTAAAAAAAATTTATTGCATTTTTACAGAGAGGAAGGGAGAGGGATAGAGAGAAACATCGATGAGAGAGAGACATCCATCAGCTGCCTCCTGCACGCCCCCCGCTGGGGTTGTGTCTGCAACCAAGGTACATGCCCTTGACCGGAATCGAACCCGGGACCTTGCAGCCCGAAGGCTGATGCTCTATCCACTGAGCCACACCGGTTTCGGCTTTATTGATCTTTTTTATAGAGAGGAAGGGAGAGGGATAGAGAGTTAGAAACATCGATGAGAGACAAACATCAATCTGCTGCCTCCTGCACGCTCTCTACTGGGGATGTGCCCGCAACCCAGGTACATGCCCTTGACCGGACTCGAACCTGGGACCCTTCAGTCTGCAGGTCGCTCCTCTATCCACTGAGCCAAACCAGTTAGGTCATCTGAGAGATTTTCGAATTCGTGGGTGCTATCCAAGAAGAAGGGAGGATTCTTCGCTTTCCGAAAAAAAAATGCTTTCCTTATGAGGATGATATACATAAATGAGCCAATAAAACAATGATTACTTACTTGCTAACCATAAATTCATGTGTCAAATTGTATCAGTGCTTTAGGGTCCAAAAAGAAGGGAATTACTGTTGAAAACCGATTCCCAGAGGAGAGGATCGGAGCTCAGGCTTAAGGGGCCCAACTGTGACATCATCGTCACACACACTGGCGGGAAGAAAGTAGGCTTTCCTGCAGAGATTTGCAAAGAACCAGTGGCCTTAGCGCAAGGTGGTCACCTAGGGAAGTGGAAGTTGTTACTACTGCTAGTCATAGTTAACATGTACTGAGGGCTTCCTATATGCCAGGCACCCATGGTAAATACATTATCTCATTGACCTTCAAACCTCCCTTAGCAAAGACACTGAAGCTTGATGAAGTTTGAAGTCGCTTCGTGGGGATGCACAGCCAGCGGTGGAGTGGCTCCGGTGATACGATTACAAATAGAGCCGTCTGTAAGGTAACCTGCAGTTTTTGCTCTTTAGGAGTGAAAAGGAAAAGGAAGCCGAAACCGGTGTGGCTCAGTGGATAGAGCGTCGGCCTGCGGACTGAAAGGTCCCAGGTTCGATTCCAGTCGGGGGCACGTGCCTTGGTTGTGGGCACATCCCCAGCGGGAGGTGTGCAAGAGGCGGCTGATCTATGTCTCTCTCTCATCGATGTTTCTAACTCTCTATCGCTCTCCCTTCCTCTCTGTAAGAAATCAATAAAATATATATATTTTTTAAAAAAAGGAAAAGGAAATATGAAATCAGCCATAAGCTGGGTTCAAGCCCAGCATACGGCATTGTTAAAAGCAACACAACTAGCCCAAAAGGGAGTCACTTGATGCTAAGCCTCAGTTATTTTTGAACGCTTTTTAGCCTCCCATCACTGCGATTTGCTTCAAGGAAGAGCTGGTGGAGGCAAGCCATTAGAGGTCCCCAAACCTGCCGAAACCAGTTTGGCTCAATGGATAGAGTGTCAGCCTACAGATTGAAGGGTCCTGGGTTCGATTCCCGGGGGCCTTGGTTGTGGGCATGTTCCCAGTAAGGGGGTATGCGGGAGGCAGCTGATCGGTGTTTCTCTCTCATCGATGTTTCTGACTCTCTCTCTCCTACTTTCTCTCTGTAAAAAAAAAAAAAAAAAAAAAAAAAATTTTTTTTTTTAAGTTCCCAAACCTGGCCACATGTCAGAATCACTTGGTGAGTTTGTCACGAATACAGATTCTCAGGCCCAGACCCAGATCTATTGAGTTAGAGTCACCAGGGGTGGTACCCAGGAATGTGTATTAACTAATGAGTTCCCCAAGTGACATGGGCACACCTGTCCCAGCCCATTCATTCACTGGAACAATGTGAACTAAACCAGCCCTCCTCCCTGTGTGGCCAATGAGGCAGCAAATTCCACTGTTAGAGCTCTCCGGCTTGTCTCCTTTTCGTTTTCTTTAGTTTCCGACAGGAAGGGAGGGAGAGAGCGATCGAAACATCATGATGAGAGAGAATCATTGATCAGCTGCCTCCTGCAGGCCCCGCACTGGGGACCAAGCCCGCAACCCAAGCACATGCCCTGACCAGAATTGAACCCTGACTGGCATTGAACCCTGACCTCTTGGTTCATAGGTCGATGCTTAACCACTGAGCCAGGCTGGCTGGGCTTGCCTTCTTTTCCAGTGCAGGTGCTCTGGGAATCTCTCTTTCCCGTGACACACCATGGGTCGCTCATCATTCCTCCACAGACAGGGAAAGGGGACAGACACAGGACGTGTGCCCTCTCTCCCAGGTCACCCAAGTCCACGCTCCAGTTCCCCCTGGACAGCATTCTGTGCTGGTTCCTCACTGCGGTTCTTGGCTCCACAGCTATGCTTTGGAGGAGGAAATACTTTAGTGTGTGTGTGTTACTATAGGACAGTGGTTCTCAACCTTCCTAAGGCCGAGACCCTTTAAGACAGCTCCTCATGGGGTGGTGACCCCCAACCATAAAATGATTTCCGTTGCTACTTCATCACTGTCATTTTGTTGCTGTTATGAACTGTAATGTAAATATCTGATAGGCAGGATGTATTTTCGTTGTTACAAATTGAACATAATTAAAGCATAGGGATTAATCACAAAAACAATATGTAATTATACATTGTGAAATATTTATTTCTAATTACAAATAAATGAAATTTTGTCTTGAATCATAGTGTAGCATGGGTAACAGTCTTCATATAACAGTAAACTACATTGCTACACTTTGCTACACCGAGGGGCGGTGTGTTGGTTCCTAAGACCATGGGAAATAGGTGTTTTCCGCTGGTCTTAGGCGACCCCTGTGAAAGGGTCGTTCGGCCCCCAAAGGGGTCTCCACCCACAGGTTGAGAACCGCTGCTATAGCACTACAGTATTTTATATGAAGGCTACTGGCATTTGAAGAACACATATTGGTCTAGGTACCACAGATTTATATTCCATATAATCATTGCCTTTCCAGAGATGAAAATAAAAAGGTTACAGTGTGAGCAGGGGATACAGCCAACAAGATGGATGGTCCTTCCCCCAGAAGGTGCATGTATGTCAGTCCACCACAGTTAGAAGCCCAGCCCCGGCTGTCTCTGCATCGAAGTGTCTGCACGCTCCCCAGCGTGGCTGCGATCCTTCCAGCAACTGGCCAACCACTCTGCTCCCCCAGGCGCTCCAGCAGAAATCCTGCAGCCAACACTGTGGCTCAGATGGACGGGTGGGCCTGGCAGTGCTGCGGGCCCAGAGTCCCGAAGTCCCTGTGGTTTGCCGGGGGGTGAGCAGGCGCCTCTGTATGCGGCCTGAGGTCACCTTCTCTGGGAGTGAACCTTTCCAGCCTTTGAATGGTTCAAGAGCTCCATGCAGGGCGGGTGTCGAGAAACACAGAGCAGAGGGGCTGCAGGCCATGGGGTGTCTGGACGGGAAATCCCAGAAGGAATCTCCTAAGCAGACCTTCCGTGTGTCCAGGACTTGCCCAGGGCACCGCTCAGGCTGGCAGCCTTCCGGAGGCCTTGCTGGGTCTGTATCTCTCCCCAGTCCTCTCTGCAGTGCGTCTTTATTTTATTTTATTATTTATTTATTTTAATATATTTTATTGTTTTTTTACAGAGAGGAAGGGAGAGGTAGAGAGTCAGAAACATTGATGAGAGAGAAACAGCAATCAGCTGCCTCCTGCACGCCCCCTACTGGGGATGTGCCCACAACCAAGGTACATGCCCTTGACCGGAATCGAACCTAGGACCTTTCAGTCCGCAGGCCGACGCTCTAGCCACTGAGCCAAACCAGCTTTTCTTTTCTTTCTTTCTTTTTTTTTTTTTAATATATTGATTTCAGAGAGGAAGGGAGATAGAAAAAGATAGAAACATCAATGATGAGAGAGAATCCTTGATCAGCTGCCTCTGCATGCCCCCCTCCTGGGGATCGAGCCAGAAATGGAACCATGACCTCCTGGTTTCATAGGTCGATGCTCAGCCGCTGAGCCCCGCCGGCCGGGACCCTGACCTCGCCTTCCAGAAGTGGAATCAGCATGTTCTTCTAAAGAGCTTGTCCTATGCTAGGTGCGTGTGTCGGCTGATGTATCTCCAGTCACACGGACGTTGGAGACAACCCTGCGAACATACGGGGAGAACTTGGAAAAACGAAGACAGGACCCTCTGCCTGGGGGTCGCAGCCTGTGGGTTCCGATTACTCACTGCGTCCGGTCCCCGCTGTCCTGGCGCCCGCCTCGCTCTGTCACTCTGCGCTCCTCTTCCCTCTGTAGATCACTGGGAGCGACAAGGGAAGGGGAGGCACACGATGGGTGACATAGGCAGACATGTTTCTGACATTAAAAAGCCCTCAAACGGCTCTGAGGCTTACATCAGAGTTTTGATCAGAAATGTTCTTTCCCAGGAAGGAGGAACCAGCAGTTAAGAAAAGGGCAAGAGCCAAAACCGGTTTGGCTCAGTGGATAGAGCATTGGCCTGTGAACCGGAAGGTCCCAGGTTCGATTCTGGTCAAGGGCATGTATCCTGGTTGTGGGCACATCCCCAGTAGGGGGTGTGCAGGAGGCAGCTAATCGATGTCTCTCTCATTGATGTTTTTTAAATATATTTTATTGTAAAATATATTTCCACGTGGAATCATGGAAATAGTTTCCAAGAACGCAGACCCAGGCCCATACACATCCCCGGAGACTCGGTCATTAGTACCTTGGGCGTTCTTTAAAAGTCGTTTTTTAATCATTTCAAAGTTTTTCACGGTTGGTTTTTTAATAAGTTAGGCCTATTTCCCTGCAGCCACCGGAAACATTCATAGGGATTCCCTTGGCCAGTTTGGCTCAGTGGATAGAGCGTCAGCCTGTGGACTGAAGGGTCCCAGGTTCGATTCCGGTCAAGGGCACGTACCTTGGTTGCGGGCACATCCCCAGTAGGGGCGTGCAGGAGGCAGCTGATCGATGTTTCTCTCTCATCGATGTTTCTAACTTTCTATTACTCTCCCTTCCTCTCTATAAAATATTAATAAAATATTTTTTTAAAAATAAAAACACTCATAGGGATTGTGCTTGTTTCAAGCCCGCGGGCATGCGCCGAGCTCAGAGGAGCACTGGGCTGGGAGTGGAGGTAGATGACGGGGAGAGAGAAACTCAGCCCCCATCTCTTCTCGTGGACGGTGTCAGATGGGGAGCTGGCCCAGATGTGGGGGGCAGTCGGGTGGGGCTTGCTGGTGGGAAGGCCTCATTTCCACTCACATGCTCTGAAGTCAGCCGTGTCCGGCTGGGCATATGGGCACATATGTGCAAGCAGGTCCTGTCTGCGGTCTGGGGTTTCTCTGACTCCCCTGGAAACAGGAGCCCCAAGGCCCCACACCAAGCCGCCCCTAGAAGAGCGTGGCCAGCATTTCTCCCAAAGCAGCACCTGCCACTGTCTGGGTCGGCACACGTGGTCTGTGTGGTCACCTCCACGGCCTGGCCCCACGGGGGCCTCCCTGGGGCGCCCCGAATAGCCTCAACGGGATCGGCCCAGAGCACATCCCAGGGGGCATGAGCGTGCCCTTGACCCCAGTCTCCCTCTCAGCACCCCTTTCCCTCCCGTGGGCTCATCCGTCCATGCCAACCGGAAGCAGACACCCTGGCATTTGTCTCCCTGATTAGCTGAAGCGTCGGCTTTGACCCTGACCTCACTGTCGCCCTAAAAGGCAACGAGAAAGTCCCCTTCTATTTATTTCCTCCCTGAGGAAAGTGACTCACCCATTCCGAGTGTGCTCCCAGAGCAGGTGACTGCAATAAAAAAAAACACGCATTCAAATCTACTTATCGACATGTGTAAGGTGATACAACTTAGGAAGGAATAAAGGGAAAGTAAACCAAAGAATGAATGAGCGCCCAGCTGGTGTGGTTCGGTGGTTGAATATCGACCTATGAACTAGGACAGTGGTCGGCAAACTGTGGCTCTCGAGCCACGGTTTGCCGCTCTGTTGACTAATGAGATTGCCGACCACTGGCCTAGACTCTCGATTCTAATAATTACAGGCTGTTGTTGTTCCTTGTGATGAAGCCCCTATCCCAGTGGTCGGCAAACTCATTAGTCAACAGAGCGGCAAACCGTGGCTCACAAGCCGCCTGTGGCTCCTGAGCTGCAGTTTGCCGACCACTGAACTAGGAAGTCACTGGTCTGGCCCCCCACGCCCGAGTGCAGGCTGGATCCCCAGTAGGGGGAGGAGGGTGCAGGAGGCAACTGATCAATGATTCTCATCATTGATGTTTCTGTCTTTCCCTCTCCCTTCTGCTGTGAAATCAATACAATATATATTTTTTAAAAAAAGAACGAATGAGAATCAATTTGGGTGATGGGAGAAGGAGTAACTAATGGCAGTCTGACCTTGGGCAAGTCACTTAACCACTCGGTGCCTCAGTTTACCTAAGAAGAAGAATGCCAAGTTCATAGGGTTATTATAAAAATCAATTAATACATGTAAACCCTTATAATAGTTGCAGCACTTAGTCAATAGCTATTAGTCATTATTGTCATTTACAATATTGTCCTAATTACCAGAGTAACGCATCATCGACACTGAAGAAGAAGAAAAAACACAAAAACCTCTAAAAACAACACCAAAAAATATCTCCAAATGCATGGCTTTTACAGGGCAACAGCATTGAGATGTTGAATGTGAAAATACCTGACATATTTTAGAACACTTGGTAGAGCCCTAGCCGGTTTGGTTCAGTGGATAGAGCATCAGCCAGGGGATGGAAGGGTCCCGGGTTCAGTTCTGGTCAAGGGCCCGAACCCCAGTTGCATGCTCGATCCGGGCCCCAGTCGAGACATGTACAGGAGGCAGCCATCGGTGTGTCTTCTCACATCCCTGGCTCTCTCTGTTTGTCTCTCCCTTACCCCTCCACTCTCTCAAAAATTAATGGGAAAGCCCTGACTGGTGTGGCTCAGTGGACAGAGCGTTGGCCTGCAGACTCAAGGGTCCCAAGATCGATTCCGGTCAAGGGCGTGTACCTTGGTGGCTGGCACATCCCCAGTAGGAGGTGTGCAGGAGGCAGCTGATGGATGTTTCTCTCTCGTCGATGTTTCTAACTCTCTAGCCCTCTCCTTTCCTCTCTGTAAAAAATCAATAAAATATATTTTTAAAAAAATTAATGGGAAAATATCCTCCGGTGAGAATTAACCAAAAAATAAAAAATAAAGTAAAACACTCGCTAGATTGTAAAACTGCAATGAAACCCTGTGATGAGCTAGCTGGCAGCTCTTTTCCTCAGAGCACGTCCCCACCCCGGCCACCTCGTCCTGCCACTTCCCAGAGGGCCCTGCTCTGGGCCAGCACTTCCTGGGGACGAGATAATGAAAAAACAGGGAATCGGAGCATGACAGCCAAGGACAGGGAGGGCACCCCGCAGAGGGCTGGCAGGGCTCCATCCCCGGAGCCCTCCGGAACCGGCTTGTCACCTGCACAGAACTGGCCGTTTCACATTCTGTTCTCAGCAAAGATCTCGGCGCCGAGACCGACTCCTCTCCCTGTGTTCGAAGGCTTCGAATCTTTCTTTCTTTCTTTCTTTTTATTTTTTTAAATATATTTTATAGAGAGAAAGGGAGAGAGATAGAAAGTTAGAAACATCGATGAGAGAGAGACATGGATCAGCTGCCTCCTGCACGCCCCACAGTGGAGATGTGCCCGCAACCAAGGTACATGCTCTTGACCAGAATCGAACCTGGGACCTTTCAGTCCGCAGGCCGACGCTCTATCCACTGAGCCACACTGATCTCGGCTCTTTCTTTTTATATTTTAGGAGCTTATGAAAAGCATATGAGGATGCCTGGGCACGGTAGCAGGAGGGAGGGGCCGGGTACCGGGCAGGGGACTGTGGGGTGGCACTGCTGATTTGTGATCACACACTGAAGAAGAAAAAAATACCTGACACACTTTAGAACACTTGGTAGAGCCCCATGTAAACTCATATATATATATATATATATATATATATATACCCTTCACACACTGCCAAGTCCCGCTTAGGATGTATGAATCCTTGTGTTTTTTTTCCTGGTCCCCCAACTCTTGCTCAGTCACCAGACTGAACCTGTACCAATAAAAGTGAAAGTGTCTGCATTTCCAACGTTCCAGGGTGGCTGTCGTTCTCGCTAAGACTGTGTTAAAAAAAAAATCTGCCCCCAAATCTGAAAGCAGCAACTCATTTAAAAATCGCCTTTAGTCTTTAAGCGGCAAACATCCGGTCCTTTTCCTGAAGGAGAGAGGCGGAGGGGAGATGGAGCGTCTGCAAATCAAATAATAACGAAGCATCGCAATTCCCAAGAAGCCAGGGTCCCCAGGTGCCAGAATGTGCCTGCAGGGTGTGGAAATGTCATACCTTCTTTTTTCTTTTTTTAAAATATATTTTATTGATTTTTTTACAGAGAGGAAGAGGGAGGGATAGAGCGTTAGAAACATCGATGAGTGAGAGACATTGATCAGCTGCCTCCTGCACGCCCCTCACTGGAGATGTACCCACAACCAAGGTACATGCCCTTGACCGGAATCGAACCTGGGAGCTTCCAGTCTGCAGGCCGATGCTCCATCCACTGAGCCAAACTGGTTTTGGCTATAATCTCTTTATAATTATGTTTTTAAATGTATTTTATAGAGAGAGGGAGGGAGAAGGAGAGAGAGAGAGAGAGAGAGAGAGAGAGAGAGAGAGAGAGAGATCAGCTGTCTCCTGCCACACCCCACACTGGGGATCGAGCCTGCAACCTGGGTAGGTGCCCTGACCGGGGAATCGAACCCTGACCTCCTGGTTCCTGGGTCGATGCTCCACCACCTGAGCCACGCCGGCCGGCCGGGGCCTCAGACCCTCTCTGACCTTCTTTCCCAGCGGTGACGTCGCGCCATCCCCGGCTGTACCTGAATATATCTTCTTGGGGCAGAAGGTGAGCTTCAGCCCGCTCTCGGCCACCGGCGAGACCATCACGGTGTACACGTCCCCGCAGGCGATCTCGGTGACGTCGCAGAAGCTGAGGCCGGCGCGGGGGGCGCAGGCGAAGACGCCTTTGGAGCCGTAGAGGTCGGCGCTGTAGTTGGCCGAGCCCCTGGCGGCCCGCCAGTCCACCCGGATGCCGTGAGGGCCCAGGCGGTACAGCTTCACGCCGAGCGGGCAGCAGGCACCTGCGGGAGGGCAGACACACACACAGACCGCTCACCCCCCCGCCGCCCACCCAGGGCCTTCATCGCTGCGGGGAGACAATACTGTGCGAACAGCTCAGGCCAAGGGGTGCGTGATGGAGGCCAGATTTGAAGAGATCCTGAGTTCTTCCCACAGCGGGGCCCGGGGTTAAAATCCACGCGTAAAACCGTTAGGTACCCTGTTTCCCCGAAAATCAAACAGTGTCTTCTATCCATGTTTGCTCCCAAAGAGGTGCCAGGTCTTATTTTCAGGGGATGTCCTATTTTTCCATGAAGAAGAACACGGTACATATTTATTGTTGAACAAAACAAAAAAAGCCGAAACCGGTTTGGTTCAGTGTTTAGTGTTGGCCTGCAGACTGAAAGGTCCCAGGTTCCATTCTGGTCAAGGGCATGTTCTTGGTTGCGGGCACATCCCCAGTAGGGGGCGTGCAGGAGGCGGCTGATCGCTGTCTCTCTCTCATCGATGTTTCTAACTTTCTATACCTCTCCCTTCCTCTCTGTAAAAAAATCAATAAAATATAATTTTTAAAAAATTAAAAAAAAAAGGAAATGTATGTCCTGTCTACAGTCCGGTAGTCATTGTCATCACCAACCAGCTCCCTGACGGGCCGCAGCGCAGCCGGAGCTGTTCGGGCAGGGCGAGGTCTCTTTACATCAGGAGTCAGACGCCTGACAGTAGCTTCAGGGGCCTTCTATTCCGGAGAGGCCTGATGTTCGGGGGAGGCCTGATGATCGGGGAGGTCTCATTTTCAAGGGGATGCCTTATATGATAGCAAGAGGCAAAACTGGACGTAGGTCTTATTTTCGGGGGATGCCTTACTTTCGGGGAAACAGGGGAAATGAAGAAAGAAGAGAGAAGAACAGAAAAGGGAAGAAACGCGGATGTGTGGGTTTTCTTTCCTTTTGTCCATCCCCAGGGGCGTGGAGTTGTTAAGAGAGCGCAGGGGTGGGTCCTAAAGTCACCCCCCGGCCGACACGTGGTGCAGCTGAGTCAAAAGTTCTAAGTCAAAGGCACAGGCTCCTTGTCAAGAGCCTTCCCGCTGCCCTGGCTGCAGATGGTTTTCGTGGGCCTGGATTTACACGCCGTTGGCTGCCCGCAGCTGTCAGGAAGAGACCTTGCCGGACGGAGCGAGGCCGGGAGCGGCCGCTCACACCACAGGCAGGTGAGCAGCTCTGGGGCCGGCTCTGCAGTCACCCTTCCCCCGGGCCGGCCGGCCAGCTCCTCCTTCCTCTTCCCAACGCCTTGAGCGGATCACCCACCGGGCGCCAAGCAGGGCACCAAATGGTGGTTCCTCGGTCACTAACATAAAGATGATGTTGTAGAAGAAGAAGAAAGATTCAGTGATAGATAATCGGGCTCATTGGATTTCTTCTTTAAAAAAAATTTTTTTTTTATTGCCCTGATTGGTGTGGCTCAGTGGATAGAGTGTCAGCCTGCAGACTGAAGGGTCCCGGGTTCCATTCCGGTCAAGGGCATGTACCTTGGTTGCGGGCACATCCTCAGTGGGAGGTGTGCAGGAGGCAGCAAATCAATATTTCTACCTCTCTATCCCTCTCCCTTCCCCTCTCTCTAAAAATAAAGAAAAATTTAAAAAATATATATTTTTATTGATTTCAAAGAGGAAGGGAGAGGGAGAGAGAGAGATAGAAACATCAATGAGGTGAGAGAATCGTTGATCAGCTGCCTCCTGCTTGCCCCCCACTGGGGATTGAGTCTGCAACCCAGGCATATGCCCTGACAGGGAATCAAACAGTGACTTCTTGGTTCATAGGTCGATGCTCAACCACTGAGCCATGTTGTCTGGGCTGGATTTAGTCTTTAAAAAAAATTGGGGATGCCGAAACCGGTGTGGCTTAGTGGATAGAGCGTCGGCCTGCGGACTGAAGGGTCCCAGGTTCGGTTCTGGTCAAGGGCATGTACCTTGGTGGCAGGCACATCCCCAGTAGGGGGCGTGCAGGAGGCAGCTGATCGATGTCTCTCTCTCATCGATGTTTCTAACTCTCTATCTCTCTCCCCTCCTCTCTGTAAAAAATCAATAAAAAAAAAAATATATATATATATATAATTGGGGTTGGGGAGTGGCGGGGAGGAGTGTGAAGCCAAGGGCCATATTCCCGGAAGTAGATACCGGGGTGAGAACTTAGGCAGCAGATCTAAGGAAAAGTAATGAATGGGCCGGAAGACATATAAACCACCTTACGTATTTGTAGCATGTTAGGTGTGCTTTCGTGTTCTGATTATTCCCATTCCTCTTCCCAAAGGGGAAGCAGAACCGGGAAGATAAGGCAGCACAGCTTCTGCGAAGCCATGGCCTTAGACTCCTCTCGGCGGGCTCGCTCTCCGACCCCTGGGCTGGCAAAATTACATTTCAACTCTCCTGCCCCAGGCCCTGCGGCAGACACGACTACCCCGTTTCCCCGATGTCAGACATCCCCCGAAAATAAGACCTACTTCCCATTGTGCCTCTCGCTGTCATGTAAAGCATCCCCCCTAAAATAAGACCTCCCCGATCATCAGGCCTCCCCCGAACAGAAGGCCTCCCCGGAATAGAAGGCCCCCAAAAGCTACTTTCAGGCGTCTAACTCCTGATTTAAAGAGACTTTGCCTGAACAGCTCCGGCTGCGCTGGGGCCCATCAGGGAGCTGGTTGGTGATGACAACGACTACCGTCCCATAGACAGGTCATACATTTCCTTTTTTTAAAAAAATTTTTTTACAGAGAGGAAGGGAGAGGGACAGAGAGCTAGAAACATCGATGAGAGAGAGAGACATTGATCAGCTGCCTCCTGCACACCCCCCACTTGGGATGTGCTCGCAACCAAGATACATGCCCCGGACTGGAATTGAACCTGGGACCTTTCAGTCTGCAGACTGACACTAACCACTGAGCCAAACCGGTTTTCAATTTCCTTTTTTTTTTTGTTCAACAATAAATGTGAACTGTATTCTTCTTCGTGGAAAAATAAGACATCCCCTGAAAATAAGACCTAGAGCAGCGGTTCTCAACCTGTGGGTCACGACCCCTTTGGGGGGGTCGAACGGTCACCTAAGACCATGGGAAAACACAGGTATTTACATTATAATTCATAACAATAGCAAAATGACAGTGATGAAGTATGGTTGGGGGTCACCACCACATGAGGAACTGTATTAAAGGGCCACGGCCTTAGGAAGGTTGAGAACCACTGACATAGCGCCTCTTTGGGAGCAGAAAGTAATAGAAGACGCTGTCTTATTTTCGGGGAAACGGGGGAGCTGGCATGGAGCTCGGCGCCAGGAGAAACGGCGGCTCCCTGTGTGAGAAGGAAGGGCTTCTGCCCGGGCTGCAGAGGCACAGCCAGGCCTGGCGGGCACCGTGGAGCCGGGCAAGGGCCACTCACCGGAGGCGTAGCGCTGGTAGGCGCAGTCGGCGGTCAGCCCGGTGGCGCTGATGGCTTTCACGGCCACGGTGTAGTTGACGCCGCACGTGACGCACCCCAGGAGGCAGTGGTTTTGGTGGGTGCGACACTGAGACTGGCCGGTGCGGGACGCCAGGACGGTCACGTAGGTGAGGGCCCCGGTCCCGACGGTCCAGCTCACGTTGACCACGGACTGGGTGACCTGAGTCACGGTCAGGCCGGCTGGACAGCAGGGCACTGACACGAGAAGAAAGAGAAGGTGACGGGGGGTGATTTGTGGAAAATGGCCCAGGAGGGTGTGTTCAGCCTGTTTCATCCAAGAGCGTGCATCCCTCCAACCTTCCCTTTCTTTTCTTTTCTTTTTAAAAAACAATATTTTATTGATTTTCATAGAGGGGAAAAGAGAGGGATAGAGAAACATCAATGAGAGAGAGAGAGACAGCGATCAGCCGCCCCCTGCACGCCCCCGCTGGGGATGTGCCTGCAACCAAGGTACATGCCCTTGACCGGAATCGAACCTGGGACCTTTCAGTCCGCAGGCCGATTGCTCTATCCTGTTTCGGCAGACTGGGGCTTTTTAAATTGATGAGAGAGAGAGAGAGAGAGAGAGAGAGAGAGAAAGAGGCATCAGCTTGTTGATCCCCTTATCTATGCATTCACTGACTGATTCCTGTCTGGGCCCTGACCGGGGATTGAATCCACAACCTTGGCATCTTGGGACGACGCCCCAACCAACTGAGCTACCCAGCCAGGGCGAGCCTGGGGCTCTTGGAAAGGCTCTGAGCCTCCTGAGTCTCTGTGACCCACAGAGATCAGGTAAAATAACTAAAATAGTTCATGTCTTAAGACAGCGCCTCAGGCCCTAACCGGTGTGGCTCAGTGGATAGAGCGTCGGCCTTCGGACTGAAAGGTCCCAGGTTCCATTCCGGTCAAGGGCATGCACCTTGGATGCGGGCACATCCCCAGTGGGGAGCGTGCAGGAGGCGGCTGATCGATGTCTCTCTCTCATCGATGTTTCTAACTCTCTGTCCCTCTCCCTTCCTCTCTGTAAAAAGTCAATGAAATATATTTTTAAAAAAGACCGCTCCCCAGGACCCCCGGGTGCGGGCGCGTACCTGTCTCCAGCGGGACGCTGTAGCTGGGCAGGCTCCGGCCGGCCTGCGTCTCGGCCACGGCGGTGACGGAGAACAGGGAGCCGCAGGGCAGGCCGCCCAGGGCGCAGGCCCGGCCCGAGCTGCGGCACCGGTACAGCCCCTCCTCGCCCCGCGCCGTCACCGTGTAGGTGGCGCCCCGGTTCCTGGAGGTCCAGTGCACGTGAGTCACCGAGAAGGCGTCCTTCGAGAGGCTTTGGATTTCGGGGCTGCAGGGAGCTGAGGGAGTTCAGATTATTCAGTGCGAGTCCACCACATCGCCTGTGCTGATTGCTCTCAAACCAACTTTCTCCCCTTCTCCCCCCACAATGAGATCAGGGTCCCTTCCAGCCACCCCTGGGTGCAGGCCAAATTCACAGTCTGTGGGTGCAAACCTCGGTGCCATTGACCTAGGCTTTGGGGCTCCTAGAGCACCCTACTAACTGGAAAATGCAAGGTTTGGGACTCTAAAAGCATAAGGAACTGAGCTTGGCTGCTGTGACTCAGCGGTTGAGCGCTGACCCGTGAACCAGGAGGTCAGGGTTCAATTCCGGGTCACACCCAGGTTTTGGGCTTGATCCCCAGCAGGGGGCGTGCAGGAGGCAGCTGATGGATGATGTTTCTCTCTCTCCCTCTCCCTTCCTTTCTTTAATTGATAAAAACCTGTTTTTAAAAAAGTAATTGAGCTGAAACTGGTTTGGCTCAGTGGATAGCTGCGGACTGAAAGGTCCCAGGTTCAATTCCGGTTTCGGGCACATCCCCAGTGGAGGGCATGCAGGAGGTGGCTGATGGATGTTTCTCTCTCATCGATGTTTCTAACTCTCTATCCCTCTCCCTTCCTCTCTGTAAAAAAATCAATAAAATATATTAAAAAAAATAATTGAGACAAAAATGGGTGGCCTGAACCCTCATGGTGGGAATACAGGACCCCCAAAGGGAGGGGAAGTGAATGGCTGGCGGGCAGAACCTTCCACCAGCCCCAGGGTCTTCTCTTTCATGCTCTTTCTCCCCAACGCCCCTCTTCCACCTTCTCTCAGCACCCCCTTCGTAAGACCAGCCCCCATGGGCCACAGGAGCGGTGGTGGGAGTTGGCCTCTCTGTGGTTCTTTTTTTTTTTTTTTAATATATTTTATTGATTTTTTACAGAGAGGAAGGGAGAGGGACAGAGAATTAGAAACATCAATGAGAGAGAAAGAGACACCGATCAGCTGCCTCCTGCACGCCCCCTACTGGGGATGTGCCCGCAACCAAGGTATCTGGCCTTGACCAGAATCGAACCCGGGACCTTTCGGTCCGCAGGCCGACGCTCTACCACTGAGCCACACCGGTTTCAGCCTCTCTGTGGTTCTTGCTGAGGCCCAGCCTGGGCCACGCCGTCGGGGCGGGTGGGGTCAGCGGGTGGGGTCGGCGGGGCGTACCGGTGGTGACGAACCGGGAGGCACAGGAGGTGTTGCTGGCCCGGGCTTCTCTGAAGGCGGACACGGTGACGTTGTACTCGGTGTCGCACTCCAGCGCGGACAGGGTGCAGGCGGGGGCCGTGTCGTGGCACTCCACCACGCGGAGGCCGTCGGCGGCCCTGGTCTCGTACAGCTCGGCGCCGCGGACGGGGGACCAGACCATCTCCACTCTGTCGCTGGACACCACCACGGGGTTGATGTCGCTAGGGCAGCAGGGAGCTGGGCGCCGCCACACAGTGGGGGTGCAGATCAGAACAGGAGCAGACCCTGACCTCCCCGGGCACGATGCTGTCTCTGCCCTCAGTTATGGCAAGACCCTCCTAGACCTCCCAGCTCCGAGCGTGGCCTAAGACCCGCTACATCAGTGGTTCTCAACCTTGCTAATGCCAGGACCCTTTAATACAGTTCCCCATGTGGTGGTGACCCCCAACCACAAAATTATTTTCATTGCTACTTCCTAACAGTAATTTTGCTACTGCTGTGAATCATAATGTAAATATCTGTGTTGTCTGATGGTCTTAGGCGACCCCTGTGATGGGGTCGATGGACCCCCCAAAGGGTCGCGACCCACAGGTTGAGAACCGCTGCGCTACATGGAGGATGAACCTTCTCAGTGTGAAGTTCAAGTTCATTACGAGCTGTGCCCCGTCGTCTGTTCAGCTGCAGCTCCCTGGGTCCCCCCCTGGCTTCGCCAGACGCCTCGACTCCCCACCACACACGTGCTCTCATGTCCCGGTGCCCCAAAGACCGCAGAGCCCTCTGCTGGAAGGCCGTGCCCCTCTCTGCCTGACACACGGGACTCCGTCCCACTGCCCCACCCTATCGGCCTCTCCAGCCTCCGAAACAGATCAAGCTGGGGTGGGGAGGGGAGCAGGCAGCAGCCTCCTATGAGCAGGTTTTAGAAGGAACCCCACATCAACGCCTGGGCAAATTCTGACCAATGTCTAACTCCGCTTGGAGGGTCTCGGGAAGGCTCTTGCCCCTCCCACCTGCCACCTGTCCTTAAAGATCCAGTTCAAGGTCACGCCCTCTGAAAGATGCTCCTGCACACTTGGGGCCTCTTTCCCCAAATTCCAAGGCAGCGATGGTTTAATGGCCTCCCCCTGGTCAAATGTATCACCACCCAGCTAGTGTCGCTTTCTGCCCAAGGATATTGTAGTATTCTTCTCTGCTAATAGAGTTGACTACCCTGTTTCCCCAAAAGTAAGACATCCCCCGTAAATAAGACCTGCTTCCAGTTTTGCCTCTGGCTGTCTTATAAGGCATCCCCCCGAAAATAAGACCTCCCCGATCATAGGGCCTCCCCCGAACATAAGGCCTCCCCAGAATAGAAGGCCCCCAAAGTTACCATAAGGCGTCTGACTCCTGATTTAAAGAGACCTCGCCCTGCCTGAACAGCTCCGGCTGCGCTGCGGCCCATCAGGGAGCTGGTTTGTGATGACAATGACTACTGTACCGTAGACAGGTCATCCATTTCCTTTTTTTGTTTGTTCTGTTCAATAATAAATGTGTGCCGTCTTCTTCATGGAAAAATAAGACATCCCCTGAAAATAAGGCCTAGCGCATCTTTGGGAGCAAACATTAATAGAAGACACTGTTTTATTTTCAGGGAAACAGGGTAGTTTTAAGTTGCTCACTCCATTCATTTCTCAAAGATTGAGCATCTCCCCTATCGAGCCAACCGCACTCTGACAAGCGTTGAGGATGAAGAGATAAATAAATCCCTGCCCCGAGGGGAGGAGGTTAAGGATAGAAACAGGAATAGCGATGCTAACAAAGATGCTTGCATTGTGCCCTGTCACAAGCAAAGACCTTTTCATGTTCATCCTCTCGTTATTTATGATTTGTCCCATTTGGCAGAGGGGGGTACAGAGGAACGAGCCAGGTAGACAGCACGGTCCCCGTTTTGCAGATAAGTGGGTGGTCCAGTTAGGACCTGCACCCAGGAGCCCCTCCACCAAGCCCTCCACATTCTGTAGCAGCTTTGCATCTCTGTGTCCCGTTTTGGGGGGAGGAAGGAAGGAATCCTGAGCCATAAGGATCGCATCCTCTTGGACAAGAGCTGAACACCTGGGTGGAGGGGTCACGTTTTCAGAGCGGGTTGAACAACTACAGTCTCTCTCCTCTTTTCACTCCCAACCCTTGCGTTCAGGTTAAGCTTTGGTCCAGGGAGCCAACACTCCCCAGCGCGGGACAGAATATGGGGGTGGGGGTGGGCCTAGGTAACAGGTGATCCATTTTACTGCTACCCGGTTTCCCCCAAAATAAGACAGTGTCTTCTATTAACTTTTGCTCCCAAAGATGCGCTAGGCCTTATTTTCAGGGGATGTCTTATTTTTCTATGAAGAAGAAGACGGTACACATTTATGGTTGAACAAAGAAAAAGGGAATGTATGACCTGTCTACGGTCCGGTAGTCGTTGTCATCACAAACCAGCTCCCTGATGGGCCACAGCGCAGCCGGAGCTGTTCAGGCAGGGCGAGGTCTCTTTAAATCAGGAGTCAGATGCCTGATGGTAGCTTCAGGGGCCTTCTATTCCAGGGAGGCCTGATGTTCGGGGGAGGCCTGATGATCAGGGAGGTCTTATTTTCGGGGGGGAAGCCTTCTATGACAGTAAGAGGGAAAACGGGAAGTGGGCCTTATTTTCGGGGGGTGTCTTACTTTCGGGGAAGCAGGGCACGTGCAGGGGACTCGGATCCCCATTGACATGAGTCCGGGGCGACCTACCGGTGGTGTAGTTGAACACGTCGCCCAGCGGACTCTGGCCGGCCCGGTTGTAGGCGAACACGCTGATGAAGTAGGTGAAGCCGCACTCGGACGGGAAGTCGCAGCGGGGGAGGGAGGTGTTGCAGTGGACTTCCAAGCCGTCGTCGCTCTTCACGAAGGCCACGTAGTGGTCGGCCAGGTCCACCCCGGCCCAGGACACGGCCAGGCGGCCAGGGGCCTCTTCGTGGATCGTCACTCCTCCGGGCGCGCAAGCAACTGGGAAAGGATGAGCCATAAACAGGGGTGAGACGTGTGCTCTGCTTCTGGGTAACTGCTTCTGGCTAACTGTCCCCAATACTGGAGGCTGTGAACCAGGAATACTGTCATCCGGCATGGGCAAGCCAGCGAGACATCCTCCCGCGCCCCAAAATATTCCTCACCCCGTCCCTGCGAAGACCGTGCGGGAAACTATCACGGACTGTTCAATAGTATGTCTGAGTTAAGACCAGGCCAGGATCAGCACAGAAGGAAGTCTTCTGAAGGAAGGAATTCAACTCAGGCTTTCAAGCTTTAAATTTTTAAAAGTTTATTTTATTTTTTAATATATTTTATTGATTTACAGAGAGGAAGAGAGAGAGAGAGAGCTAGAAATATCGATGAGAGAGAAACATCGATCAGCTGCCTCCTGCACGACCCCCACTGGGAATGTGCCTGCCACCAAGGTACAGGCCCTGGACCGGAATCGAACCCAGGACCCTTCAGTCCGCAGGCCAACACTCTACCCACTGAGCAAAACCAGCTTCAGCAATCAAAATTTTATTTAAAAAAAAAACTTTTAATTTATTTCAGAGAGAGGATGGGAGAGAGAGAGAAACATCAATGATGAGAGAGATTCATTCATCAGCTGCCTCCTGCATGCCCTCTACTGGGGATGGAGCCCAGAACTCTGGGCATGTGCCCTGACCAGGAATCAAACCATGACTTCTGGGTTCATGGGTTGATGCTCAACCACTGAGCCACATTGGCCGGGCTAAGCTTTTAAAACGTTAGTCATCTCCAAGGGAAATCTTCTTAAAATATGCTACACGATTTTCAGCCTCAGGAATCACATAGAACTTTCTAAACATAGTTCTCTACATAAGTCAAGTTCTCTGATAAGTCGAGGCCGTTCCCATATACAAGCTACAGTGGTGCCTCCTGGACTGATGAGTGTGGGGGGCTGTGTCCATGGCACTTGACCCTGGAGCATGTGAGAGCCGGTTGGGGAGCTGTTACAAACTAGTCCTACCCAGTCTCCATGGCGGTCACGTTGGCTCGCCAACCCCCCAGTGACCTGGCTCTTGGTTACACATCGGTTGTTTTGTTTTTTTGGGGTGTTTTTTTTTTTGGTTTTGTTCATCCTCACCCGAGGATATTTTTCCATTGATTTTTTAAAATGTATTTTATTGATTTTTCATAGAGAGGAAGGAAGAGGGCTAGAGAGCTAGAAACATCGATGAGAGAGAGACATCGATCAGCCGCCTCCTGCATGCCCCACTCTGGGGATGTGCCCCCAACCAAGGTACATGCCCTTGACCAGAATCGAACCTGGGACCTTTCAGTCTGCAGGCCGAGGCTCTATCCACTGAGCCCAACCGGTTTCGGCTCCATTGATTTTTTTCAGAAAGAGTGGAAGACAGGGAGAGAGGAGAGAAAGAGAGAGAGAGAGAGAGAGGTGGGGAGAGATATGGACGTGAAAAAGACGCATTGATGGGTTCCCTCCTGCACGTGCCCCAGGCGGGACCGGGATGGGGCCTGCCACCGACCGGAATGAAACCCGAAGAGACCCTTGGGTCGGGGCGCCAGCGCTCTAACCACTGCACCACACGGGCCGGGGCCGGGCCGTACCGGTTCTCAGGGTCCCGGCGGAGGCCGCCCTGCTGGCGCCGGCGTCGCTGCGGGCCCACACGGACAGCCGGTAGTCGGTGCCGCAGCGCAGGCCGGCGATGGTGCAGCCGCGGGCGGCCGTGCTGCAGCTGCGCTGGGAGGCGGCGCTCCGGGCCAGCGCCGTGTAGTTGGAGGCGCCCTCCGAGGGGGCCCAGGACACGGCGGCCGTCAGAGCCCCGCTGTCCAAAGAGACCTGGACGTCGGCCGGGGCCCCGGGACCTGCGTGTTGGAGAAACAGTGAAGATTCGGCAGAGGCTGCAGGAACTGGAGGGAGATGTGGCCTGACAAGTGCTGAGATGGGGGTGATTGGGGGGGAAGAGATAGGCAGGAGGAGCATCGACGCCGGGCTGGGGAGCAGGGGGAGCTGGGTGCGAGGGGTGACGGGTTCCCCAAAGCCTTCCTCTTTGTTCATTTCCCCGGGTTTTAAGTTTTAGAGACTTCGGATTTAGCCTGACTTTGCTGGGGCGGCTGTAATGAAGAGGCTTAAACAGCCAGCCAGGCAGTGTGGCTCAGGGGTTGAGCATTGACCTAGGAACCAGGAGGTCAGGGTTCAATTCCCGGCTGGGGCACAGGCCCAGGTTTTGGGCTGAATTCCTAGTGTGGGGCGTGCAGGAGGCAGCTGACCAAATGATTCTCTTTCATCATGGATGCTTCTCTCTCTCTCCATCCTCCCTCTCTGAACTCAATAAAAATGTTTTTTTATTTTTTTAAAATATAGTTTATTGATTTTTTACAGAGAGGAAGGGAGAGGGATAGAGAGTTAGAAACATCAATGAGAGAGAGACACATCGATCAGCCGCCTCCTGCACGCCCCCCACTGGGGATGTGCCCGCCACCAAGGTACATGCCCTTGACCGGAATCGAACCCGGGACCCTTCAGTCTGCAGGCCGATGCTCTATCCACTGGACCACACCGGTTTCGGCTGTATATATATATATTTTTTTAAAGTGGCTTAAACCACAGAGATGTATTGCCTCGCCGTCCAGGCCACGAGAAGCCTGACACCAAGGTGCTGGCGGGGTGGGTTCCAGGCCTTTCTCCGCGGCCTGCAGATGGCGGGCCCTGGGGTTCAGATGGCCTTCTCCCTGCATCTGGATGTCTGGGTCCAAATTTCCCTCTTTTTATAGGGACGTGAGTCATTCCTGGAGGAGGGCCTGTCCATGATGTCATCTTAACTAGTCACAGCTGCTCTGAAGTTAACATTTCTTTGTTCAGGCAGGAAGCATTTAAACTGCCCCCCCTCCCAGGGGTGGGGGGACAGGCAGGCAGGGGACTATAAATAAACTCATCGTCCGTCAGCTGCTCTCTGCTCATCACTGAAGCCGGCGCTGACGGCCCCCAGGCACAGCCCTCTCGCTGGCCACCGAGGAAGTGGGGGAGCCTTACCCGTCCGCTGGTTGCAGGTGGAGTCGTCCCCGGGGGTCCCGTTGGCGCTCCACGCGTAGGCCTTGATGGTGTACAGGGTCCCGGCGTCCAGACGGGTGAAGGTCAGGGTGGTGCCGGTGGTGTTCTCCTTCCAGATGCGGCCCACGCCATTGGCTCGCATGATGGACACGGAGAAGCCGCTGGCCATGGGCACGGCCTCCCACCGCACGAGGATGGAGTCTGAGCTGGGAGAGCTCGCCACCAGCACCGGCGCAGCCAGCACTGCAAACGCAAACACACGGGGGGTTGGGGGGGGGGTGTACGCGGGACTGAGGCTGGGTGAGGGCGGTTCTAAGTGAGGGGAAGTAGGCTGAGCGGGATTGGCCATGTTAGGAAATAAGGGTTTGCTCTTCAAAAAAAAAAGATTCAGTTAAGACCAGTTTGGCTCAGTGGATAGAGCATCGGCCTGCGGACTGCAAGGTCCCAGGTTTGATTCCGGTTGGGGGCATGTACCTTGCTTGCAGGTACATCTCCACTGTGGGGTATGCAGGAGGCGGCTGATCAATGTCTCTCTCTCATCGATGTTTCTGACTTTCTATCCCCCTCCCTTCCTCTCTGTGAAAAATCCATAAAATATATTTTTTAAAAAGGAAAAATAATTAAAAAAAGAATTGCCATTTAAATAAAAACACAAGAATCGCTATATAAACGTGTGTTCATTACACATACCTCATCCCAGGAATGGGGACCAGAGCAATTCTAATATCAGGCGTTACTTGAAGGATGGTGAGAAAGTAAATAAAACAGCCCTGGAGTCCTCACAGGAGTCCGGGGGGTAAAGAAGGGTTCGTTCTATTTCACTGCCCTGGCCACCCGTCAGAAACACGCTGTGGTGCCACTTGGTCGAATCTGTGTAAGTTACGCTGGTGACGAACTACACAAAAGCTTTTTTTAAAAAAATATTTTATTATTGATTTTTCACAGAGAGGAAGGGAGAGGGACAGAAAGTCAGAAACATCGACGAGAGAGAGACACCGATCAGCTGCCTCCCGCACACCCCACACTGGAGATGTGCTCACAAGGAAGGTACATGCCCCCCGACCAGAATCGAACCTGGGACCTCTCAGTCCGCAGGCCGATGCTCCATCCACTGAGCCAAACCGGTCTCAGCTCCACAAAAGCTTTGATTCTATGTCCTTTGTCCTGCCCAAAGATGGATCACAGGTTAAAGATAGAAATCCCCTTTTCAGCCAAAACCGGTTTGGCTCAGTGGATAGAGCGTTGGCCTGCGGACTGAAAGGTCCCAGGTTCAATTCCAGTCAAGGGCATGTACCTTGGTTGCAGGCACATCCCCAGTAGGAGGTGTGCAGGGGGCAGCTGATCGATGTCTCTCTCATCGATGTTTCTAGCTCTCTGTCCCTCTCCCTTCCTCTCTGTAAAAAATCAATAAAATATATTAAAAAAGAAATCCCTTTTTCAGAGATTTACGAGCTGGATGCGTTTACTGATGCCCAGGAATGCTTCTTTCCCAAAGCACTTGGACTTGAAATGCCACCTTCCCCGCAGACAACCCCATTTCCAAAAGTCACCATTTGGTGGCTTTTCTCTCTGGGCCCCGAATCCCAGGCACGTGGACCATCCAGAATTGCCTGGCACCATTGCCTCGCGCCACTGCGGCGGCAGTGGAACTGACCAGGGCACCAGCGATGGCCTAAAGGCGCGGGCCGGCGGCTACCTGTGTTCGCCTGCTTTGGAGGCGAAGCCGGGCTCCTCCCAGCGGCGCCGATGGAGCTGACGGTGATTTGGTACAAGGTGGCGGCCTTCAGGCCCGTCACCGTGCCTGGGGGACTGGCCACCGTGGTTTCCACGACCGTGTCCCCATCCCTGGCCGCCAGGAGGTAGCCGGTGGCGCCTGGCACGGCGGCCCATTCCACAGTGATGCTGTTGCTGATCTTTGAGTACGCCTGGTCAATGGTGGGTGTTTCCGGGGCTGAAAGAGACGGTGAGGTTGACCGTTAGCGGGGACACCTGTAAGGATGACCGCCTTCCTCATGTTACTGGGCAAACTACACCATTTCGGCATCATCCTTCAGACACAGACTCTGCCCTGACTTTCCATATTTAAGAATAAGAATAAGAATAAGAATAGGAAGAATAAGAAGAAAGAAGAATAAGAAGAATAAGAAGAATAAGAAGAATAAGAAGAATAAGAAGAAGAGGAAGAGGAGGAGGAGGAGGAGGAGGAGGAGGAGGAGGAGAGGAGGAGGACAAAGGGGAGGAGGAGGAGGAGGAGGAGGAGGAGGAGGAGGAGGAGAAGAAGAAGAAGAAGAAGAAGAAGAAGAAGAAGAAGAAGGGGAGGAAGAAGAAGAAGAAGAAACAGCCTTGCCCACGTAGCTCAGTGGCTGAGCATCAACCTATGAACCAGGAGGTCATGGTTCAATTCCCAGTCAAGGGCACATGCCCAGGTTGCGGGCTCAATCCCCAGTGTGAGGCATGCAAGAGGCAGCCGATCAATGATTCTTTCTCATCATTGATGTTTCCATCTCTCTCTTCCTCTCCCTTCCTCTCTGAAAGCAATAAAAATTTTTTTTTTTTAAAAAAAAGAAGAAACAGAGAAAAATAAAGGCCAAGCTACTTTCCAGACGAGAGCCAGAAAGCTCCACCTTCCATTCAGGAGTGAGATTGCAAAGAGGTTTTTCCCACTTGCCTCTGGGACAATCTGCACTTTTTGTATTTTGAAGAGTGAAATGAGAGTAGGGAATGATTTCGGGGAAAGATCTCTGAGAGGATGGAGAGGGGCTTTGAGGGGCTTTATTCCAGAAGATTCTACTCTAGTTTGGCATCCTGGTAAT
Organism: Lasiurus cinereus; assembly: GCA_011751065.1. Lineage (NCBI taxonomy): Eukaryota > Metazoa > Chordata > Mammalia > Chiroptera > Vespertilionidae > Lasiurus > Lasiurus cinereus. Next base: position 7,086,013 of record JAAGEH010000027.1, read on the forward strand.
TTGCCAGTCTGCTTTGCCACTATCTCCACCCCCAGCCCAGGACTACTCTCCCCTGAGTCCAGCAAGAGTCCGCTTCCCTCCCACCTCTGCCCTGGCTGAGTCTCTAATGGAGGAAGCAGGGAGAATTGAGTTTTGTCTAACCAAGCCATCGTATTTTCTTTTCTTTTTTTAAATATATTTTATTGATTTTTTACAGAAAGGAAGAGAGAGGGATAGAGAGTTAGAAACTCGATGAGAGAGAAACATAGATCAGCTGCCTCCTGCACGCCCCCTATTGGGGATGTGCCCGCAACCAAAGTACATGCCCTTGACCGAAATCGAACCCGGGACCTTTCAGTCCGCAGACCGATGCTCTATCTACTGAGCCAAACCGGTTTCAGCGTATTTTCTTTCATATTATTAGAATGGGACCATTTTCAGATTGTTTTATATCAAATAAAAATCAACTTTTTTCACCCTTTCTCTATCAAAATACCTGCCTGGGGCCGCTCTGGCCCTCCTCCGAGGTTTGCCAGGGAGCGGTGACTGGTTATGTCACCAGCTCATCCAGGCATTCCTAGCACTTCAGCTCGAGGTGGGAGAGACGCAGCATGCTCATAGGATTTGCTACGTTTGCAAAAAACCCCACAGGCACCAAACTGCCCCGGATGTTGATCGGAGGAGAAGAGAAGGTCAAATGGAAACAGCTGGTCTGAAACAGGTGCCTGGCCTTTTCCGAGTAACGTGGAGCCAGTGTTTGCTGGGTAAAATCACTGCATGCCGAGCTCCCAACGAAAAGGCAAAACGTGCCGAGACCGCTGTGGCTCAGTGGATAGAGCATCAGCCTGCGGACTGAAAGGTCCCAGGTTCGATTCCGGTCAAGGGCATGTACCTTGGTTGCGGCCACATCCCCAGTGGGGGGCGTGCAGGAGGCAGCTGATCGATGTCTCTCTTTCATCGATGTTTCTAACCTATCCTTCTCCCTTCCTCTCTGTAAAAAAAGCAATAAAATATATTTAAAGTATATATATATATATATATTTTAAAAATAAAAAAATATAGATTTTTATCGATGTCTCTCATCAATGTTTCTAACTATCTTTCTCCTTTCCTCTCTGTAAAAAATCAATAAAATGTGTTTTAAAATGTATTTAAAAAAAACAAAGGCAAAACGTAACTATGGGGCAAAGAGGAGGAAGGTAGACACAGTGTCACCCCCTCCCCCGCTGCCCCCACCTGCCAAGCCCCGTGTGCCTGGCACAGACACCCCCTCTCTCTGCACCCACTGCCCAGAGAGCCGGCTTTGGCCCAGCTCAGGGACAGCCATGCTGCAGGACGAACAAAGTGGGCACTGTGCGCCGGCCAGGCATTCCTTGAACGTCACCCAGGCCTGTCCCCGCTGCCATGGCAGGAAATGGTGAGGGTTCTTCATGCCCAGGTGAGGGGTGGGCGACGGGGGGCAGGGGTAGAGGGGGAATTGACTACCCATCCCAGCCATTTGCCAGCAGAAGCTGACTCTGCAGGAAGCGCCATGTCCCCTTTCTGCCCGCCCCCCCCCCCATCTGCAGCATAGAAAGTCCCCCCAACCCCTCTGTCCGCAGCATAGAAAGTCCCAGCAGGGACTTCCTCTTTCCTTTTAAAAATATATTTCTTTATTGATATCAGAGAGGAAGGCAGGAGGAGAGAGAGAGAAACATCAATGATGAGAGAGAATCATGGATCGGCTGCCTCCTGCATGCCCCCCATTGGAGATGGAGCCCTTGGCCAGAATCGAACCTGGGACCCTTCAGTCCGCAGGCTGACGCTCTATCCACTGAGTCAAACTGACTATGGCCCTCTTTCTTTCTTTAAAAAAAAAAAAAAATGTGTTGCTGAAACCGGTGTGGCTCAGTGGATAGAGTGTCGGGCTGGGGACTGAAAGGTCCCAGGTTCGATTCCTGTCAAGGGCATGTACATTGGTTGCGGGCACATCCCCAGTTAGGGGGCGTGCAGGAGATGGCTGATCGATGTCTCTCTTTCATCAATGTTTCTGGCTTTCTATCCCTTTCCCTTTCTCTCTGTGAAAAATCAATAAAATATTAAAAAAAAAAAAGAATGAGTGAATAAGAAGAAAGTATTTAAAATAGCCTACTGTATATGCATGCATTTTATGGCTCAGCCATATGTCTAATATCAAATTTGAAACGGCCTCATTTATACTTCCTTTACTGGGGCAAAGATAAAATAATAAGTTAAAATTGTTCCTGCCCGGCCGGTGTTGCTCAATGGTTAGAGCATCAGCCTGCGGACTGTAGGGTCCCAGGTCTGATTTCGGCCAAGGGCACGTGCCTAGGTTGTGGGCTTGATCCCCAGTGGGAGGCGTGCCGGAGGCAGCCAATCAATGATTTTCTTTCATCATTGATGTTTCTATCTCCCTCTCCCTTCCTCTCTAAAAATCAATCAATCAATCAATCAATAAGACTCCTCACTATTTATGACTGAAACTTTGTTTTTTTGACTGAAATGATGGTTGTGTAATATTTTACTGATGGCTACCTCTGTTTGAGAAAACCTGTAACTACATGACTTTTCCTCTTACTACTCAATAAGAACATCTTAACAGGACTTATCTTTGTTATTTTGTATTTATTTTTGAGGACTTATTTTTTTAAGATATATATTTTTATTGATTTTAGAGAGGAAGGGAGAGGGAGAGAGATAGAAACATCATTGATGAGAGAGAATCATTGATTGGCTGCCTCCCGTATACCCCCTACTGGGGATGGAGCCCACAATCTGGGCATGTGCCCTTAACAGGAATCAAACCCAGGACCCTTCAGTCCGCAGGCTGATGCTCTATCCACTGAGCCAAACCGGCTAGGGCGAGAACTTCCTTTTTAAGTTTGATCCGTGTATTTGCCTTACCAGCTCAGCTCCCAGACCGTGTAAGTGTTCAGAAAACGGTGAATACCTTTTTTCTGGGGGAACCTTTATATTTCAGGGTACCCAAGAATGTACCATGAAAATTCAAATCGAACATGGGGAGGGGGGGCTTGCATTTTAGAAAAACTGTACCTGTTTTTGCTGAAGCAACCTGAAAAGGAAAGTGGGGAGAATTAGAACCATAAAGAAAAAACACCGTTTGGGGAAGTGTAAAAACATCCATCAACGGGGTCATACAGTCATCACATTTTATACCTGATGTGAGCCATCTTTCGCTTAGACAGGCTGTTCGTTTGCACAAGTCATTTTTGCACACTCAAATCTACCACAGAGCAACCCTCAATCGCATTTAGAGGCTGGAGCCGGGTCACGTTACTATTTCATTTTTCTCCCTGAATCTGCCTATTGAACTAAGTCAGGAGCTACTGACAGATTTTTCAGAAATCTTTGTTCTTCAACTACAAGGATAATTTTGTCTTCTTCCGCTACGGAATGGCATCACATTTCGAACACACAAACATACACCATCATAGTATGGCTCAAGGGTGTTTTGATTTCTTCCTCCTCACCCCCTGGGCCCTAAAAGAGACAGGTAATGAATGTCTCCCCTTATCCACCCCCACCTCCTGCTCCTTCCCTCCCCTAAATAGTTGCCGGTAGGTCAGAAGGATCAACTCACCATTTGAAGGCAGAGAAGGCTGAATCCACTCAAAACCAAACCTGTCTTGGGCCCAGCATCCATGGTGTTGGACAGGGCACCCACAGGGCACGCCACGGAGTGACGGGATCCCCTTTGGTCCCCAGGAGGCACTGTGGGTTCCTGGGATGGAGGCCCCGATGCTGGAACAGAACCTGGCGTGTAGCTCCTCCCCTTGGGCGTGCTGACTTGTAACTCAGGGGCCTGGACACCGGCCGGCACAGGCACTGCCAAGACTGCAAAGAGGAGAGGGTTGCCAAAAACGGTGTGGCTCAGTGGACAGAGCGTCGGCCTGCGGACTGAAAGGTCCCAGGTTCGATTCCGGTCAAGGGCATGTATGTTGGTTGTGGGCGCATCCCCAGTGCGGGGCGGGCAGGAGGCAGCTGATCGATGTCTCTCTCACATTGATGTTTCTGGCTCTCTATTCCCTCCCCTTCCTCTCTGTGAAAAATCAATAAAAAATATTTTTAAAAAAGAGGAGAGGGTTGAAGCAAGCCAGGCCACGCCAGCCTCAAAGCCGCTGCGACCCGGGTTTGGAGGCGACACGCAGAACACTCTGCTTTTCTCTTCAACAAGCATTGGCTTCCACACCACAAGGTTACAGAGCTGCGCAGGCAATTACTGAAATAGTGGGGTGATCATGTGCAACGTGGGGCTCCTGGTTTTATCTATCCCTTTTCCCCTGGCTTGTTGTTGTTGTTTTAAATATGTTTTTATTGATTTTTTACAGAGAGGGATAGAGAGTTAGAAACATCGATCAGCTGCCTCCTGCACGTCCCCATCCCCAACTGGGGATGTGCCCGCAACTAAGGTACATGCCCTTGACCGAAATCGAACCTGAGACCTTTCAGTCCTCAGGCTGATGCTCTAGCCACCAAGCCAAACCCGTTTCGGCTGGCTTGTCGTTCTTGTCTCTGTGGGGAGTGATCAGCCTGCTGTCCCGGGCGATTTGCTGCCAAAGTTCACTCCGGAAGATGATGGGGCGGGGGGCTGGGCCGGGGCACCGGCAGGGATGGCTGAGGGATTCGAACTCACAAGGGGCAGGTGAGTAAGTCCTGAAATCCAGCGTGTGGCCCAATGAGTTTAGCCACGATGCTTTGTAACCCTCCGAGGGAAGAGGCTAGATCTTTTTCATAAATTTATTTATTCTTTTTTAAATATATTTTTATTGATTTTTTACAGAGAGGAAGGGAGAGGGATAGAGAGTTAGAAACATCCATGAGAGAGACATTGATCAGCTGCCTCTTACATGCCCCCCACTGGGGATGTGCCCGCAACCAAGGTACGTGCCCTTGACCGGAATCGAACCTGGGACCTTTCAGTCCGCAGGCCGATGCTCCATCCACTGAGCCAAACCGGTTTTGGCGAGAGGCTAGATCTTAACTGTCCTCCAGCCAGAAATGAGAACGCGGGATGTGGAGGTGTTCAGCTAAGGCTGCTGCAGTCATCACGTTGTGCTATGTGAATGTGTCAAACCAACAGGGTGTGCGCCTCAGACGTACACGTGTTGCATGTCACTTAGATCTCAAACAATAAATAAGGATGAGAGGGTGGGAGCGGGCCGCTGAGCTGGGAGAGCCGGCGGGAGGTCCTGGATGAGCGGAGTTAGTTCATCCATCCCCAGTTCCACCCACGGTTCCAGCACCTGCTATCTCCAGAGCCAGCTTCCGGACGTAGTTCAGGGTCTTTTTAAAAATATATTTTTTATTGATTTTTTGTTTTGAAACAGAGAGGAAGAGAGAGAGGGGAAAAGAGGAACATCAGTGTGAGAATGGAACATGGATGGGCTGCCTCCTGGGAGTTGAGTCTGCAACCCGGGCTTGTGTCTCAACTGGGAACCGAACCGCAAATGTTTTCAGTGAACAGGACGACGCTCAACCAACGGAGGCACACCGAACAGGGCCCTCGTTCAGCTCCTAATTATAATGAACATTTAATCCAAGCACTATAATGTTTAATTCTACCAATAGACAAGTACATACATGACTGATAAGCATTATTAACGGACTTCTATGAAATCACGTAAATACTAAATGGTCTGATCTCTGCTTCCGATCAAGATGGGGTAAAGAGTTCTGAACTGCCAGAACCGGTTTGGCTCAGTGGATAGAGCATCGGCCTGCAGGCTGAAGGGTCCCAGGTTCGATTCCGATCAAGGGCATGTATCTCAGTTGCGGGCACATCCCCAGTGGGGGGCGTGCAAGACGCAACTGATCGATGTCTCTCTCTCATGGATGTTTCTAGCTCTCTATCCCTTTCCCTTCCGCTCTGTAAAAAAACAATAAAATATATTAAAAAAAAAAAAGAGGGCTGGACTGACCTTCCCTGACATTAAGACTGCTAAAGCTACAGTCATTAAGACACGATTAAATATAAGAATTGGCATCAAGATAAGGTACATACATCAATGGAGCAAAGTCCAGAAATAGGCCCACGCATAGGACAATGGATTTTCAGCAAAGGGGCTAAGGTGGTCCGTGGAGAAAGGAGAGTTTCTTTCTGCTATAAAGCAGGGGAGGCCACTCTTCTTTCCCCAGGGGTCCTCAAAGACCCGGCTCCTTTTCTTTTCTTTTCTTTTTTTTAATATATTTTATTGATTTTTTACAGAGAGGAAGAGAGAGGGATAGAGAGTCAGAAATATCGATGAGAGAGAAACATCGATCAGCTGCCTCCTGCACACTCCCCACTGGGGATGTGCCCGCAACCAACGTACATGCCCTTGACCGGAATCGAACCCGGGACCCCAGTCCGCAGGCCGACGCTCTATCCACTGAGCCAAACCGGTTTCAGCCCTGGGCTCCTTTCCAATTTCCTAGTCTGCCTTTTTAAAAAATATATATATTTTATTGATTTTTTACAGAGAGGAAGGGAGAGGGATAGAGAGTTAGAAACATCGATGAGAGAGAGACATTGATCAGCCGCCTCCTGCACGTCCTCCACTGGGGATGTGTCCGCAACCAGGATACATGCCCTTGACGGGAATGGAACCTGGGACCTCTCAGTCCGCAGGCCGATGCTCTATCTACTGAGCTAAACCGGTTTCAGCTATCTGCCTTTTTTAAAAAAATTATTGTTTTATTTCAGAGAGGAAGGGAGAGGGAGAGAGAGAAACATCAATGATGAATCATTGATCGGCTGGCTGCCTCCTGCACTCCTCCTACAGAGGATTCAGCTCGCACCTGGCATGTGCCCTTGATCTGGAATTGAACCATGACCTCCTAGGTATAGGTCAATGCTCAATCACTGAGCCATGCCGGCCAGGCGTCTGCCTTTTCTTATTCTTGGTCTAAGATAAAGCTCCAGCTATTGCCAAAACCGGTGTGGCTCAGTGGATAGAGCGTCGGCCTATGGATTGAAAGGTCCCAGGTTTGATTCCTGTCAAGGGCATGTACCTTGGTTTCGGGCACATCCCTAGTAGGAGGCGTGTGGGAGGCAACTGATAGATGTTTCTCTCTCATTGATGTTTCTAACTCTCTATCCCTCTCCCCTCCTCTCTGTAAAAAGTCAATAAAACATATTTAAAAAAAAAAGAGTTGTTCAGCGATGAGAAGGAACATGGGGTCAGGCTGACTATACCGGAAGGTTGGGCACCAGGAGATGGATGTGGCCCGAATTCACACTCTGTCCTCCCACCACACCCAAAGGGGACCTCTGCCTTGACAGACCGTGCCAGCAAGGAAAAGCGACTGTATCTAGGATGTGTTTTTCCACTTCTCCGCCAAGTCCAGTTCAGTGGTTGACATTTCCTTACCGGTGCTGAGCACAGATAAGAGGGAAGTTTCAAGAAAATGTCAGGAAGACCTTTCCTGGTCAGGAATCCCTGACGACTAGAGTAAAAGAATCCAGTTAGACTTGTGGATTCCAGAGAGAAACACAGACCATCATAAAAAAAAAAGAAAAAAGGAAAAAAAATGAAGAATGGACATCCTCAAACATCATCTGTCCAAGTGTCGCCCATTCTTTTGAGGACTGGACAATTTTTACTTAGTCGTCAGGCAAAAATTCTAGGAGCCAGTCTGATTCGCTTACATCATTCTCAGCCTACCTGGTTGAGCCCTTTATACTCAACTAAGCAGGGTTATCAACCAGCCTGAGGGCACCCTTGTGACTGGAATCTTTTTTTTTTTAAATATATTTTATTGATTTTCTACAGAGAGGAAGGGAGCGGGACAGAGGATCAGAAACATGGATGAGAGAGAGAGACATTGATCAGCCACCTCCTGTACGCTCCACATGGGGGATGTGCTGGCAACCAAGATACATGCCCCTAACTGGAATCGAACCCGGGACCCTTCAGTCCGCAGACCGACACTCTATCCACTGAGCCAAACCAGTCTCGACGTGACTGGAATCTTAATCCACTGTAACAGCTGGGAGCCAGTCAGGAGACAGAAGACAGGGAAACTTGAATGTAAAGAATTACTAATCAGCCCTAGCCGGCTTGGCTCAGTGGATAGAGCATCAGCCTGCGGACTGAAGGGTCCCAGGTTCGATTCCGGCGAAGGGCACATTCCTGACTTGCAGGCTCAATCCCCAGTGGGGGGTGTGCAGGAAGTAGCCAATCAATGATTCTCATCATTGATGTTTCTCTCTCTCCTCCCTTTCTCTCTGAAATCAATAAATATATTTTTAAAAATGACTCATCAGTAACAGAGGGTTGACTAAGGGTAAAGCGAACGCCTAGGAATACAGCAATAGTGGCTAGAGGAGCAGCCACCACCTCTAGGTGGAACACATTTGGAAGAGATTCCCTGGGGAGACTCCCATTCAGAGTTTGTGGGAGAAGGTGTGGCTGGGACCCACTCTTTGCTGAGGTACTGGAGTGTGGGGCTGGAGAGGAAGGGGTGTCAGCAAAAGGAGTTAGGGGGCCATCCACAGGGGTGCCACTGAGCTTACGAGGAAGCACCAGGAAGAGCTGCCGGGAAGGGGGAGGGAAACCAGGGGGCTTGCTGGGAAGCAGCCTCCAGGGAGGCGCCACCGGACAGGCCAAGGGTCCAAACACTTCGAATGAGAAAGCCTCGCCGAAACCGATGTGGCTCAGAGGCTAGAGCGCCGGCCTGCGGACTGAAAGGTCCCAGGTTCGATTCCGGTCAAGGGCATGTATCTTGGTGGCGGGCACATCCCCAGTAGGAGGTGTGCAGGAGGCAGCTGATGGATGTCTCTCTCATGGATGTTTCTAACTCTCTATCCCTCTCTCTTCCTCTCTGTAAAAAAATCAATAAAATATATTTATAAAAGAAAATAGAAAGCCTCACGGGAACCGAAAGCGGCTTCCTTCTGCGTCCCCTGCTGACCAGCGTGATCTTGTGTCAGCAGCGGGAGAAATAGTCAAGGCTCACTCCAGAATCACAATGTGGGGCAATGAAGGGGGAATTGGGGGAGCCGAGGCCAGCGGTTTGCCTTGAACAGGTAGAGCTCACGTTCGCAATGGGCTATGGCACCCCCGCCCCACCCCCACCCAACCGGAACACTTCATCGGTGCATTGCATTACAGATCACGGTTGTCACAGAAATGCGATCTCGACTATCAGTTGAGGAACAGAACAATGGGTTTGAAGTCAGCCATGATGCTGGTATTTTTTCGTTGATTGCATTCACTGCTGTCATGTTCCTACAGTAACAAATGTTGACTGACAGCCAGTGATCCTGAAATGAAAAATACCTCTTCAGACGTCAATGAGCTGGTGGCTCCTAGAATGGGATGGAGGGGTTTCAGAGGCCGGAACTGTCAGGGAGAGATGTTTCCGTCCCCATAAAATCACCTCCACTGAGGAAGTCTGGTAATTGGGTCATTCAAGTGAGGACCGAATCAGATTAGCTGAACCAAGTCTAAGCTCATCAGCTGGCCAGTGTAACCCGAGAACTGGTCAATGAGTTTAATCAAGGTCACACATTGGAATCAGTTAAAAAACACACACAGAAAACTTACAAACTGCCATTGTCTGGACCTCGTCTGTGTTCAAAAAACGACTTATAGTCATAAAGGAAGCTCTTTTGCAGAAGGGAAATAAGTGAATACCATTATCTTTTCTAATTTCATCTTTTAACTCCCCCTTCCTCCTACCCCCACCACTAATTTATCTTATCCCTGTAACTTGCTTTTTATTCCTAACTACTGAACACCTAATCACAAGTTGGTAAAAACCAGTAAGTAGCTCTGGACCGTTTGGCTAGAGCATCAGCTTGTGGACTGAAAGGTCCCAGGTTCGATTCCGGTTGGGGGCATGTACCTTGGTTGTAGCCACATCTCCAGTAGGAGGTGTGCAGGAGGCAGTGGATCCATGTTTCTCTCTCATTGATGTTTTTTTGTTTTTTAATTACACTTTGATTTTTTACAGAGAGGGAGAGGGATAGAGTTAGAAACATCAATCAGCTGCCTCCTGCAGGAACCCCACTGGGGATGTGCCCACAACCAAGGTACATGCCCCTGAGTGGAATCAAACCTGGGACCCTTGAATCTGCAGGCTGGTGCTCTATCCACTGAGCCAAAACCGGTTTCGGCTCATCGATGTTTCTCTCTCTCTAAACCTCTCCCTTCCTTTCTGTAAAAAAAAAAAATAAATAAAAATAAATTTTTAAATCAGCAATAGCATAAAAGCCCATTAGTCCTTTTGAAATTGTGTGTAAATTTGAGCCCTTTTTACAGTTTTGATTTGTTGCTTCATCTCATGCACTCATTGGTTGCTGCTTCTATGTGCCTACCCAGGGATCAAACCCCAACTTTGCCTATCAGGGCAACGCCCTAACCAACAGAGCCATCCAGCCATGGTAAACCTTTCTGGACATGATCCGTAGTTTTCATTTGACTACTAACTCAAAGGTTAAGAACTAACGAACTAAATTTAACTAAGAGATTGAGTATTTATATGGACACTTTCTATTAAAATCTCAAGTGATATTAGACTAGCCCGTGTATTTAATTATAAACTGAACATTAGAAAACAGATAAAAGGTGTAATAAATGGAAAGTTTGAAACCATTTCAGGAAGTTGAGAAAACTGGATGGAGACTGCTAGTTATATATTAAACTCTACTTTCCAAGTTTCTTGTGTTGGAAGAATTAATCCTGAATATATTTGACATTATCTATTATGATGGCATGTTCTCCCATCAAAATGTTCCTCAAAAGCAAACTTAACTCTAACGTCACAGGAACTCAAACACAGCTTGTGATATAAACTTTCACCTCCATTTGAAATAAGTCCTTTTCACATTTTACTTAAAGTACACCATTGAATTAACATTTCAGGCAGAACTATATTCCAAGGAGTAGCACCTTTAATTTAGATATACCAAAAATATTTTCCATGGGAGATATATCTACTGCTTTTATTACTTGAGTTTTCTAATTTGTGTCGTGTCAACTCACTTGATCTCAATTAAGGATGACAATCTTCTCTTAAAAAAAAAAAAAGCATAGCATTTTCAGAGAGAAATGTCTTCATTTAATGAGTTTCCTGGAGTTGGGTAGGTACAAATGTTAAGCCCACATATGAAGGGCTGGCTCTTCAAATATACTTCTTTGCTCCATTTAACTTTTGGTGGCTTCTGAGTGCCCATCAGTTGGCCAGTAAAAGGTGAGATCAAATAAATGTTAATACGGTGTGATTTCAGGAGCACTCATGTTAGTCCTGGCACTGACTGAACAAATCGCTTTTGAGCTTCTCTGCTCTAACAAAAAAAATTAGTTAACTCATAAAAATCCTTTTAAGTCCAATTATGTAATCCAAGTACAAAGTACCTCAATAAGCACCTTTGATGTGAAACTGAATAATCACCCAATCCAAAGAACAATCCAGTAATACAACACCAAGTAGAACAGAGTATTGACCTATGTCCAATTCTAGTCTACACGCTTAAAATTCACTGAAATATACCTCTACACAGTGTGACTCTACTAACATTTTACCCATTTCCACAAAAATACTTTTTAAAAAATATTAACACATAGGGGAAAAGTCAACACCCAGGATAAAGGATTTAATCCAGTATTTATTCCACACTCATGATCCTTCTCTGTAATCAGAATACAAGTCATAAGAACAATCTATCAAATAATTTGCCAATAATCTTAAATAATGCAGCATAGCATTATTTTAATACTTCTCTGTTCTACATTAAGTTTAAAAACTCAAACGGCAATCTTCATTATCAATAAAAAAGTTTTGAATTTTAAAAAAAGGACACTATATCAAGCTGTTTTATAATTTAAGTATTTTCCATTTATAAAAATGCTTTGGAAGCTTGAGGCTTGAATCTAGTTCTCTACTCATCTGCCCCACCCTCTCCCAATTTCATGTTAGTATAGGGTTGCTGCAAGAATGCTGGGCTTTAGACATTTTTTTTTCCTTTAATATAGTACTTTAAAATCTGAGAAATTAAAAAAAAATACATGTCATGTATTTTCTCAATTAAAAAAACTAAGTGGATAAATTTTAGGCATACTAACAGTGTCCCTTTGAGGTAGAATGCTAAAAGGACTTTTGATCAAATCACAGCCTAATTTAAACCTCTGTATCAGAAACTACTCATAAATTCTCTCTAAAGTTAACTGTGGAGAATATTAAGAATAACATATTAACAGGAGTCTTCCAAGATAATATACAGTGGACAAGAATGTTAAATCCTACAACTGCTGCTGCCTTCACGTACATCGAAAGCGTTTTCCTATAATAAACATCCAAGATCCATTGTCCAAGTCTTTAGCATTCTATTACGAAAAGCACAGCCATGCTAAACTTCAGTACACAAACCATAATCCCACACCTACGGAACAAAAAAAAAAAAAAAAATAGAATTAGTGGCAGTTTATTGCCTCATACAAATTTAACCAACATGGCAACCGTGCCAAAGAAATTAAAACATTTTTCAGGACATATGTACAGACTGTACATCTCAAAAAACGGAACAGTAAAAATGCAAGAACAACCTGTGCATCATATGTATCAAACGCAACAAATGGGGTGAAAACATCAATGCAATAAATGGGATTACAAAGGCACTTCCCTACACAAGAGAGGAAATGAAAACGCAGCCTACGGGAGCTGGAAGAGTACGCACTACCGCAACAATCTCAACTCGGGAGGGGGAAAAAGCAGATTTAATCAAAGAGTGATAGGTTCAAGGTGATCCGCGTTCACCGAGCAGTTCACACAGTCTCGTCCTTGTTTTTCTGGGGCTTCTCCTGGCTCTCTGGCTCTGCGCTGTGGCTCCTCCGCTGATCGGGTCTGTCGGCCTGGTCCTTGCTCTCGCTGTGATCCCGTTTGTGGGCGCGCTCTTTGCTGCCGCTGCGCTTTCGGGATTGATCTTTGCTGGGGCTCCGCTCCCGCTTCCTCTTCTCGGCACTGTCAGTTCTGCCCTGGCTGCCACTCCGGCTGCGCTTGGCCGCCTTCTCCTTGCTCTCGCTCTTGCGCTTGCTGGCCTTCTCTTTGCTCCTGCTCCGCTTGCCTGCGTTCCTGCTTCTGCTCCTGCTCCTGTGCTTCCTTTCCCGGCTGCGGCTTCTGCTGGGCTTTCTCTCCTTTCTGGAATCTTTTTTGTCCTCGCGGTGCCGCCTATCGTCTCTGTCTTCTTTGTGTTTTCTCTCCTCCAGCTCGCCCCGGCTTCTCCGCTCCTTGGACCGTTCTCGCGATCGCTCTCGCTCCTTTTCTCGGTCGTTGCCCCTTTCCTTGTCATAGTCGCGATCGCGCCTCCTCCCCCTCTCGTTTTCTTTTTCTCGTTCCCGATCCCTGTCCCTTCTATCTCCTTTCCTATCGCGGCTCCGACTCCGGCTTCTATGCCTTTCCCTGCTCCTGCTATGCCTTCGGTCTAAGCCCCGGTCAATACTCCGGGATCTTCGTCTCTCTTTCTCTCTCTCTTTGGCTTCCCGCTCTAGACGCTGGCGCTCTTTCTCTCGTTCTAATTCTCGGTCAAAACTCGAACACCCATGGCCCTCCCGATGATGGCTTCGACTTCTTGATCTTCTTGGGGATCTCCGTGGGCTTAGCGATCTCCTTGGAGACCTAATATTTAAGAAAGAGGGAGGAAATTAAAAAAAAAAATCTTGAACTAAACATACTATAAAAAATTTAACTTACACCATATTGTTATCAATTTAAATCCCTTGCTTACGTGAACATACCAAGAATAATTAAAACAAAAGAGTTGCTTGTTCACATTTACAGATACATGATTTTGCTGAAGATGGCATGAAAGGAAGAAAATGACTTTTGGGGGAGAAAAGTGACAAGCTCATAAAATGAACACTATCAACAGAACTTGCCACTGCTTTCAAGGACCTTTGCATAAACCATGTTTTTATTTTATTTTTAAATATATTTTATTGATTTTTTACAGAGAGGAAGGGAGAGGGATAGAGAATTAGAAACATCGATGAGAGAGAGACATCGATCAGCTGCCTCCACCCCCCTCCCCCCCACTGGGGATGGATGAGCCCGCAATCAAGGCACATGCCCTTGACTGGAATCGAACCCGGGACCTCCCAATTCGCAGGCCAACACTCTATCCATTTAGCCACACCGGTTTCGGCATAAAACCACGTTTTAAAAATAAATTTAATTCAAGAGTGAATTACCTTGACCGCCTGCGTTCAACGTGTCTGTCTATTTCTTCGGCACCCTCTTTCCCATCTTTCTTGATTTTCCTAGGCCGGGTTTTAATCTGCTGATCGATATTCTTCTGAACTGGAACTGGGATTCTTGGGAACAAGGTAGAAAACCACTCCAACTTTGTGAGAAAAGACCGCAGCATTTCGCCAATGGTCATTACACAGCCTCCGCCAGCCTTTACATCTAGGTCCTACAGAAACACAAAAGACACCCTAGCCGTCAAAAAACGTTATTTCAACATGATCATAAATACTATTTAAAAAAATTACCATCTTTGGATTCTCAAATACAAAAAAAAAAAAAAAAATCTAACAGGACAATTTCAATGTGTACCCTTCTATTCTGGTAATGAATGACAAAGAGAAATACTGGGGCTTAAGTGTGTGCATGCAGGTACAAACAAATCCTGCAGCCTCCTGGGCAGAGAACGGAGCTCAGTAAGGACATGAAACAGTCCCTGACGTTACTTCACTATGTGGAGCCATCAACTTAAAACTGCATTCCACATACCGCCTAAGTATACATTGCTTCTGTGGAAGAAATGTTTGCACACATCATTCCTAGTGCTGTGACCTAGCTACACAGGAGCTATCCAGAGAGTCCCTAATATAAAATGAAACCCTGAGAAAGCTGGAAGCAATAGCAAACCAACTGCCATGAAGCAGTGAGGTTTCTAATTTAGCCATGTAGAAAATAAATAAATGGACAAATAATTGGAAACGCATAATCCATGATGACCATTGTCTCTGAAAAGGGTCATTACCGCATGAAGGCCTTCTTGCTATGCCCTCTCACAGCTCAGGACATGTTAGTCAGCTATTGTCAGTCCCAAACCTATAGTGCAAGCACACAAGGAAAGTGAGATTTGTTATCTAAACAGGAAAACAAGAGCTACAGGTAAAACTGCTTGCACTCACACACATTTAAGTGTTCAGATATACAGTATTTCCAAATATAATCGCTGCAGATATCTAAGGAAGAAAACAATAAGTTAGCTTAAATAGAGAGCCTCAGATTTGTAAACACAACAAAAATAAAAATAAAAAACAGATTATACAGAAGAATTCAGAAACATACCTATTATGATACCAATTATGAAAAGGCACACGCTTTTTAAATATAAAGTGTTTCAGCCTAAAAAAATCTCACCTAAAAAGAAAAATAGTTTCAAGATTGTGGTTTATCACCTAACACACACCTTTTGCTTCTTCTGAAATACTGAACAACCCTGTAGATAGGCCCCCAAAAATGCAGACAAAAATTTTCCATGTTTCTATGAGAGAATTTTTAAGGTGGGTATAAGAACCACACACTAGAAAAGATTCCTATTACATCTATCCTTTAATTCGACAAATTCTTTAGCTAACCCATAAAAACAGGACCACTGACTTGTCCTGGCCTCTGCTCGCTTTACTCCCCTCTGCTCCCCTGTAATAGGGAAGTCTGGCAGGACACACAGTTTAGGAGGGCTTTCCCGAGTAGAGGCTGGCTCTTAAAGGCACGAAGACAATTAAAAAAAAATACACTAGCCCTCACTGGTTTGGCTCAGTGGATAGAGCATCGGCTTGCGGACTAAAGGGTCCCAGGTTCGACTCCAGTCAAGGGCGTGTACCTTGGTTTCGGGGACATCCCCAGTAGGGGGTGTGCAGGAGGCAGCTGACAGATGTTTCTCTCTACTTGATGTTTGTAACTCTCTATCCCTCTCCCTCCCTCTCCGTAAAAACAAAACAAAACAAAAAACACAATAAAATATATTTAAAAAATACATATATAATAAAATAAAAAGGACTACTAACACATAAAGCAGTAGTAAGGGTAGGTATGTGGACAATAAAGCTCTGTTAAGTCTGCTTTGAGCTCTTGGGCTTCACAATGTAAGCATATTAGTAAAACATTTATGATTTAAATCTGACAAAGTTTCCTAAAGTAACTCTTTTCATATATAACAAGCTCAGTCTTGTTAATCTTTAATGGCAAACTAGATTTATAATGAAAACAAAACCAAAAGTAATTTTTGAAAAGATTTACTAGCTTTGTAAGAATGTATAGTATAACAGGAGTCAGAAAACTAGAACTGAAATATTTTGGTAACCTTGAACAAATCATCTTAACTCTTGGCCTATTTATAAGTTTCACCCAGCTCTTCACTTCTGCACTTCTATGCAAGTGGGAACATTAATATTTGGAAGAAGTTAGAAGGTAAGAACTAAAAAGTTTCAGGGAAAAAAGCTATGATTAGTATTCTATGAGCATGTCTTATCACTTTAATCTTGAGCATGGTCCACCTTAAAAAAATCACTATCGACTGTACATGTCAAGATCAATACCATAAATACAACATAATTAGAAAGAGAAGAGTCTTAATAATCAAAGAACATTTAAACTTAAAAACGAGGAAATGAAAGTTAAGAAAATCTAACCTAATATATGTAAAAGCCAAGTCTTCTTAAAAGGACATTAATTCCTAAAGTATTTGAATGAAATAAATTTAGCTACAGAAAATTCCGGAAGGCATTAAACCTCCAATAAATAAAAGATTAAAGACATGAGAGTATAATCAGAAAAAAAAAATTAATTATTACCCTTGTTGACATACCTCTTCGTCATCAAGGAAGGATTCAAACCAATCCCATAGATCTGTAGGGGGCTGTGTGTATCTAGAATGACAAAAGACAGATTAGGCTCATGTGAATTAAAATGAGATACTTACGAAAATGTAGATAAATACATGTTTACCTTATGTACATAAATCCCAGGGCTCTAATATATGGAGAGTCGGTGTGTGTTATGAGACCCATCACTTGCTTGCGAGTTAACTTCAGAGTAAATAATTTGTATAACAGGCAAAAAGCTGTCGAAACAATTCCTCCTGTTCCAACGCCTCGAACCTTTAAAGGAAAGAGTTAAAAAAAAAAAAAAGGAGTAAAATAATTAATGGAGTTACTTAACACCAATCAAGTAATCCTGATAGGTATTATTAACAAGCTATAATCCAGAACAGGGAATGGAACGTTCAAAAAATAACTTTTCTAATTCTATTCATAGGACAACTGAATTTAGATAAAAAAATAAACAAAACAAAAAACCCAAACGTCTAAGATTTGCTAACTAATTATCATTAGAGCATGTAACTGACATAAGTAAGTATAAGCTTAGTTCTCAGACACAGAAAAACTGAAAAATGCACGTACTTCTACTTACCCCTCCGCACATCCCTGTTTGGCCCGCTGTCTTCCTGCTTCCTTTCTCCCATGGTTCAACGTGTGTGACCTGAAAAGAGAAAAGAGGAAACACGACAAACATTCACACTTCACATTTTGTACATGTATAATTAAGGTAAAACCCAATCCGCTGAGAGCGCAGCTCTTCAGAAAGTTTGGAATTGGGTATTTTGACATGATGTAACATATTTTGTTTACACGGGTTAAGCATGTAAACCAACTTTAAAAAACTGCTTTGATGTATAAAGAGCACCAATAAGCTACTAGGGTTTAACAAAACCACAGCTTTACAGAGTAGAAATCCCATTAGCTCTCTAGAAAGCTGGTGTGCATGGAGCCAAACATTTCCAGTCTCATATATGTAAGTTGTAAATGATATTTGATAAGAGTACCAACTTTATACCTTCTTACGAGTTGCTTAAAAAAAAAATTCTCATTTTAAAATGTTTGTAAATTCCTATTTAAAGCAAAAAAGAATTAATGATTATTTATTTAAAAAAAACACACCTTTAAAATACCCTTAATAGTTCAACTTTAAGGTGATACTAAAAGAAAAATGACTTGAAGAAAGTATGCTAAAACAGTAACAGGTTATTTCTAATGCAAAATTTTGGAATTTCATTCATTTTTTTAAAACATGATCAGACATTACAGTCACTCCTAATTACAGATAAAATTACAGCCACACCTACAGAGAACATTCTTGCTGGTCAGTGTATAATTTATTTTCAACCTAATTATGTGAACCAATTCAACTGAATAAATGTCATTAACCATTGCAGTGAGTACACCCAAAGATCCAGTATCATCTTCGCTAAGATGTGCACCCTATAAATATCACACATTTTACCTAAAATATAACAAAGATGATCAGCTCTACAAAAGACAGAGAACTCAAGCAGGCCCTTCAGGAAGGTAAGAGCTACTGTTTCTTAAGTGCAAAAGAAAACCCCGCTCCTTCACTCTGTATTTCTAAAACTCTGCCCACCCACGTTAGTTACATTTTAGCCTCTAGTGGCTTCTGACAGGCAGCAGGCGTGAAGGACCACCGTACACTATGCGCTTCACTGTTTCCTTCGCAGCTTGTGGCATCAAAGACGTTTCAATTCCTTCCAGGCTGGCCAAAGCTGGAGGCAACACAGAGCCGACTAACAAAATGGAGAGCCTCCACATTCCCCCCAGCCTTTGATCTAACGCCGTGATAAGACAGCGTGGGGCTTTCATTTTGTAACTCCATTTAAATAACTTCCAGTAGAATCTTGCCGTGTTTCAAAATGCAGTATGCGAAAACAAGCTCTTTTTCCTTCACTTTTAGCACTTGTCTGACGTTAAACAGAGCCTGCCACAAGAAGAGCAGGAATCCAATTTTCAACTGTTTGAGGTTTACTGGTAGATAAAGCTAAGGGTTGAACGGTCCCCACACTGTATCCAGGCTGAAAAAGACCTTACCTTTAAAAATAACGAAAAAAAAAACCTCGTTAATAGTACAATAATTACAATGCTTTGCAAAAGGTTGTCAAAATTCCAGGGTACTTTATAGACCCACAGTTGAACTGTGTTCTCAAGATGGTTTTTCTATCGAAAGCCACGGATTAAAAGGAATCCTTCAATAAGCTAGTCACTGAAGTGGAAAAAGGTGGACAGAACAGCAAATTGAAACTTTAACGTTCGGTAACACCTCCTCAGACGGGTTCAAGCTCACGGGAAACACTTTCTGTGGTCTGTCAAACGCTTTAAGAGCCAACACGGACAAAACGGGTTGCATTCTATTAGATGCTCCAGCCAAAATACTGAAGGATCGTCAAGGCTGTTACAAATACTCTTTAATAAAATATAACCTTTGGAGGCCCGGACGATTTAAAAAAAAAACAAAACACAAAAAAACCCAACTACCTAATTTGCAGGTAACGTGGAGAAAACCTAGCTGGCAAAAGACCAGAGCCAATGGCCAAAAAAAAAAATCATCTCACCGGGCCGTCCCCTTCACCCAGGGAAAAAAAGGCAATCGACGGCGATCGAGCAAGAGGAACAGTAGTTGCATACCTCTACCCGCGACCCTGGGCTGCTCCGAGCCTCGCCGCAAGACTGAGTCAAGCCTGCTAACGAAACGGGAACTGAGCGCAGGGAGGGGGCGCCGGGCGAGAGCCCCCCCCCCGCCCCGGGCACCGCCGCGCCAGCGCCGACCCCGCCGCGCGGGCCGCCGGGGCCACCGGCTCCTGACTTGCTGCTGGGACCCCGCGGGCCTTCCGCGCCGACCGGCACCTCTGGTTCTTCCCCCCCCCCATCCCCCCATCCCCCCACCGCCACGACCCCCGTCCTCCCCGGCCCTCATTTCCCTGTTCTGGACCGTCAATGCCAACACCGCGAGGCCAGCACCGAAGTCAATACACGCCCTTGGCTCGGGGGTCTCGGGGGGCGGGGGGCTCGGGGGGAGCAGCACCAACAAGTTGGCGCCGAGGAGATGCACCACCAAAAGGGCGCCGAGGAGATGCACCACCAAAAGCAAGAGTTTTCAAGCCGGAGAGGCGCCCGTTACTCCCGCAACCCCCCCCCCCACCTCGAGGGCCGGGCAGGAGGTGCGGGGAGCGGAAGGGGGGGAAAAGGGGGTGAGAGCGAGCCACAGCGGCGGCCGCTCCCGGCCCGAAAAAAAAAAAACCCGAAAAGGAAGGAAAAAGAGGGCGGCCCCCGTCGGACCCCCGTTCCTTCCCGGAAGCAGACGACTACAGCCACCGGCGTCCTCCTCCTCCTCCTCCACCTCCTCCACCTCCTGGGACCCCCCCCCTCCCCCCGCCAATCTTCAGACCTCGGGGGGCGCCCCAGGCCTCGACGCGTACCTTGAAGTAGATCTCGTCCACCACCTCGTGGTAGGTCTTGAGCTCGTAGAGCTGCACCTTGAAGTACGGCGACGACAGGATGTTGGTCAGGATCATGGGGTTGAGGTTCATCGTCTTCTCGTTGCCCCACAGCGGCAGCACGTTGCCCTGCTTGCCCGACGCCGCCGGCTTGGCGAGGCCGCCGCCGCCGCCGCCGCCGCCGCACGGGGGCTGCTGCTGGGCCGCCGCCGCCGCCGCCGCCGCCGCCGGGTGCTGCGGCTGCGAGTTGCCCGTCAGCGCGGGGCTGTTGTTGGCCATGTTGCGGCGGAAGGAAGGAGGAGGAGGAGGAGGAGGAGGAGGAGGGAGGCGGGGGGAGGAGCGGGGGGAGGGGGTGGGGGGCCGGGGGGGGCCCAAGCTCGCTCGCTCGCTCGCTCGCTCTTCGGGACAACGGTCCGGGACGCTACTCCATGGAACGCCGTCGGGAGAGGGAGAGAGAGAGAGAGAAAGAGAGAAAGAGAGAGACGGGGGTGGTGGGCGGCCGCCTCACTGCGCGCGCCCCGGCCGGGTGACGGGAAGGCGACGAGGGACGCCACACGGAGGGGCTCCGGGGGGGGGGGTCGGGAAGCGGCCGCCGAGACGCGGCGGCCAAGCCCGGCTGAAGGCGGAGCCGGCGGGCCGCGGGGCGCACGGTCTCTTCCGCCAACTGCCCCTGGGAACAAGATGGCGGCGGGCCGGCGGAAGTGACGCCACAGGCCCCCCAGCGTTCCCCGCGGCGCCGGCAGCCAATCAGCGGCGCCCGGTGGGCGGGGCGGGGAGAGGGCGGGCCCAGTTCCCCCTTCTCGGCTTCCGCCCGGCGTTCGGGGCGGGCGCCTGCGCTGTGCCTCCTGTTGGCGGCGCTCCCGTTTCCTCTGGGAATTGGGGCGTCAGAGGGAGGCGTTGGGGGGAAAAGGGGGGTCCGATGCGGGATGTTTTGGGTATTTGGGACTGGGGTCCCGGCTTCCCCTTCTCGAAACCGGGCCCGAGAGAGCTCGCGTGGCTCAATGCGCTTGCCAGGGCGCCCCCTAAATCCCGCCGGGGGACGTGGAGCCTCCCCGCAGGGATTTGGGGGGCCCCTCACGCCTCCCTGCGATGACGATGCGGGGTGTTTTTTTTGTCCTCCCGGAGCCCCTCCTGGTCCGAGCCAGAGGCCTTGCTCGAGCCTCAATGTACGAAGCTGTTCAGATGGAGATAACGTCCTGCCGGGTGAAGCCTTAAAGGAGCGGCTCCCCATCCTCGGGGGCCGGCGGGGGGGGGGCCTCGCCGAGGCGCCAGGCGTTGTGTTGGATGGCGTTGTCGGTCCTTTTGCTCCCCCCCCCCCCGAGTTCTTAACATGCTTTGGAGGCGGATCGAGTGGAAAACATGGGGCCAGAGAGGGTGGGGGGGAGGAGGTGGAGGGGAAAGTGTGAAAATGAGTGGGAATCGGTCTCCAAAGCTGCTGTCAACCCAGAGAAGGCGACAGAAAGCACAGATTTCTACGGGTGGGAATGGATAGAGAAGAGGTTGAATATAGAAAAAATATAGGGTCAAGGCTTGTTCAGAGAGTCCACATTCCCGTTGGCCAGAGCCAGGACAGAGGCTTAAGAGGGGAGTCCTGGCTGGATAAGGAATTGGGCCCCTGAAACGCCTAGACCAGAGGTTCTCAACCTGTGGGTCGCGACCCCTTTGGGGGGATCCAACGACCCTTTCCCAGGGGTCGCCTAAGACCCTCGGAAAAATGCAGATATTGACATCACGATGCATAATCACAGGAGCAACATTTCATGGTTGGGGGGGTCACCGCCCCATGAGGAACTGGATGCCAGGGTCGCGGCGGCCTGGGGAAGGTGGAGAACCGCTGGCCTAGAATTTTAAATGTGAAGTCACACACGGCCATGTTCTCGCTTTTTGACTCGGCATCGTTTTGAAATTCATGCTCACCGATTGTAGAATAAGCTGGTTAGCTGGTGCCTGTTATTATTACAGAGTAGAGTAGCACGACACGGTATGGTTTGACCACAGGTTGTGTATCCATCTGTTGGTGGCCATTCCCGTTTCTAATTTTGGGGCTCTGACACATGGTAGCTGCTATGCACATTGGTGTATTAATCCTTATTCCGACATGTTCTTGTTGCTCTTGGCTAAATACTTAAACTTAGGCCCTGGCCGTTTAGCTCACTTAGTTAGAACTTTGTCCGGATACCCCGGGATTGTGGGTCCCATCCCTGGTCAGGGCACATAGAAGGATCAAGCAATGAATGCATAAATAAGTGTGTGTGTGTGGGGGGCGGGGGATGTTTCTCTCTTTCTCTAAAATCAGTATTTAATTTTTTTTTTTTAATTACTTGAGCCACCATGTATGGGTTTATTTCTGGACTCCGTTTTGTCCCATTGATCTTTATCTTTTTACCGATATCAAACTCTCTGGATTATTGTAGCATTATAACAAGTTTTGAAATTAGGTTAAATCTTCCAACTTCATTCTTTCTCTTAAACATTGCTTTGAGCCCTGGCCGGTGTAGCTTAGTTGATTGGGCATTGCCCCCGGCACTAAAAGGTTGTTGGTTTGATTCCCGGTTTCAGGCTCAATCCTGTTTTGTTTTTTGTTTTTTTTTCTCTCTCACATTGATGTTTTGCTCTCTTTCTCCCCTCCCTTCCCCTCTCTTTAAAGTCAATAAAGTACTTTTAAAAATTGCTCTGATTTTCCATCATTTTTCTTAGAAACAAAAGGCTAGCCAACAAGCAAGTAGTTGGTGTTCATGATTGAATAAATGAGTAAATAATTAAAGTAATTGCCATGTGTAATTAAAATAACATGTTCTAGTGTTCTTACCGAAACTGGTTTGGCTCAGTGGGTAGAGCGTGGGCCTGCAGACTGAAGGGTTGCAGGTTTGATTCCGGTCAAGGGCATAACCTTGGTTTTGGGCACATCCCCCGTAGGGGGCGTGCAGGAGGCAGCTGATTGATGTTTCTCTCTCATCGATGTTTCTAGCTCTCTATCCCTCCCCCTTCCTCTCTGTGGAAAATCAATAAAATATTTTTAAAAAATGTCCTAGTGTTCTGAACGTTTTATTGTTCAAAACCACCATGAATCTAGAATAACTTAAGAAGCCATTGCATAGCCCAAACTGGTTTGGTTCATTGGAATGAGCATCAGCCTGCGGACTGAGCAGTCCTGAGTTCAAGTCCAGCCGGTTAAGGGCACATACCTTGGTTGCAAGCACATCCCTAGCGGGGGTGTGTGCAGGAGGCGGCTAATCGATGTTTCTCTTTCATCCCATGTTTCTGACTATCTGAAAAATCAATAAAATATATATATATTTTAAAAGCCATTGCATAAAGTACCAAGAACTAAAAACCCGACCTGATTGGTAGGTTGTTCTGAATAACCAAGGGTATTGAATAAAGTGACTCCTGCTTCTTTGGTTATGATCGCAAAGGTCTGAGTTGGAACTTAAGAATTATTTGGAGTTACTAGGCAAAGAGGAAAGGATAGTCTAGATAGAGGTAGCCTGGGCAGCTGCTCTGAGGCATGAAAGAACAAGTAATGTGTCTGGATAACTGTTCCTGTTACAGTACTTAAATTTGTTTCAAGGATGCTAGGAAAAACCAGTAAGCCTTACCATTTGCATACTAGTTTGCTTATACTGCAGTTGTCTGCTAGTTTGTCACCTGAGGCCACCAGCGGGAGGCTTTATACCTTTCAGCTACTCATTCCCAGTACTAGGCACAATGACCGACACTTAGCAGGTACTAAGTAAATATTTAAAAGAAAACTTTCTTGCAGTGGATAGAGAGTCGGCCTGCGGACTGAAGGGTCCCGGATTCGATTCCGGTCAAGGGCATATACCTTGGTTGCGGGCACGTCTCCAGTGTGGGGCGTGCAGGAGGCGGCTGATCGATGTCTCATCAATGTTTCTCTAACCCTCTCCCTTCCTCTCTGTAAAAAATCAATGAAATATATTAAAAAAAAGAAAGAAAACTTTCTCAAAACAGTTAAGAACAAATGTGTGAGGGCTTCTGTCCCCATACCAACTCCTTGGACAAACCCTATCATTTAATTCAGTTCTGACATTAACAACTTGGGTTAGTAGACTGCACATGTTAAGGGCTCATATTATAAGAATTCAATCATAAGAGGTGGGTCCCCAGGTTACCCATACTTCTGTCCTACTTAGATACAAATCGGGGGTTCCTGTAACCTCCCTCCCCCCCTCCATCAGGCTAAATAATTTGCTATCACAGCTCACAGAACTCAGGACAACGCTTCACTTATTATCACAAGGAATAGTATAAAGGATATCCTTTATTATAAAAGATGCAAATTCCCCACCGGTTGGAGCGTCATCCTGTACATCAAAAAGTTTCGGGTTCAGTCCCTAGTCTATCTGTATGTGGGAGGCAACCAATTAATGTTCCTCCCTCCAATGATGTTTCTTTTCCGTCCTATCTAAGATCAGTAACATATTCTTGGGTGAAGATATAAAAACAACAAACCGGAAGCTCGGTGAACCCAGAGACAGGAAGCAGAAGCTGCCAGTCTCTTAACACCTGTGCCTGAAACTGGCACTTCTTTGATGAAATCACAGAATCCACCCAGACTCAACAGATGAAGTAGCAGACCCCTTGTCTCAAAAGGAGTGTCCAAGAATTGGTGTATCTTCATCAGGCACAGTTTTCCTCTGGCTACAACCTGTTCACAGTTGTTCCTTTTATTGTTGTTGTTTTTTTACTTATTGATTTTATTTTTTTTTAAATATATTTTATTGTTTTTTTTTACAGACAGGAAGGGAGAGGGATAGTTAGAAACATTGATGAGAAACATTGATCAGCTGCCTCCTGCATGCCCCCCACTGGGGATGTGCCCGCAACCAAGGTACATGCCCTTGACCGGAATCGAACCTGCAGGCCGACCCTCCATCCACTGAGCCAAACCGGTTTCGGCTATTTATTGATTTTAGAGAGAGAAGATGGGAGATAGAAATAGATTGAGATATAGAGATGAAATGTCAGTTTGTTGTTCCACATTTTTTTGTTGTTAACCCTCACCCGAGGATATTTTTTCCATTGAGTTTTAGAGAGAGTGGGAGTGGGAGAGACAGAGACAAACATCAGTGTGATAGAAACACCATCAATTGGTTGCCTCCTGCATGCACCCCAACCAGGGCCAGGATCCAGCCTGCAACATGTCTTTGACCAGAATCAAACCCGGGAACCTTCTCATGTCCACCAACGTGAGCTACCGAAAATGATTTTCCCTACCGCCTCACTCCCATACAATGGTTGCCTTCTTTGTGTCTGCCTTTCTTCACTCAGCATAACATCTTCCAGGTTCATCCATATTGTATGTAGGATGTCAGACTGTCATCCCTTTGATTTATTGATTTTAGGGAGAAAGAGAAGGGAGGGTAGAAAGAAAAACATCGATTTGTCGTTCCACTTCCTCTTTAGTTGCTTCTTGTATGTGCCCTGACGCGGAATCAGCATTGAACCCGAAACCTTGGTGTATCTATAGGACGCTCTGTACCCTCACTGAGCAGCATATTTTATTGATTTTCTACAGAGAGGAAGGGAGAGAGAAAGTCAGAAACATCGATGAGAGAGAGACATCGATCAGCCGCCTCCTGCATGCTCCACACTGGAGATGTGCCCGCCAGCAAGGTACATGCATGCCCCCCACCGGAATCGAACCCTGGACCTCTCAGTCTGCAGGCCAATTGCTCTATCCACTGAGCCACACCGGTCTGGGCCGCTTTCCCTTTTAATTCAGGACTGATATGTCCGGCCAGCGGTGGCTCAGTGGTGGGTGAGCATCCACCTACAAACCAGGAGGGAGGCCCAGGGCACCTGCGGGAGTTGCAGGCTCCATCCCTAGTGTGGGGCGCGCAGGAAGCAGCCCATCAACGAGTCCTGGCATCATTGATGTTTCTCTCTCTCTCCCTCTCCCTTATCAATAACAATTATTAAAATAAAATAAAATAGAAAAAAATAAAATAGGATTAAAAACACCCCCCCAACCCTTGCAAAGGCATCTTGATTTCTCCTCTTCCGCTCCCTTAAACGCTCCCATCAGACAGGAAGCAGTAATCGAGGTACAGTATCAAGTGTCAAGTTGCATCTCTGCAGGAGGAGGCCCCCCGCCCCCAGTAACGCCTCCTTGGGGCCAGATCGCTGCGCCCCCAGCACGCACAAGGCGCCCGTTGCAGGGCGAGGGCTGCAAGCTTTCCTGAGCTCAGC
>JAAGEH010000027.1:7112510-7142224 GCA_011751065.1 Lasiurus cinereus
GAGCCATGGCTGCGGGCCAGGCGCCCCGCGGGCGGCCGTTGAGACGCCAAACCGACGCCCGGCGCCGCGCGGGGGACCGGGGCGCGCCGAGAGCGCGCTCCGCTTCGGAGCGGACGGCGCAGGCGCGGCCGCGCGCGGCCAGGTCGCGCGGCGAGACTGCGCGTGCGCGGCGGCCGGGGGGCGGGGCCGGAGGGGGCGGGGCCGGGGGGCGGGGCCAGCCGGGTGCGCTGCGCTCTCTGCTAGCGGGCGCTCTCTGCTGCTCTTTAGTTGGAGGTAAGACTGGCGCCGGCTCCTCCTTGCCCAGGACTCAGGCTGGGCCCCCCCTGGAGGGTTTCGGGGTTCCGGTTAAGAGACTAAAGCGAGAAGTTGGGCGATGGACATGCTGCCTACATTTTATTTTATTCTATTCTATTCTAACAGGTGACACTGGTGAACCCCAAACAAGTACCTCCCCATTTCACCCATCCTGCCCCGGTATCATCCATCTAGGTCCTTGGTACCAAGAGAACAGACATGGGTCCCTTCGTGTAAAAGTGTTTATAACAAGGAAGGCTGTTTGCAATGTATCAGGCGTTCTCAGCCTTGATTGGTTGAGATTTTAGAAAGGACTAAGGTCAGGCCCCCTCCATCCTCCCTAGGCAACAAAATGAAATACTCCCGAAGATCAGTGCCTGGACATCGGTCATCATTATTATTATTTTTTAAATATATTTTATTGATTTAAAAATATATGTATTTTATTGATTTTTTACAGAGAGGAAGCGAGAAAGTCAGAAACATTGATGAGACATCAATCAGCTGCCTCCTGCACGCCCCCTACTGGGGATGTGCCCGAAAGCAAGGTACATGCCCCCAACCGGAATCGAACCTGGGACCTTTCAGTCCGAAAGCCTATGCTCTATCCACTGAGCCAAACTGGTCTCAGCTATTTTATTGATTTTTTTACAGAGAGAAAGAGAGGGCTAGAGAGTTAGAAACAACAAAATGAAATACTCCCAAAGATCAGTGCCTAGACATTGGTCATTATTATTATTATTTTTAAAATATATTTTATTGATTTTTTTTAGAGTGAAAGGGAAAGGGCTAGAGAGTTAGAAACATCGATGAGAGAGAAACATTGATCAGCTGGGGCCTTTTAGTCTGCGGGGCCAACCTTCTATCCATGGAGCCAGACCGGTTTCAGCTGGTCATTATTATTTAAACTGGAGGCTTGGTGCATGAAATTGGTGCACCGAGGGTGTATGTGTGGGGGTTCCTCAGCCCAGTCTGTGCCCCCTCACAGTCCAGGAGCCCTGGGGGATGTCCGACTGATGGCTTAGGCCCACCAGCTGTGAGCCCGGCTCAGGGTTTCTGGCTGAGCGGCGATCCCCACGTGGGAGCACACTTGACCCTGGTAGTGAGTGCAAGTCACAGTGACTGGTTGTTCTGCCTTTTGGTCGATTTGCATATTAGACTTATATAGGATGTCTGGGTGATTCTTCATGGGCAGTTGGGGTTTTGAGACAAGGGACAAACTGGACCAGTGTGAACCAGATGCAACCCACCTTTTTAGGATTGTTCAGCAGGATTCACCAAGTTAGTCTGAAAACACAAAGGCCAAGTATTTCCTGAGAGGCTCAAGTACAGCAGGAAATAGGGGAAAAAAGCAGAAAAAAAACACCCAGACCATTTTTCAAATGTCTTCATTTCCTTAAAGCTCTCAGACATTGAAATCACACCTGTATGCCGAAACCGGTTTGGCTCAGTGGATAGAGCATCGGCCTGCGGACTGAAAGGTCCCAGGTTCGATTCCAGTCAAGGGCATGTACCTTGTTTGCGGGCACATCCCCAGTGTGGGGCGTGCAGCAAGCGGCTGATGGATGTTTCTCTCTCATTGATGTTTCTAACTATCCCTCTCCCTTCCTCTCTGTAAAAAATCAATAAAATATATTAAAAAAAAAATCACACCTGTAGCAAGGGTTACTGTCAACCCCCATTCATTGGGCCAGCCAGCCTCGCGGTGTTAGCCAAAAACCGGCTCCTCCTGTAGCACACCACCCACACCTGTGAGTCAGTCCGCCGGCCAGCTGCCTACAGGTTAGCCCAAGTTGTAGTTAAGAGAGACAGGCGTGCAGCCAGAACCAGCGCTTCAAGTTCATGGCGAATTATTGGACGGATGTTGGAGCATCCATAGCTTCTTATGTGAGACCCTTCCCCCCCCCCGCTGGAAATTGGATTTTGACTGTGAACAGGTTCTTGGAAGGCACGTGAATTAGATCGAGGGCTTTAATGAAATGTCAGACTGCTAGGATTGGTTCGTTTGTATCAAACGAAAAACCAAAGGAAAGATTGGTACCTTAGGGGGGGGCCCTGGGCTGCATTTAACTGGGTTTGGCATAGTGCAGTGGTCGGCAAACTGTGGCTCGCGAGCCGTGGTGTGCCGCTCTGTTGACTAATGAGTTTGCCGACCACGGGCATAGTGCAATGACTTAGGTTTCTGAGCGGTTGGCTGTTGTCTGAAATAAAACGTACTGAGTGAATCCTGCGGGTTAAACAGTAACACTTTCTCCCTTTCCTACTGATCTAGGCAGCTATTTCGTTCCACTTCTTTTGAGAGCTGATTTATGTTTTTATCACTCACCGTCCCCTACAACCGATAATTTTTAATTTACAGCCCAGTTGTTGCTGATTCCTGGAAGGGTACATCTACATTCTTGTTTCGAGGAAATTTGGAGAGACAGAATGGCACAGAGCGACAACAAAGAGGTAACCCAACTTTATTTATTTACTTATTTACTTAATTTATCTTAACCGACGCATCTTTTATCCACAAATAGAAGCCGCGGAGTGACAGAAAGCATAAAGCCAGGTTGTTGTTTTTTAAATATGTTTTATTGATTTTTTACAGAGAGGAAGGGAGAGGGATATAGAGTTAGATACATTTGTACAAAGGGGTGGGCACCCCCAGAAAAACGCACCCCGGTCAGAAACCAGCCCGTCGTGGCGGGACGCCGCACACCGCAGGCTCGCCCTGGCCCCCCTGAGTTGCCCAGGGGGCCCCCAGTATTCTGGCAACTTTAGATATATTGCACTAATAAAATAGTGCGACTACACTTTAAAAACGTTTTTTTAAAAAATAGGCTACAAGCAAGTTGCATATTTGGCTTGCATTTTATTTCTCTTGGACAGAAGTGCTTTCTGGCCTGCATTCCTTTCTAACACTGGTATTTAGGGGCAGAAGTAGCTCTTAAGGCTTAATCATAATTCCTTTTTCCTAACGGGGTCACGTTAAAGAAACTTGCTGGCACCATTAGAACTGTTGCAGTAAGCGCCTTGCAGTTAGGAGAGAGAATGGGCTTAACTCCATATACAACAGAGACTAAAGGATTTCTAGCCTCTGGGCAGAGTGAGGGGCGAGATGGGGGGGGCGGAGGGGGGTCAACGGATGGAAAAGAGAGGCGCTATGAAGAGTTTGGGGATTCTTGCCAAATGATTTACAGATTTAACAAGATGATTTTTAAAATATATTTTATTGATTTTTCACAGAAAGGAAGAGGGATAGTCAGAAACATAGATGAGAGAGACATCCATCAGCTGCCTCCTGAACGCCCCCTACTGGGGATGTGCCTGCAACCAGGATACATCCCTGACCAGAATCAAATCTGGGACCCCTCAGTCCACAGGCCGGTGCTCTATGAACCAAGCCAAACCGGTTTCGGCAGATTTAACAAGATTCTTAATGTGTGCTCCGGGTTTTGGAGGCAGGCCACGGTGACCACATACCCAGGATGGGAAATGAAAAACTTAATGAGAGAGAGGGCTTGGTCACGTAGTAAGGGTAGGGGATGCTCTCGAAACTGACGTAGAGGAATCTTGCTAACACGGCCCTCCACAGGGTTGAGTCAGAAGAGGTGGCAAAGGAGTATGACTTCAGGTGGGTCAAGGAGAGACTTGTCAATCACGAACAGTTCCAGCCTCCTGCCTGCCTGGACTCCAGGCTTTGGAAGTTCTCGAAAGATCCCTTGTGGCCAGGAGGCTTATACTAGTAACTGCTTTATCAAATGCAATTTTCTGTTCCGCTGACTCTGAGTGATAGCATAAAGCCAGGTGTTTTCTTTTTTTAATATGTTTTATTGATTTTTCACAGAGAGGAAGGGAGAGGGATAGAGAGCTAGAAACATCAATGAGAGAGAAACATCAATCTGCTGCCTCCTGCACACCACCTACTGGGGATGTGCCCGCAACCAAGGTACGTGCCCTTGACCGGAGTTGAACCTGGGACCTCTCATTGATGTTTCTAGCTCTCTATCCACTGAGCCAGACCAGTTTTGGCAAAGCCAGGTCTGAATAAGGGAGGAGGCTTGGATGGACCGTGGAGGAAATGCAGGGCCACCCAATGACTGTGGTGAGAACGGAGGTGGTCGAAGGGCCGCTGGGTTCTGCCAGTTAATTGGCAGAAATAAAGCCTTTTTCTTAGCGAATTCCCCAAGCCCTGTGTGACTTCAAAACACTTTCTGTTTGTAAACTTGCAGGGCCACGGTGTGGTGGGCGGTCACTTGGATCTTCCCGTCAAGAAGGCGATTAACTTTTCCCCTCCGCTGTACAGGCAGCGTTACAGCTTCGTGAACGACCTAGTGAGCCAGCACAAACCCAAGAAGGTAGGTCTCCGTCCCCACACATTTCATTAAAACCGTCTTATAACATGTGTTTCGAATACAGAAGTCTGGGTGAGTACGTGACCAGAGATGGTTTGGAAATACCCTCGCAAGGAGGGAGAGGGTCATAGAGAGAAAACTGGATGAGCGAAGTAGAATGAACCAGCACTTGGTTAACATGTGCAATTAAGCAGGACTTATTTCTCCCTCTCCCCAGGCCTATAATGTCCCCAGATTAATTTCCTCTCCTGTACTTTCTTCCTGCCGAAGAGATCCTTCCATATTTTTTATTTTTTTAAATATATATCTTATTGATTTTTCACAGAGAGGAAGGGAGAGAGATAGAGTTAGAAACATTGATGAGAGAGAAACATCAATCAGCTGCCTCCTGCACGCCCCCCACTGGGGACAAGCCCGCAACCAAGGTACATGCCCTTGACCGGAATGGAATTCGGGACCCTTCAGTCCGCAGGCCGACGCTCTATCCACTGAGCCAAACCAGTCAGGCCTGTACGATGTTTTATGATGGTTTCACTTCTGGTACCCACTCCCTGTAAAATAGGTCTTTGGTCATCCTCGACTTCTCGGGCGATAAACGCCTTTAAATAACATCGGTCTCCTCTCCAGGTGGCAGACTTGGGGTGTGGCAACGCTTCCCTCATCCAGATGATTAAATCGCACAGCTGCCTGGAACTGATTGTCGGCGTAGACATCAATAAGGATAAGATAGGACCGCAGAGGTAGTAATAATTCCTGGTTTCTGGAGGAATGAATGGCGCTTTGATCTAAAACCAGTGGCACTAGCACAGAAGCTCAGAGGAAGTGTCGGTTTTATGCCAGATTTACAGCGTGTTAAACGTTAAAAGGTGTCGTACATTACCCACCAGCAGAGCCTCAGGCTCTCTGAATGATGCCTCTGCCCTCCTGTTAATGAGCTGTATACGTTGTGAGTGAAGACGTTTCCTACCCGTGGAGAAAGTGGAGTCTCAATTAAGTAATTATAATAGTCAGCACATTGCAAACTCAGTTTTAAAGGGCAAGAATCTAATTAGGCTGATGCTGGGCGCCATGGTAACGGCAGAGCCCCGGGCCAGCCATCTCTCGTGGGGAGCAGAGCAAGTTTCTAATATCCTGTATAGATTGAATTATCACGGATTGTCTCCAAAGGGTGTTTCTTTGAAAGGACAGGAAGTTGAAAACCATCCATCCAAAGGGAGCCGGGGGACCGGAAGTACTAAAGAGTGAGAGCAGTGGCAGACATTCAGAACCTGGTTCCGATGGGCCAGTGACTTCCCCCAGGAAAGGAAGCGATTCTGATGTCTATTGGTTGGGATCAGTCTCCACAGTTGTGCTCGAATGCGCTGACTTCCACCCTCACCCTTTTGCAGGTGCAGGCTGTCTCCGTTCTCGGGGGAGTACCTGAGCCCCCGGGATCTGAATCTGTCCATCATCTTGTACCACGGCTCTGCGGTGGAGAGAGACTCTCGTCTGCTTGGATTTGACTTGGTCACCTGTATCGAGTTGTAAGTACTGACCGCATTCCTTCTGTAGAATTAGAAACGTTCCACCGGATTCTGAGTCTTAGTAGACTCTGTCCCCTCAATGTGATCTGGGTTTTTATTTGTAAAGAAAATTGCTGCTGAAACCGGTGTCGCTCAGTGGATAGAGCGTTGGCCTGCGGACTGGAGGGTCCCTGGTTCGATTCCGGTCAAGGGCATGTACCTTGGTTGAGGGCACATCCCCAGTAGGGGGCGTGCAGGAGGCGGCTGATCGATGTCTCTCTCTCATCGATGTTTCTGACTATCTCTCTCCTTTCCTCTCTGTAAAAAATCAATAAAATATATTGAAAAGAAAAGAAAATTGCTTGTTGGTGGGACTGGCCTGGTACTGCCCCATCTCCTCTGGAAGGGGGGAAGGGAAGGACGAGGTTGTGTCAGGTCACTGTGACATCCTCCAAGGTTGGGGGTTGGGGGATACATTAATGGGGAGACGGACCTTATTTTGCTAAGTCAATCAGGGAAATCGTGCGGGTGAAGCTCCATCTACGGGCTCTTTCCCCGCTGACCCTTTCAGAATAGAACACCTGGATTCCGAGGACCTGGCCCGGTTCCCCGAAGTCGTGTTTGGGTACCTGTCTCCGGCCATGGTTGTCATCAGCACCCCCAACTCGGACTTCAACCCCCTGTTCCCGGCCGTGACCTTGAGAGACTCCGACCACAAATTTGAGTGGAACAGGAAGCAGTTTCAGACCTGGTGAGTGCGCAGGTGTTTTGGTTTCTCGGGGACCCCCCGCGGACGTTTCAAATCCTGGGGAGTCGATCGCGCTGGATCCGTGGCTGGCGTGATCTGCTTCCACGGAGCACAGGAGCCAAGCCCGTGGGGAGTTTAAGTTTGTTTTCTCTCTCACGTCACAGGCAGGTGTGTGCCCAGCAGGTGTGAGGCGTCAGGAGTGGGGTGTGGGGGTCAGGCAACAAGACTGGGGGGAGGTGTGGCTTTGAGAGTGGGGTCCGGGCCCAGGGGCATCTCCCAGGGGCTCCACGGGTTCTTGGCACAACTCCAAACCCCAAGAGGAATTGGGATCATAGCCCCGTTGGGGTCCCTGTCCATTCCTCTGCTCTGTCCCCCAACAATCCTGCTCTGTCTCCACGTTTGTGCGGTTCGTGAACCTCGCAGCTATGGCCAGAATGCCCATCCGGGAGGGAAGCAGACCCCACGCTGTGGCACAGTGTGACGCGTGCCAATCAGCAGCTCAGCTGTCTGGTTCCTCGCCTTGTCCCCGTTCTGCTCTCCCGGGAATTGCTGTCTATGGAACGGTAGTTCCGAGTTTGGAGAAGACCCCGATCTCTCTGGTTTGCATTCCAGGGCCTCGGGGGTGGCAGATGCCTACCATTACTCCGTGGAGTTCACCGGCGTCGGGGAGCCACCGGAAGGAGCTGGGAACGTTGGCTACTGCACCCAGATAGGGGTCTTCCGGAAAACCGGAGCGCCGGCCACGGAATCGCGCGTGGCGGAGCCGGGTGGTCAGCACGTTTATAAGATTGTGAGTGTGCTTTTATTTATTTCTTTTCACTGACTTCAGAGAAGAAGGGAAGGGAGAGAGAGAGAAACATCGATGAGAGAGAATCACTGATTGGCTGCCTCCTGCACACCCCTCACTGGGGACCACGCCTGCAACCCAGGCATGTGCCCTGACCGGGAATCGAACCCTGACCTCCTGGTCAGTACTCAGTCATTGAGCCCCGCTAGTCGTGTAGATAGTGAGTGTTCTTTGTGGGGCGGCTGTCGGGACAGGCAGTACACGTACCTCCAAGGCGAATTGGTCCTTATCAAGAGTCCCCGCAGCAGAGAGTGGTGATGGGCTGATGGTGAGGTGGATGCTGGGAGAAGCCTACATGCCCCACCGCGGGCAGAGCTTGGACGGACGGTCTTTGGAGGTGTTGGCCAGCGGCCTCCCTTCTGGAAGGCGTCAGGGTCCTCGGCAGGAAGAGGAAAGCCAGCAGACACGTCACTGCTGGGCTCAGGAAATGGGGAACCGAGCTTCCAAGCCTCTCAGACCCTTTGGTTTTGGGGAAGTACAAACACATCTCCCCGCCCCCCTCCTTTTAAAAATATTTTTTATTGATCTTTTACAGAGAGGAAGGGAGAGGGACAGAGAGTCAGAAACATCGATGAGAGAGAAACACTGATCAGCCGCCTCCTGCACACCCCCCACTGGGGATGTGCCCGAAACCCAGGTACATGCCCTTGACTGGAATCGAACCTGGGACCCTTCAGTCTGCAGGCCGATGCTCTATCTACTGAGCCACACCAGTCTCAGCCACATCTCCCTTATTAATTAGCAGCACTTTCCCTTTGTGAACCCGTGTGTCAGTATTTCCAATTAGTAGGGTTTGACATTTGCACATACAGTTACTCTTTGTTTCTTTTATCCGAGCCCGAGGATATTTTTCCATTGAGTTTTTAGGGAGAGAGAAACATTGATGCGAGAGAAACACATCGATTGCTTGCCTCCTGCACAAGCCCCGACCAGGGCTCGGGCCAGAGAGGAGCCTGCAACCGAGGTACGTGCCTTTCACTGGAAATGGAATCGAACCGAAGACCTTTCGGTCCACAGGCTGATGCTCTATCCACTGAGCCACACCAGCTAGGGCCGTACAGTTCCTTCTTCCTGTGGTAGGAAGTGACTACTCCCGGTCTGGGACATTTTCCTACGTCCTAAGTGGTTTCTTTTCCTCCCGGCTTCAGGTGTATTCCGTTTCCTACCCGAGTTTACAGCAGAAGGAAATCCGCAAGCTCGCGTTAGCCAACGAGGTGTCTCGCCAAGTCCAAAGCATGAGGCAGAGATACGTGTCCAGCCGGCGGATACTGCGGCGCGGCGATGGCGACGGCCACCGGGTCAGCGACACGGGGCTCGTCACCTTCTCGGGCCCCGTCTTCACCGAACTTGAAAAACGCAAGATCGAGAAGTCTCCCGAGCCGTTCCGCTTTGGGAATAAACTCTACGTCCCGCTGGAGAGGCTGCTGGCCTATCCCAAGGTGAACCGCCTGTGCGACAGCGTGGACACCATGCGGGCGCTCATCGCCGACACGGTGAGGCTGAGCAGGGACGGGTCTGCCGTGAAGGTCGACCTGCGTGAAGCGAGTCCGTGAGCCCCGGAATTGAGCGTCGGGGTCTTTGCTGAGAGAGGGCTCGCCCGGGATGCTCTGGTGCAGCCGTTATCTCAGAAACTGAACTTTGAGATGACTGGCCACATTGTTTTTTTTTTTTTTTAGTGGGTTTGTTTTGTTTGTAAGTGTTCACAGAGTTCCTGATGTGCTTGGTTTTTGTTGGTGTTTGCATTAAAGAATGTTAAAGGACATTGAGCGTGTACATCTTTTTCTCAGGGGGTAAGGGGAGCTTTAGAATCTCGCTAGGGCCAAAACCGGTTTGGCTCTAGAGCATCGGTATGTGGACTGAAAGGTCCCAGGTTCGATTCCGGTCAAGGGCATGGACCTTGGTTGCGGGCACATCCCCAGTAGGGGGGCGTTCAGGAGGCGGCTGATTGATATCTCTCTCTCATCGATGTTTCTAGCTCTCTATCCCTCTTCCTTCCTCTCTGTAAAAAATCAATAAAATATATTTAAAAAATAAAATAAAATCTCGCTAGGATTTGCTACCCCCTTTGGGCTAAATTCTGCCCACTCATTCTTGGCCTAAAACATCATACAACTCAGGAGTGCGGGTAATGGGAGGAAAGGGAAGCTTCCGTGGGTTTCGAATGCCCCCGTGCACAGCTTGCTGGCCAGAACTGGGGTGCAGACAGTCAAGGAGGAGAGAGAGGCACCGCTTCATGGGATGGGGGGGATAGTGGTTTCCGTGCTCTAGCTCACATGACTTAACCACGGCGTATGTGGTGCACGCCTTTGGGGATATCCCCAAATAGGGGACGCCTCGTATTGCAGAGATCCAGCAAGTTGCTGGGATTGCAGTCATACATGTATACAGTAGGAATGTCACCTTGCAAGTCGCCTTCAAAGCTAGTGTCATGCCAGTTAGGCACTTTTCTTGAAAATGAGCTCAGCTAAAACAGGTGTGGCTCAGTGGATAGAGTGTTGGCCTGTGGACTAAAGGGTCCCAGAATCAATTCCGGTAAAGGGCATGTATCTTGGTTGCGGGCACATCCCCAGTGGGGGGTGTGCAGGAGGCAGCTGATAAATGTTTCTCTCTTACCATGTTTCTAACCCTCTAACCGTCTTCCTTCCTCTCTGTGAAAAATTAATTATATTAAAAAAAGAAAAGAAAATGAGCTCAGTGCCCTAATGGCAGGCACTTTTTGCCTGCATTGCTCCCTCCTCTCCCCCCTCCATTCCATCCTGTCCGCCGGGACCCTGGATCTGACCAGTTCCTCGTCTTTCCCAGAAACCTGCACTGCTCCCCACTCCACACCTCAGCTTGGACGCGGCTTCTTTGCTTTCGCCGAACAGATGGACTTTCCGCTGCTGTGTCTCTGTCCAGCCTTGTCCCTCTGTCTCTCTATTTAAACTGATCGCCCAGACCTTTCTAGTAGGAATCCTCATGGAAGTGAATCCCCTGGATCTTTCATCAATCCCATACTAAAGGGAAACACTTTTACCGTTTAAGCAAAGTATGAAAAACTGCTTCAGAGTATTTCAAATTGTTTAAAATTAGTACTGACAAAATTTTCCTTTGGCCCAGCTGGTGCTGGCTCAGTGGTTGAGCATCAGCCCATGAGTCAGGACAGTGGTCGGCAAACTCATCAGTCAGCAGAGCCAAATTTTTAAAAATTAAACTTCCTCTAATGCCGCTTCTTCAACATAGACTCGCCCAGGCCGTGGTATATGTGGAAGAGCCACACTCAAGGGGCTAAAGAGCTGCATGTGGCTCGCAAGTCGCAGTGTGCCGACCACGGAACCAGGAGGTAATGGTTTGATTCCAGGTCAGAGTTGCAGGCTTGATCCTCAGTGGGCGTGTGGAGGATGCAGCAGACCAGTGATTCTCATCATTGATGTTTCTCTCTCTCCCTTCCTCTCTCTAAGGTTGATTGAAATGTATTAAAAAAATTCCTTAGAGCATAACAACATGGACTATGGGGAAAGGAGGGCAGGCACAGGATCACGTGGGGGAGGTTCATTTAAACTGAATCACGGACGCTCAACACCAGAAGGTGGCACACTTTCCCACTTAAAGCAGATGCATTCCTTTGCTTTGAGGACTCCCCGATATAAGGTGCAAAACAATAACCAAAAAACCCACCAATAAAACAAAAAACACCCCAAAATGCAGTCATGCCAAACTTTCCATAGACGCTTGAGCTGTTGTACATGGTAAGCGCCGCTGAAATGATTGACAGACCTGGTGGTGCAGAGAAGGGGTTCAGGGGTCAGCTCGAGCTGCCGGAGCTGTAACTGCATAGGAAGGGGTCTGAGCTGGCTTAAACAGGAAGGCCTGACGTTTCCTTAATACCGGGTCCATCTGGAGCAGAGACCACCAACTCGGGGAATGTCTAAACCTAGGCCTTTTCTCTTCTGCATCTTCTGTAACGTGGGATGGACTGACTCCACTGGGGATGTGCCTGCAACCAAGTACATACCCTTGACCGGAATCGAACCTGGGACCCCGCAGTCCGCAGGCCGAGGCTCTATCCACTGAGCCATACCAGTTTCAGCTCGAAGTGTCCTTTGATGGGAACCCTCCAGGGAAAAGTCCCACGCTGGTCCTTTCACGACCGTTTTCTGACCTTGGCAAGGGACAGGATCTTTAACTGAAGTTGTAAACTTTAAGATATGATTTTTATTGAGCACGGATAGGATTCACCTTTACAGTATTACAAATACTTTACAATAAAAAAATTAGTTTCTGTAAAATAAAAAAAGAGGCGGGGGGGGAGGGGAAAGAAACATTTCCTGGATGGATAGTTGTGCAGTTACAACAAAGAAATGTATAAAAAATGAAGGTCATTCTCCAAGTATTAGAACACAATACTACTGGAATCACTTCAATAAACACTTTTGCATAAACATTGACATGACCACTCCCACTGTATCAGCTTCCACAAGAACAAACGAATGCACAAAACTCGGGCAAATCCCCAACACAAGATTAAAAAAACAAACATCAAACTGAATGTCCCCGAAATGTCTTCCGGT
This sequence comes from Lasiurus cinereus, assembly GCA_011751065.1. Taxonomy (NCBI): domain Eukaryota; kingdom Metazoa; phylum Chordata; class Mammalia; order Chiroptera; family Vespertilionidae; genus Lasiurus; species Lasiurus cinereus. Next base: position 7,124,792 of record JAAGEH010000027.1, read on the forward strand.
GATGGGATTTGGTCAATGACTATCATCAAGAGACAGGCAGACACCTTTGCAAATGCAGAGCCTATAACCTGCGAAAAGGACAAAACCTGCCGGCTGTGCCCTGCGGAGGAGGAGCTAGAAACCACTTGCACACCCGGTTCACACGCACTGTGCAGACAGACAGTGCGGGCCAAAAGTGGGCTTACAGTTGTGAGTACTCGAAACACAGAGTTTCTTCTTGTATTATTATTATTATTATTACAATTTAAGACCTTTTATTGAATGGGAGAAGTGAGAGGAATTCCAATACCTATTATTTATTAATGATTGTATTTTCCAGATGAACAACTGTAAACCTACTTTTGCCCCACCCTGCTTATTATCTTAGGAGAAGTCACACGTGGGAGGGAGTGATAAGGCCTTATTTCCAGAGCCGTCTTAAAACGGGGTCCATACAGGCATAGTTCATCCTTTCTGTTTTTGGATTTCATATTCTTCAACATCGCAGCTCCTACAAGTATGCACAGTACCTAAGCCAACGTATGAAGAGGGACATGATGCAGATGCAGCCACAGTACCTGACTATAGCCACGCGACGTACCATCTAGAACTGACCAAGTACAGTCTCTGACCTGCCCCAGGGAAAGACCTGCCAGAATAAAACACAACCCCGTCCCGTGAGCCCAGTCTCTCAGGAGCGTTATTCTATGTCCCGGAAGCCTAACTCTTCAGAGTAGTTAGTTCTTCAGTGAAGCGTTGAACAAGACTGTCAGCCTGAGCTTGCAAAGTGGTGGTGAGCGTGGAAATCTTAGTCTACAATTATGTCTGGATGTTTCCCAGGTATTGAATCTCATTGCTACCTGACTATGTTTTGACTGGAGGCTAGCAGATACTTGGAGAACCTTGGACAAGGCCTTGTCAGAGAATTATAAAAACGAATCCATGTGAGGCGCTTATATACAGAGCCTTCAATGCCACCTTCAATGCCAGGGTGAGTGGAGGCTCAGGGCCTTCTCTGTCCTTGGCTGCCCTCACATCCTCTCTGGTCCCCCTCATCAGCACCAGTCACAGTAAGTGACCTGCTTCTTCTGTATGCCCCCAAACAACGTATTTAAGACTCTAATCAGAAAGATGTCACTTTAAAATACCATTCCTTTTTTTCTCCAGCACAGGGTTAGCAAATGTTCCAGAGGGACAGATTCTCCAAGATTAGGGGGCTTGAAATTTGAGTCTCATATTTAGAAGTCAATGGATTAAGACCCACTTTTTCAAATTCCATTTTCTAAACCCAAAACGAAACCAAAAGTAGACTTCGTATGAAGAAGCAGATTCACAGGCTCCAAGAAAAGAAGAACTTGCAAGTCAGGCAGACACGCAGGCAAACTCGCACGCATTTTCAGGGGCTGGGATGAAATGTGATTGCGAAGCGTGCCGATGGGACACGAAACAGAATAAAACGGATGCAGAATTCCCTGACTGTGAAGGACACTGCCATCCTTCTCTTCCTATGCTTTCATGTAGTAAGATGTTTGTTATGTTGACTCATATAAAAGTCAAGATGTTATCTGGTGGCTGCTAAATTTGTACAGGCATGATTCTCATGCTCTTCCAAACTCACATTTTGTTTTTAGAAAAGAATTCCGTGTCAGTTTCAAATACCGAGAGCCCGTCTCGTCTAAAGGTCTTGGACAAGGGCAGCCGAGGCTGAGGAACGGGGCCGGTGTTCGAATTACAGCACTTTCCACAGAGCCTGAGAATCTCCTTCAGGGAACCTGGCCTACGGTCTAGTTGTCAGCGTTTCACAACTGCAAAACCCTCTGCAGAAGCGCCAAATCGAAAATATAGCTTAGGAATAATTCTGAAATAGAAAAATAGGCTTTTAAAGTGTCATAATAAATATCTCTCTCCACAATATCTTGATATCTCTATTGAAAACTTTCTTTGATTCTTTTCTGTAATATACAACAAGGGGGTCATTCATTTGTTGAGTCATAGACATTTTCCTTGGCTGGACTTACATCTTCAGGTCAATTTTCTTTTGCTTCAAAACAAACCTTAGAAAGTTAAATGACTCAGAAAAAAACCCTTTCTGGGGTGTCACTGTTTTAAAAACTCAGAATTTATTTGTAAAAGTAGTTTTGGATTCGTTTGGGATACCCGATTCTTGAAATATTAAAATCCACACAAAAGCCCTAATATGAACTATTTGATGTTTCTTCAACCTCTCCATTTGAATATTAAAATATTTTCTTAAAAATACCACCATTTTGCCAACATGAAAATACAGAGACCAAAGGAATTCTAACATATTATGTTACTTGGACATAGTTTTGAAAGTAAAGAGTGGAAATTTCTGGTTGTATAGAATCTACATTTTTTTCCAACAGACTGGATGATTCCAAGAAAATTAAGATCTAGTCCTGGCCGGTTTGGACCAGTGGATAGAGCATCATCCCTCAGACTGAAGGGTTCCAGGTTCAATTCTGGTCAAGGGTTCATATCTCAGTTGCAGGCTCAATCCCCTGGTCAGGATGTGTGCAGGAGGCAACCAATTGAGGTTTCTCTCACATCAATGTCTCTCTCCCTGTCTCTCCCCCTCTCTTCCACTTTCTCTAAAAATCAATGGAAAAATATCCTAGGGTGAAGGTAAGAAAGATAAAGTCTTTCCACACAGAAACTCACATAAAACCAGAAAAAACTCTTCAGGTTTATTTGCTGTTAACCTGGATCCAGGTCAGATATGTTTACTTAATTTGTATATTTTTAATTTAAAGGGCTGGAGGGCAACCTCGGGTCTCGAACCACCCTTGCAAGCAGGAGTGGCTGACAAGTGACTCAAAGTATCTGCTGAGTGAAAGCCAGCCTCAGAGAGTCTTAATTTATTTTTTTAAATATATTTGTATTGATTTCAGAGAGGAAGGGAGTGGGAGAGAGAGAGAAACATCCATGATGCGAATCATCGATCAGCTGCCTCCCGGGATTGAGCCTGCAACCTGGGCATGTGCCCTAACAGGCAACTGAACCGTGTCCTCCTGGTTCATAGGTTGACACTCAACCACTGAGCCACGCCGGCTGGGCCAGCTATTCTTACTTTAAATGCTCTGTTTGATGTATGTTCTAGTCTAATCTGGCCTCAGAACAACCAACTTCTGATACAGTGAGAAGGAAGCACAGTGTCTGATGTGGGGGAGGGAGGGCTGAGATAGAAGGCCACAGTCCCTGTCTTGCCCACTCCCCTTCTTTGGAATAATTTTCCATTTCAGAGAAGTGGGGACTTGCAGAGGAAGGCTGCCATTTCTCACTCATCATATCACAACTTGCCTCCAGTCGCTCTCAACTCTGACCCCTGAAACCAACAGACATTGTTCAGTGCGTTGAAACAGCTGTCTGTTAGGGTGTGAACGGGTACGGCACCCTAACATGGAACATAAAGCTTCCCGGGGGTCTGACACAGTGCCGGGGGTTCTGCAGCATCTAATACTAGCGAGTAGCACACACTGCCTCTTAACGGCATCATCCCATTCACGGGGCTCAGACTCAAATACACCTGTTATTTGACTATGACGGATAGCGCTTACATGAAGCATTTTACTGCAAGGTTTCCATTATAATATCACTTTCCCCCAAAGCATGAACACCCCTACTTTTTATACCCATTGTATCCAAATGAGTTCAACTTAGTACAATACTGTAGGGAGTCTACTATATGCAAGATCCCCTCAGCAGGAATTAGAAGTATCTTGACAACATGGATAGGGTCTTCATCGCCAGGCATTGCCTCTCACACATGAAATTAAGTCATTAGCGTCTGCGGCGCACCTCGGCCGCAGGCTTCATGTTTCAACATGGACTAGACCAGGTGTCCAGGGCCGTCTCCCCACCAGGGGGTTTGGAAGGGAAAAGCAGTCTTTGCATGATCTCGGGCAGTGACCACGAAAGCTGTGGGCTTCCACACACACACACACATGACACGTGGGGCCCCGACACTACCGTCTGACGGTCCCTGCGTGTGCGCTGGCTTTCCTGGGGACGCACGGGCACGCCGCCTTTTTCAAACAGATTCGCCTGCTCCGGAGGCAGCGCCTGGCAGCTCGGCCGCCGCCTCTCGCTCCCGCAGGGAAGCTGCCGCTCGCCGGCTGGGCGTCTAGCGTTTGATCACCACTTGCTCGTAGGCTCCGGACACCACTCTGAACAGGAGGGAAAGAAAAGGAAAAAAAAGGTCAAAATTCTGAGTGGCAGCCCTAACCGGTGTGGCTCAGTGGAGAGAGCGTCGGCCTATGGACTGAAAGGTCCCAGGTTCGTTTCCCATCAAGGGCATGTATCTTGGTTGTGGGCACATCCCCAGAGGGGTGTGCAGGAAGCAACTGATGGATGTTTCTCTCTCATGGATGTTTCTAACTCTCTATCCTTCTCCCTTCCTCTCTGTAAAAAAATCAATAAAATATATTAAAAAAAACATTCTGAGTGGCAGTGTTTGAAATTGTTCCAGTTAACCTTGGCTCTGAAGGTTAACTGCAAGGTTTCAATTCGGTATTGTCTACTAGATCTGATTTCCACAGGAATTAAAGGCATCACAGATGGAAAATACTCGAAATATTCACTGTTTGTAAGGAAGACACTGGACTGGTCCAGCGTCCGATCCCCTCATACTAACTACTTCGGTGCATGTTCTGTAGCCGGGGTAACCTCCATCTGCTGCTCGTGGGGTTGAGAGGATGGGGCCAGTGCACCCGTGACTTGAACAAGGCCTGGGTGGTCCTTACCGGCTGGGCGGGTGGTGGCTGCCGAAGGTCGTCCTTCCTCCAGGGCCCACGAACAGCCGCAGTCCTTCCTCTGCGGGGACAGCAGGGTGGGGGCAGTTAGGATTGTCCAGTGACATTCACGTTGTCATAAACCCAAGCTTTACATTTCCGTTTTATTCAAGCAATTAAAAACTTTAAAAGCTATAGCCATGTTTGAAAACAGACCATTGAAGACCTCTCCTAATAACATTTCACCTCCACTTTCCTAAAGCTATTTTCCTTAAAACTGAATAAAGAAGCCGAAACCGGTCTGGCTCAGTGGATAGAGTGTTGGCCTGCGGACTGACGGGTCCCAGGTTTGATTCCAGTTAGAGGCATGGACCTCGGTTGCGGGCACATCCCCAGTGGGGGGTGTGCAGGAGACAGCTGATCGATGTTTCTCTCTCATCAATGTTTCTAACTATCTCTCTCCCTTCCTCTCTGTAAAAAATCAATAGAATAAAAAAAATATATATATATAAATGACACATAAAAAAAAACCTGGATAAAGAAGACAGCTCATCCTTTGAATTGCCACAAGAGGCTTAATGATTTCTCTTTATAGCCAGTCGTGCAAGGAAACCACGCCCACTCTTAAACTGCTCTCTGCTTTCACCATGGGAGGAATTCCACCTTTCAGCAGGTGGCATGGACATTTCCGGTGAAAATGCTGAGGGAGCGAAGGATTCTGTGATTCACTATCATTTCAAGTTCACCACCCAACCTTCCACACTGCAATCGTGCCTTGAAGCATTATGTCCAGTCATGACAAAGCAGATGTAAATATCCATCATCCTAGCTAATAAATAGGTAATATGCAAATTGACCATCACTCCAACACACAAAATGGCCACCCCCGTGTGGTCAAAGATGGCTGCCCCCATGTGAACACAAAATGACTGTCACAAGATGGCTGGCAGGGGAGGGCAGTTGTTGGGGGGGGGCAGGTCTGCAGGGGAGGGCAGTTAGGTGTGACCAGGCCAGAAGAGGAGGGCAGTTAGGTCTGCAGGGGAGGGTACTTGGGAGGGACAAGGCCTGCAGGGGAGGGCAGTTGGGGGCAAACAGGCTGGCAGGGGAGCAGTTAGGAGTCGATCAGGTTGGCAAGGGAGTGGTTAGGGTGTGATCAGTCTGGCAAGCAGAATCGGTTAGGGGCAATCAGGAAGGCAGGCAGGCGAGCAATTGGGAGCCAGCAGTCCTGGCTTGTGAGAGGGATGTCCCAGATTGGAGAAGGTGCAGGCTGGGCTGAGAGACCCCTCCCCGCCCCTGCACGAATTTCGTGCACCGGGCCTCTAGTAAAGTATATAAACATGGTAGACATTGATGCATAATTTAAAAATACAGTTAAGAACCTTCTTTAAAATTGAGCTTTTAAAAGTCCATTCTTGCCTGGCCAGTGTGGCTCTGTGGTTGAGCCTTGACCTATAAACCAGGAGGTCAAAGTTCTATTACTGGTCAGGGCACATGCCCATGTTGTGGGCTTGATCCCCAGTGGTAGGTGTTCAAGAGGCAGCCAATTAATGATTCTCTCTCATCAGTGATGTTTCTATCCCTCCCCCCGCTTCCTCTCTGAAATCAATAAAAATATATTTTAAAAAAGTTTGTTCTTTACTGAATTTAATATCTAGTCTTAGAAACAAATGCGCTAAAGGTTATCTTCGGATTTCTCTGGGCATAAAGTGTATTTCACTAATGTGCTCAGACAGCGTGGTGATGTGTGCCCCTTCCCGGCTGACCCGGCTCTGCCGGCCGGGCTGGCACACGGCCACACGCGCCCAACGGCCACCACGCACCTTCGGCACTGGAGTCCAGGCTGAAGTCTTGGCTCTGTAGGATTTTCTCCACAATGTCGTCGGCGTCCACTCTGGTGTCGTCTACTCGCTTCAGCTGAAACTCGACAGAATCTTGTTTCACTGGGCACCTTTGGAAAGAATGTTTAAAAATGCCCCCCTTTATATTGTGTTGTGAACCCCCTAACCCCCAGCTCCATGGAGCTGAGGCCCGAAGGGTACCTGCTGAGTGTCTCCGAAGCCGAGTCTTCTCTGTCGGCTGCATCAGGATTTGGCTCCGCTACTTTCTGCTCCGTCTCATCACCGGGCTCCAGAATGCTCTCCACGCCCGTCGAGGTACTCCCCACAGAGGTGTTTCTCCTGTGGCAGAGCTCGGAGAGGCTGGAGGATCGCGAGTGGCACGAGCTGTACCCTGTGGGCAGAGAGCCTCGCTCAGGACACGACCCCATGCCAGACACTCCGCGACCAGCCACTTCCAGTACCGTTATGGTAGGGGTGGGGAATGTATAAGGCCCGAGACAGCATTTGGCCTGGCCCTGCCAAGGCATTAGGGGTGAGTTAATTAAATGTCTGACCAGCTGAAACCGGTGTGGCTCAGTGGATAGAGCGTCGGCCTGCGGACTGAAAGGTCCCAGGTTCGATTCCAGTCAAGGGCATGTACCTTGGTTGTGGGCACATCCCCAGTAGGGGGCGTGCAGGAGGCAGCTGACTGATGATGTCTCTCAACGGTGTTTCTGGCTCTCTATCCCTCTCCCTTCCTCTCTGTAAAAAAATCAATAAAATATCTTTTAAAATAAATAAATAAATAAATAAATAAATAAATAAATAAATAAATGTCTGACCAAATATAGCAGGTTAATTATTAAGTTGATAATTCTGGAAGGTCCAAGAATGATGTAAATATGTGGCTCCGTGGGTGAGCATCGACCTGTGAACCAGGATCAGGGCTCGATCCCCCTTGGGGAGCGTGCAGGAGGCAGCCCATCAGTGATTCTCTCTCACCATGGATGTCTCTCTCTCTCTCCCCCTCCCTCTGTCTTCCTCTCTGAAATCAATGACAATATATTTTAAAAAGTAAGTAAATACCCCAATGACCCTCGGCAGGAGAAAGGTTCTCCATTCCTGTTTTACAGCAATAAAGGCCTGAGGGCCCTAACCGGTGTGGCTCAATGGATAGAGCATCGGCCTGCGGACTCAAGGGTCCCAGGTTCGATTCTGGTCAAGGGCACGTACCTTGGTTGGGGGCACATCCCCAGTGGGAGGTGTGCAGGAGGCAGCTGGTCGATGTTTCTTGCTCTCTATCCCTCTCCCTTCTTCTTGTAAAAAATCAGTAAAATATATTAAAAAATTAAATAAATAAAGGCCTGTGAAGGTCACGTCCAGCCCCACCTGATACTCTGGACTGCTGGCTCGCATGGCTCGATGTTCTTGAATGTCCACAGGCTCCGAGCTCATCCGGAACAGAGGCGCTCTTTGCTGAGAGATCTGCAACATGTCAAAACATCATGTTCCTGTCGCTGCTCACAGGACAACGGGCAATTGCGTGCTAATCTGCGGGTTTTATAAACTGCCAAGTTCATGATCAAGAAAAGCAAACCGCAGAGGGAAAGCGATTCCTTGAAATCAGTGCAATGTGAACAACCCTATTGCAAGGAAAGGAAACTTAATACCTTAGTTTACTGAAGAACTATGGTGTTTTTCGTAAGATTTAACAGAACTCTACCTTAAATAAACTTTGTTTTTATTGTTTAGTATTTCTAATAAAATGGGTCAAGTCACATCCCCACAGGATGGATTATGGGGGAGGGATTATGCAAATCTCACCAGTTAAAAACCCAGCGAAAGGCACAGCCATACCTGCTATTCCCAGATGGATTTTGAGAGTTTCTCCTCCTTTTCTGTCTTCTTCCAGAGATTCGGATTCACCGGCAATTGGTATCGACATGGACGTAGAAGGAGGCCTGGAAATAAGCATTCCTAAGGATCAGAACTTGGTTTATGGTGGGAGACTGGTTGTGTGGTCAGTAACCGGCCTCAGGCAGGTGCCTATAATGTTACTTCTTTGAGGGTAAAAGTAATAAAAACCAACAAGTAATGTATAAGCATCCTCGAGACCTGAATAAAATTCATGGGGGTTGGGAGAGGTTCTTCTACACAATAAAAAATGTGAGGCCTCTCTGGCCACGTGGCTCAGTGGTTGAGTGTTGACCTATGAACCAGGAGGTCACAGTTTGATTCCGGACAGGGCCCATGCCTGGGTTGCGGGCTCCATCCTCAGTAGGGGGTGTGTAGGAGGCAGCTGATCAATTATTTTCTCTCATCATTGACATTTCTGTCGCTCACTTTCCCTTCCTCTCTGAAATCAATAAAAATATATTAAAAAATCAACATTAGTGAGACCAGGAGTCCAGAAAAGAGAAGGGCTCGGTCTATGAGTGCCCAGCACTATTTTTAAAAATTACATATTTTTACTGATTTTAGAGAGGAAGGGAGAGGGGGGAGGGAGAGAGAGATAGAAACATCAATACGAGAGAGAAAGAATCATTGATCAGCTGCCTTCCGCACGCCCCACACTAGGGATCAAGCCCGCAACCCAGGCAAGTGGCCTGATCTGGAATCGAACCAGCGACCTCTTGGTGCATGGGTTGATGCTCAACCACTGCGCCACACTAGCCAGGCCAAAAGCTATTTTTCTAATACAGCAAGTCCCCACTTAACATTGTTGATAGTTTCTGCGACTTTAAGGGAAACAAGACCACTTTTACCATAGGCCAAGTGATATAAACAAGAGTTAAGTTCCTACAGAAGTATCTCACCGATGTCGTAAACAAACAATGTTATTTGAGGACCTGCTGTAATGTAAAATAGTTTGGTGAAAAAAACCTGCATTCAGTTTTCTGTAAGAAAAACTGATGTAAAAGAAATACCCTTCCACCCTGGCTGGCTTAGCTCAGTGGATAGAGCATCGGCCTTCGGACTGAAGGTTCCCGGGTTTGATTCCAGTCAAGGGCACAGGCCTGGGTTGTAGGCTCGATCCCCAGTGTGGGATGTGCAGGAGGCAGCCCATCAATGATTCTCTCTCATCACTGATGTTTCTCTCTCTCCCTTTCCCTTCCTCTCTGACATCAATAAAAAAAATATACACACACACACATATATAAATATATATGTATGTGTGTGTGTGTGTGTGTGTATACCTATATATACACACACACATACATACATATCCTTCTGATATATATAAAGAAATACCCTTCCAAAGAAAGGAGTCTCCAGCCATGAATCATTGATGGTGACTCAGGCCTTATGTCTGCATGCTTATCTTTCTCGGGCCAGCTCTTCGGCTTTCCTTTCGCCGACGGTCTGATTACACGTCTCCAGCCTCCGCCTCACTGACCTGCTCTCAACCCTGGGACTCCTGGCCCGAGGCCTCTTCCCTCTCCCTCGGGCTTCCTTCCTTCCTGCCCGGTGGAGGCCCTGACTTCAGAGCCACACGCTTCCGGCAACACTTTCGGTGTGGCACCCCTCGATCTGCAGTCTTCCACAAACTAGAAGAACTTGACCCTTGGTCATCTCAGCCACTGCACCAGCCGCTCTAATACTGGGGCCACGAAGCATCAGGGGGGGAATTCATCGCACGGGGATTGGGACTGAGCGAACAAAGAACCGACATCTTAGCTGGGCCTGGGCAGCCCTAGACCACTCAGTCGTGTTGGGTCACTAATCCCCGAACCTGTCACGTGACAGCTTTTACTCTATCACCTGCTGTTCTGAAATGTCTGGTGTCCCTTATCAGACACTGAATATGGCTCAACCCCAGAACGAAGGAGATGGGCGAGTTCTGTTGTTTTAATTCTTACCAGAGGATATGTTTCCATTGATTTTTTTTTTTGAGGGAGTGGAAGGGAGAGGGAGAGACAGAGAGAGAAACATCTGTGTGAGAGAGACCTGTCAATTGGCTGTCTCTGCATGCACCCAGCCCAGGGCTAGGGATCGAGCCTACACTGAGGTGCATGCCCTTCCCTGGAATCAAACCTGACCCTCCAGTCCATGGGCCAACTCTCTCTACGCTGAGCCAATCGGCGACAGCAAGGGCTTGTTTTGTTTGAGTTTCACAGTCATGTTAAAAGCATGTGAAAAATAACCTTTAAAATGGCAATTTCACATAGCCAAAGGAAAGAGAAAACAAGTATTTTTACATAGCTTGTGATGAGGTAATGCCTGTTTATTCCAGTAAATTATAAAAGTCTCCGTAAGAATCAACTCAAGATTGTCAGAACTGTATTTGTGGAGATGACACGGGACATAAGGTGATCTATTTTTTAGCTTTTCAGTATCCGAGTTTCACAAGCAGGGAGAGGAAATGGCAGAAAAGGGGCCAGTAAGACTATCTGTAAAAAGTTCATAGGAAGAGCCGAAACCGGTTTGGCTCAGTGGATGGAGCGTCGGTTTGGGGACTGAAAGGTCCCAGGTTCGATTCCGGTCAAGGGCATGAATCTTGGTTGCGGGCACATCTCCAGTAGGGGGTGTGCAGGAGGCAGCTGATCGATGTTTCTCTCTTTGTTGATGTTTCTAACTCTCTATTCCTCTTCCTTCCTCTCTGTAAGAAATCAATAAGATATATTTTTTAAAAAAGTTCCTAAGAAGAAATGATGAATTCATTTTCTTCTACTAAGTCTTGCTGCCACTTTTTGACCCAACAAACCAAATATAGTACAGTGAAAATGGCTCATCCCCAGAGAACAGGAAATGAAGGAAAAAGCCGGGAAATGATGGTCTGAGAGAAGACAGCACAGGAAGGGTAGGTGAGGAGAAAATGCATAGTTTTAAGCAATAATTGATTTGTGTGAAAGATGTGTTTCGTCCTTACAAAACAGTTTGTAAGGAGAAAACTATATAGATGCTGCTATTAAAAACAAGAATGATGCAGAGGGTAGTAATTAACGTTTCTTTACTTTTCTAAATACATTTCTCCCAGATATTTACATCATGATTCATTAACTCTCAGGTTTAATTACTGAGTGTCTTCACATCGCTGAAAGGCAACCCCTACTTCCTCCCAGTTGGTTCACTCGTCCTCGCTCTGAGAGCCTGTACCCGTCTTTTCCTCTCCCCCCACACCCTCAGCTCTGCGTTTCATGTCCTTCCTCTCCAGTAAGCACCTGCTTCTTCGTTCACTAAGAAACCAGCAGCAATTTAAAAAAGTATATATATGTATGTATGTATACTGATTTCAGAGAGAAAGGGAGAGAGAGTGAGAGAAACATCAATGATGAGAGAGAATCACTGATTGGCTACCTCCTGCACACCCCACAGTGGGGATGGAGCCCGCAACCCAGGCATGTGCCCTGATGGGAACTGAACCATGGAAACCAGGAGCAGTTTGAAAAGAACTCCTGCATGCTTCCACTTCTCCAACATCTGCCCCTGCACCATGTTCTCTGCCTCCCGCTTCATCTTTACCAGGGAGGGCATCCCTGCCTGCTCCATGTAAAAGAGAAACACCTGCCGAAACCAGTTTGGCTCAGTGGATAGAGCGTCAGCCTGCAGATTGAAAGGTCCCAGGTTCGATTCCGGTCAGAGGCATGTACTTGGTTGCGGGCACGTCCCCAGTGGGAGGTGTGCAGGAAGCAGCTGATTGATGTTTCTCTCTCATCAATGTTTCTAACTCTCTGTCCCTCTCCCTTCCTCTCCATAAAAAAACCAATAAAATATATTAAAAAAAATAAAATAAAAGAGAAACACCTCCTGCTGGGGTCCTCCTCCCTGCTTTGTACATCATGTATTTTCTTGTTAGTCTGGTGTCTGTTTCAGAAGATGAGCTCTGAGGTGTTGGGACCTGGTCTATTTCTGCGTGCTCTTTGTCATGTCTAGAACAGGGCCTCGTACATGGAAAGGCACTTGCTAGGTATTTGCTGAAGACATGCCTGAGTCCACAGGGGCCTCATTTATATCATTTCACTCCAAACCTGAAGAAGATAAGAGCTGAAACAATTCAGGGTGTGGAGAGCTCATTGGTAATAGGTAATAGTAACTTCTTTTAAAAAAATATATATATATTTCTTTATAGATTTCAGAGAGGAAGGGAGAAGGAGCAAGAGATAGAAACATCAGTGATGAAAATCATTGATTGGCTGCCTCCTGCATGCCCTCCACTGATGCTTGAGCCCACAACCCAGGCATGTGGCCTTGGCTGGAATCGAACCTGGGACCCTGCAGTCCGCAGGCTGATGCTATATCCACTGAGCCAAGCCGGCTAGGGCGGTAATAGTACGAGTGTCAGGTCAGCCATAGGAGAGAAACTAGCCCTTCACTGGGATTAGCCTATAAACACTATGAAGCATGAATGGAAAACTTGAAATGAATGACTATAATACTGTCAGAGAAATAACGCATTTATTGAGCATCGACTTACGTTTTAAAACACGGGTCCCCAGACATCAGCTGCATACTGATGAGAACCTACACGTGAGCAAGAGGAAGACTGGTTAGAACAGGTCTCCTCAGAGGAGGAGCCACATTCTGCGGGTGCACGCCCTGGTCGCAGCAGGAAGGACGGGACAGAACGACCGCCGAGTTGGATCACACCCTGTATTGCAGTGCCGCTTTCTACCCGAGGGCCGCTGAGTACTTTGGGGTGAGCTCAGCTTGCGATCCCAGTATCGAGTCCCTCCTTGCCCTTGACGGCATGTCCCCTGCTTATTTAAAGGCGGAGGACCTGCTGTGTTGACATGTACATCTTGACCCGGGCTTACTTTGAGGATGGAGTTATCCTGTCTTGTATTTTTGGTATCGTAGCCTTCCAGTAAACAGCGACGGGGGGTGTTTCCTGACCCAGCAAACTCTGCCAGGTTTAGATCTGCAAAGCCCAGCTAGGAAAGGAGAAAAAGCATATTAATAGAATATCCACTAAGCTTCTATCACGTTCTCCTTAAAAAAAACAACATTCAACCGATGCTCTCCGCAAGTGATTTCAAACTTCAGTCATTTGCAGTTTTTGCCATCTTAACAATACCTGTTGTATTATTTGCTTACTATGTCTTTAAATTGGCTCACTTTTGGTAAAAAATGTTTACCCAGTTCTTTTATCTTTTTTTTTAAAGATTTGTTATTGACTAAGATCAAGTGTGATTTTCAGAGAGAGAGGAAGGAAGAGGGAGAGAGTGCGAGCGAGCGAGAAATATCGATGTGAAAGTGAAACAGATCGGCTGCCTCTTGCACGCCCCTCCTATCAGGGATCGAGCCTGCAACCCAGGCATGTGCCCTGACCCCTGACTGGGAATGGAACCAGCAACCTTTCGGTGCTTAACCAACTGAGCCACACCAGCCAGGGCTGCACTCTTATCTTAAGCAATGCAATCTTAAGCAATGAAACTACAGATTTGATCTGCTAAATATATTTGCTCTGCTAAATATAAACTATGTAACCGTTGGAGTAAAAATAAAGGATGCCTATGAAGCAACTAAAGTCACTGTGAGCACTGAACTTTCATAAGCTCCGATCTCCAGCCACATCCACTCACCTGCCTGCATCTGGGCCCGCATGTCTGCTTTCCACTTACGGGAAGGGAGCAGCTGGCTGGGCTCAGACTCAAGGTCACGGCTCCAAGAACTCGGCCCTGTCTTGCACTCTGCCTCTTCTCCTGGATCATTACCCCCAGCGCATAAACGTGCTGGATCCTCTCCGCCTTAATGAACAGAAGTCGCCCAAACCTCATCCTGCGTCTCTGTCTACGGAACTGGTTTTCTGCTCCCGTTATTGCTAAGCTCTTTGAAAACTTTGCCACGTTGACTGTCTCTGGCCCCTCGGTCCTTGGCCATCTCTAGGCGAGGAGGTTTTTCTGTCATTCACAGCAAAGAGCATCTTAACTGACATTGCAGCCAACTAGTTTTAAGGAGTTACCCTGTTTCCCCGAAAGTAAGACATCCCCCGAAAATAAGACCTACTTCCAGTTTTGCCTCTTGCTGTCATAGAAGGCATCCCCCCCGGAAATAAGACCTCCCCGGAATATAAGGCCCTCGAAGCTACTATAAGAGGTCTGACTCCTGATTTAAAGAGACCTCGCACTACCTGAACAGCTCCGGCCAATCAGTGAGCTGGTTTGTGATGACAATGACTACCGTACCGTAGACAGGTAATAAATTTCCTTTTTTTTTGTTCAACAATAAATGTGTACCGTCTTTTTCTTCATGGAAAAATAAGACATCTCCTGAATATAAGATCTAGCGCATCTTCGGGACCAAAAATTAATAGAAGACACTGTCTTATTTTCAGGGAAACAGGGTAGGCAGAGGTGATGGCTTGTACGAGGGCCTGGTTCTCAGCTCAGAAGACTGATGGAGAGACCATCACAGAGACTGGAAGTAAAAGGAGAGTCTGTGGGTTTCTGGCACCATTTCCTTGTATTCAGCAAAAAAAAAGTGAACACATTCTTCAGGAATTCCATACAGCTAATAAAAGAATAAAGGACAGCAGAGATCATGTCTCTCCAGAGGGCAAGGGGACACGGGGGGGGGGGGGACCCTACCGGGGAGGGGTGGGCTGGGCCGTGACCCCTTCCCGGGGAGAGGAATTACTTAATGAAAACCAGACATCATCTTCCAGTCCGGAATTGACGCTGAAACTTAAGAAGAACATCCCACCATCGGCATTTAGAAAGAATGCGCCTAGAATGTATTGTTGAAGCCAACTGTTCAACCTCCAGGTTGCTTTATTTAAAAACAGCCTGTTTGAACGGCAATGAGAAGAGCACTCTATTTAATTTTTAAGTTTATAAATGTCACCCTCCAAAAGAGTTAAAGACCATTCACTCACCTTTGCATAAGCTTTTCCACCTTTTAATTCCTGCCAAACATAGAAAACACGATTAAGTATCGTATGATTAAAGACTTAAAATGAAATATATGTCAGATAATTCTGAAGTAGACATTGACCTACTGGCAAATATCTATACAAGTATATATAATCTATAACAATAAAAGTGTAATATGCTAATTAGACCGAACGTCCTTCCGGACAACCTTCCGGATGAAGCCAGGGCTGTGAGGGAAGCCTGGGTCTTGGTGCCTGCTATAGGCCAGAGGGAATCCTGGGTCCTGGCTGCCAGAGGGAAGCTGGTGCCAGTAGGCGGGCAAAGGAAGGCCTATTCTGGCATGAATTTTGTGCATTGGGCCTAATCTATATATAAAAGGCTAAGTGACCGTCCGTCTGACCATCCGTACATATGACTCGCACTGGCAATTTAAAAATAAACGTTGACTCGTGCACGTGTGATATATAAAAAGCTCTCGCCGGCACCAATCGCATGCGTGTGTTTCGATCTGTCATTGTCAATCGTGAATCTGGTTGTTTTTGACATTCAACGTGACCCACATCTTGATTTATTCACTGACCACCTGACCAGCTGATACATATGATGCACACTAGCAACTTAAAAATAAACACTGACTCATGCATGTGCGATACATATAAAGCTATCGGTGCCAATAGCGCACGTTTTCATTTTATAATACCATATCATAAATACTATTTTGACATGTAATTTTTTGCAGTAACCTAATTACCGCACCAATCTTCTAATTAATTTCCTTTCAATGTGCACAAATCCGTGCACGGGGCCACTTGCAGATGGTAAAATTCTGATGATCGTAAATCTAACTATTTAGATGCTCCTCTCCAGAATTTTTATTTAGAACTTAAATCTGAAAGCAACAAATGGTGAGAAGACAAGCTGATATTTGATCTCTTTGCTGAAGAAATTGCCAAAAAGGTCCTAGACACATTCCAAGAACATTCATCACCAAAGAAAGGTTAAATTTCTTAATTACTTAGTTGAGCATATTAACCCATTGTACACAGATTTTAATAAGAGTCAAAAACCCCCGTCCCAGAGACAACCATGTCCTTTAAACACGCAATACTTGTTATCCTAAATGGGGTTTACAGACTTCTGAATCTGGGGCTTGATATTCTTCACCAGGTGAGAAGATTCTCAACTATAACCCCTCCCCTCCTTTCAGGGCGCCAATTACACATCTGCTAGCCCCTCCACTGCTGCCCACACCCCACACTCTCTTCTGTGTGTGACACCTTTCTCTGTGATTAACTCTGGAGAGTTCCTTCCATCTCATTTTCCAGTTTTCTAAAACTCTCTTCCGTTGTGGCAAATCTGCTGTTCAGTATACCACCTTAGGTTTATCTTCATTTATTTACCTTTACATTTTCATTGCGGTATTTTTCAGTTCTAGAATCCCATTTCTTTTTATAGTGTCTAGTCATCTAGCGGAATCCTCCATATTGTTCACTCATTATGTTTATTGTCAAAGTTTGTGTTTGCCAGGACCGGTTTGGCTCAGTGGATGGAGCGACGGCCTGTGGACTGAAGGGTCCCAGGTTCGATTCCGGTCAAGGGCATGTGTCTTGGGTGCTGGCACATCCCCGGTGGGGGGTGTGCAGGAGGCAGCTGATTGATGTTTCTAGTTCTCTGTCCTTCTCCCTTCTTCTCTGTAAAAAAATCAATAATTTTTTTTTAAAGGTTTGTATTTGATCTTCCCATACCTATATCTCCCATGGGTCTCTTTTTATTATTATTTTTTCCTTTTCTTTATTTATACTTATTGTTGAATGTTCTTTAATTGAACATCAAGCTTTCACTGAGTTAAAAAAAAAATCAGTTCTTTAGGGCTGGGGCTGAAAAATGAGCCCTTTCATTCTGTGCCCGGTGCACCCATGTTTTCTGCTTCTGTTTCCCTGGGAAGGAGAGGGGCAGAACGCGGTCTCTGCCCTGTTGAGCCCTCTCCTTATTTTTTCCTGTTGAGTTCTGGTCATGCCACCACGCTGCGTGGCATGCTTGGTAACTTGCACGTGCTGGCGTGGCATGCTTGGT
>JAAGEH010000027.1:7160558-7200126 GCA_011751065.1 Lasiurus cinereus
GCGGCCGGGGTGTAATAGGAGCCGCTGAGGTCTCAGAACAGAGGAATCACAGATTCCGATTTGCTTTCTTTTTAAAATCCTCGCCTGAGGAAAAGTTTTCATGGATTTTAGACAGACAGGAAGGGAAAGAGAGGAAGAGAAACATTGATGTGAGATGGCTGCCTCCTCACCTGGGCGTGTGCCCTGATCAGGAATCGAACCCACAACCTTTTAGTGTCCGGGATGACTCTCCACCCAACTGAGCCACTGGGCCAGGGCCAGATTTGCATTTTATAAAGACCTCAAGCTGCGGTAAACTAGGTAGGAAGAGTCTAGTCCTCTTTTTGACTCGAGTTTTGATTATTAAACATCTGGTATGAGTCGAGGTCTAGGCAAGAAGCAGACCTCATACTCCAAGTGTTGAAATAAGAAAGCTGAACGCAAGGCCTCTCTACAGGGCAGGGTAAGGGACCCCCACAGTCCGGTGGTGCCTCCCTTTATCCAAAACCAAGCGAAGCCAGAGGGCAGTGGAACCTGGACGATGCAGCGGGCACAGGATGCCCTCCTGGGGCACGGAGGAGTGGAGGGCAGATGGAGGTGAGGGGACAGAGAACTACCAGCGCACACCTGATTCGGCCAGCGCTCACCAGAGGAACCCGAAACCACTAGCTACAGTGGTACCTCGAGATACGAGTTTAATTCGTTCCGTAACCTTGAGGCGTGGGAAACTATGAGACGCTCGAGTCGCGGTAAACTGGTGGGTCGTGTGCAGCCGGCCGATCCGCGCGATGACTCCTATCTCACATGTTGCTCGTATTTCAAAGCAAAAATCGCTCGCTTGATGGCTCGTATCTCAAAAATCTCGTATGTTAGGGCACTCGTATCTCGAGGTGCCACTGTATTTCCAAACACAGAGGGATGTCAGCCAGGCGACTCAGAACTTCTGAAAGCCTTGAGAAGGCTGGAGGAGTGGCCGTTAGACTGCTGAGTTCAAGGTCACATCACCTGTGGCAAACATGAGAGTGTCCACTCCTATCTGGTCCCTCTCTACTCCCAGGGCAGAGGGGAGTTTACATGTCGGGATCCCCGCGCAGTTAGGTGGGGCCAGGACATGTGAGAAGTAATGTGTCACTTCCAGGAGCCGGTGACAGGCTGAGCAGTGCCCTAGACTTCCTCTTCCTTGCCACACCAGTCACGGAGGAAACCTTGGGTTGACATAGAGGAGCCCTAAGACTGAGCAGCCCAGATCGCCGAGTCAGCATGCGGAGAACTGTCAGCACCAGCAGCCTACTGCCCGCTCCGTTTCCTTGAGATAATTGACGTATAACCTTGTATCAAACCACGTAATGATTTGATGTAGGTGAAACGATCGCCATCATCACTTCACTTAAAGCAATCACCTCCCTCTGCCCTGGCACCTACTGGCTGCAATTTGATGTCCAGGGAAATATTAGAAGTTTGGCTCAGTGGATAGAGCATCGGCCTGCGGACTGAAAGGTCCCAGATTCAATTCCGGTCAAGGGCATGTACCTTGGTTGGGAGCACATCCCCAGTAGGGGGCGTGCAGGAGGTGGCTGATCGATGTCTCTCTCTCATCGATGTTTCTAAATCTCTATCCTTCTCCCTTCCTCTCTGTAAAAGATCAATAAAAAAAAATATATATATATATTTTAAAATAATTGAATGCTACACACACAAAAGAAGTTACATGGAGAAGGTGACAGAGGCTCTATGAGCCTGCATCCTTAGAGACTGTGGCTACAGTGACTCCCTTGCATTACCTCAGTATAAAAGTGGGCGCTGTCGTAGAAATCTGAAGCTACCCAGGCAGGCAGTAGCCAGCAAAGACCCATGATTAGCAGCCGGAAAATGGAAACGCGTGGCAGGACTTTCGGTAAAAGAGTTGCCTGTGCCGATCAGAAGGCCAGTAAGTGCCGACCGAGCCCATAGCTCTAAAGAGGATGGAAAAACGGAGCGTTAGCGGGCTCTGCTTACTAGCTGCAGTTAGCAAGATGTCAAATGAGGTGAGCTCATGCAATAATAAGCACGTGTGCATGCATAAGTAAAAAGGAACGGAGAGCGTCCGGGAACTGGGAGCCTCGAGGGATTGGAAAAGCGGGCTGCTCTCGACTGCACAGTATCGGAAATGAGGCTGGAAGAGCTTTCGAGCAAACACGGTCCATTAAAACTCAGAGATGAGAGATCAGATCGAGGGGGTAGCCTTCCCATTGAAGTCTGATGGGCCTTTAAATTGAGAAGTAGGGGCGTGAAAAGGCAACGAAATAAATCAGGAGGGAGAATTATCTCTAGGGAAGAACTTTAATGTTACTGGCATATGAAACTGGCTAGACGCAAACAGATCAGAAGTCTTTTGGTTTTTGAGGGAGTGGAAGGCTAAAGAAACCACCAATCTGTATTTAAAAATATATATATTTTATTGATTTTTTTTACAGAGAGGAAGGGAGAAGGATAGAGAGTCAGATACATGCCCTTGACAGAAATCAAACCTGGGACCTTTTAGGCCTCAGGCCGAGGCTCTATCCATTGGGTCAAACCGGTTTCAGCACATTATTCATTTTTGAGAAACACTGCTCTCTTGGCTTATTTGGAAAAGCATATAGTCTCAAAATGTTAAATCAAATACTGGCCTTAACTTTCTGTTGCCTGAAAGCAAACTAGACGAGAACCACTGCGGAATGATTATAGAATGACACAGGGGTTGAATCATAACGTTCCCAGCCCAGCAAAGCTTCTGAATTTCACATCAAAGGAAATATGGCAGTAAAGACACACCCTCCTTCTTTGGTCCGGCGGTTAAATCAGGATGCTTCTGAGACCTAAGGACCGCCATTTAATTGCCTGATAGAAGAATAAAGAATAAAGAATAAAGGGAGGAATCAGATGACTGTCTGACATGCCTTCTTTAATTCTAAAACGTGATGGCCCTCATCACTAGTTCTGGTTACCTTTCTTCAAATTTATATGGAAAGATGGTAGACTGCCTTTGTGCTTCTCAAAAACAAACACAAAACTGTATGCTCTTCTCTCAGAAAGCACAATGTTTATTCAACAACTTCATTCCAGTGGGGACATAGGGAGAGTGGGTCACAAAGAGCTCTTTCCTTTAGCAAATGTGGTAAGTACCCTAGACTGAAAGCATTTGGGGGACACTTCAACACCCATCCGATCCTTCTTTTCTTTGCCTCCTGGGACCTAATGTTAGGGTACCACGGGGAATGGTCACTTCCTTACCTCTCTAAAACTATTCCCATCAGGAAGCACTACATTCCTCTCTCCAGAGAACACTACATACGAATCTCATAAACAAATGCCTTGTGGAAGTTGTAGGAAAGAAAGCTCTCTTCGAGCATCTTAGAAAATAAGGATGCTCTCAAAAAAACAAAAACCAAAAAACTGAGCAAATCTTTTTAAAAAACTCAAACCAACCCGGTTGGGAGGCTCAGTGGTTAAGCATCAACCTATAAACCAGGAGGTCATGGTTTGATTCCCAGTCAGGCACATGCCCAGGTTGTGGTCTCGATCCTCAGTGCAGGAAGCAGCCAATCAATGATTCTCTCTCATCATTGACGTTTCTATCTCTCTCCCCCTCTTCTCTCCCCTCCTCTCTGAAATCAATAAAAAAATATTAAAAAAACCCTCAAATAAAACCAACCTTGAATCCCAAAACTGATTTGTCAGTTTAGAGCCAAATAATTCTTACAAGTTAGTAAACCAAAAAGCAGTGTTTTAAAGAAACCAAACCAAAGAGCAACCACTAAACCAGAACCTCTGCTGTGCATTTGCTAATTAACTGGCACAAGACCAGAACACTATAATGTTTTGTTTAGGTAGGCAGCTGGAAAGCATTCTTCAAACGAGCATCAGTTTTCTCCTTATACTCCAGAGGGATAAAACTCTTGGGTACATTTTGAAATCTGTTATATTTTTCCTTTGTAAAATAAGCAAGTTGACTGATTACAATTCAAAAATCAAGTCGCTTCTATGGCAACCATGAGACAAAGACCATGCCTCCCATAACATCACGAGCTCTAAGTCAGGGCTGCACAAAGCTGGCATTCTGAAATGAGTCAGAGTTATGACTTAACAACAATGGACACTGATTTAGGGGTTCCAGGTTTGCATCCCAGTTCTGCTTCTGACAGTTTGATTTTGAGCAAGTGACAAGCTTCAATAAATGCAAAAGGCACGTGAACACAGAGGAGAGGGCGTCACCGGAAGGTGAATCATCCACCTCCAAGTTCCTCTCCAGCTCCAAAACCATGTGGATGGAAGCCGGCACATACTCACTGCGCACCTGTTTCCTGTCCAGCTCCCTGTCCGCCGATGTCTGAGCACAGCACTCTGATTCTGCAGGTTCATCCGTTCGATACTTGGCGAGTGTTTTTGTAGCAAGCGCTTTGCTGTATGAAAAAATGAAATTGGGATGGGTTTAAAGATGATTTCAAAAGGATCTGATGAAAAAAAAAGTGGTGAACCAAATGGTGAAGTGAAAAGACTTCGACTTTATTTTCCAATAACTAAAACTACCAGCAGAAGGTTTTGGTTATATTTAGAATTGAGAGTGTTTTAATTCAATTCCATTTTGTAGTTATTGGTCTAAATCTGACTTTGGCCAGTCAGATGGTGTTTCAAATATTATTGCAGCCACCTGACGCCCAGACAGCAGCATTGACTAATAATAACAAAACGGAAATGAAGGAATTAGGCATGTTTGTCCATTTAAAACTACGCATAAAAAGACCAAAAGAAAAAACTATCCGTAAGTTCTGCATTTGAATATACTTTGAGGAGCTATTTCTTAGGAAAGACTGTTCTATATTGTTAGCTAGATACCAACTGAGCCACACCGGCCAGGGTGACGTATGTGTTTCTTCAACTCTTATTTATTTAGTTGGCCAATATGCACGTATACAGTCAGAGGATACAGAATCAAACAAGAGTTGGATCGCCTCAAGAAGCTGAGAATAGGGAAAGTAAAACAGAAGGGAGTTGAGGAAGTGACATTTCCATAACAACTGGAGCGCTTCAGAGGAAGAAACAGTCGCCTCCAGATGAGAACTTCAGAGAAGGTGCTGTGGAGGACTTGGCCTTCAGCTAGACCTTGAGCCTCCAGGAAGCACAGGATCTGCAAATGCAGAGACAGAAGGAAAAACCATTTCCGACCCCAGCCAAAGCGGAGAGGCAGGAAAGCATTAAGCCAGGGAGGAGAAGAGTCTAGGCCGGACCGCAGGAAAAAATAGCTCTAAAGAGCAGAGGGAAAGCAGGTTAGAAACGGAATGTGGCCAGCGCCTGGTTTCCAGGGCCACACTGGGCAGTGGAGACTTTATTTTGTAGGCGGTGGGGCATGAGAGCCAGGGAATGGAAAATCAGAGCTGTACATTAGCAACAATAACCGGTGGGAATACAGTATTTGAGATACTGTACATCGGCCTGGGAAGAGGCTGCCGAGGGCCAGCTCGAAGGTTAGTTATGACAGCTGTGCAGAGAATAGGTGATGAGGCTCTGAAACAGGCCAGGCCAGGGACTGCACCTGGGGATGGAACAAGGGGAGGAAGTAAAAAAATGACTTCAATTTTCTAAATCTCTGTGACAGAGAGGATGCTGGTACATCGGGCAAATGTAGGGGATGCGGGAGAAGAAAGAGATTAGGACTGATTCAGAAAATATGCCCTTGTAAGGAAGAAATAAATTCACACTATATTCTGGAAATACATATATTCGATTCACTGTGACTAATGCCAGAGATGAAAATGTGTGGTGCCCTGCAGGGTATCTTGACCTTGCACGGAGATAATGAGTGTCCAGGTTACGTGTCTGCAATGTTGCTCCATTATTTTCGTACAGATACGTTCTCAGGCTGAAGAGGTGGAGAAATGTCTCTTGTCACCTTCACTGACCTTCTTGAGCAGCCCAGTGTTTGAGGTTTATAAATTATTTTTTTTTGCTGCATTCACATCTGTAACTAAGGATTCTTAAAATAGCACACAAGGTATTTATCTTTCTC
Source organism: Lasiurus cinereus (assembly GCA_011751065.1). Lineage (NCBI taxonomy): Eukaryota > Metazoa > Chordata > Mammalia > Chiroptera > Vespertilionidae > Lasiurus > Lasiurus cinereus. The sequence continues at coordinate 7,166,563 of JAAGEH010000027.1, forward strand.
AATAACAAGAAGTGCCCATCCATGGATGGACTTGATTTGCTTATATGTTCTTTGAACACTTAACTAAGGGCCTTTCTAGATGAAATCTGACATGGTTAATATACAGTATTTCAAATAAGAAGCCCTAGACCAGTGGTCGGCAAACTGTGGCTCTCGAGCCACATGCAGCTTGAGAGCCGCAGCTTGCTGCTCTGTTAACTAATGAGTTAGCCGACCACTGCGCTAGACATTTTCTGTCATTATCCCGACTAATGCAATCAAGTATAATTTCCCAGTTGGCAAGACTAATTTTTATTTATACAATCTTTCCAAAAAGGAATATTCCAGTTTCAGCAGAACTGGTTAATACTAGTATAAAAAATAAGGTTTTAACAATTGTTAGAAATGACTGATGTTCTCAAAGAAAGCTTTAAAAAAATCTTCTAAATATTCGATCCAAACCAAAGTTCTTTTTAAATGCTAGGTGAGATCTGTTATGAAAAGTGAGTCCATTTATAACACAAAGTGTTCGAAGCAGTACCTTCCTCCATATCTGTGTTTATTTTCAATATAAAAAGAATTATAGTTACCCTGACCGGTTTGGTTCAGTGGATGGAGCATCGGCCTCTGGACTGAGGGGTCCCGGGTTCAATTCTGGTCAGGGGCATGTACCTTGGCTGCAGGCACATCTCCAGTGGGAGGTGTGCAGGAGGCGGCTGATCGATGTTTCTCTCTCATCTATATTTCCAACTCTCTATCCCTCTTCCTTCCTCTCTGTAAAAAAATCAATAAGATATATTAAAAAAAAAAAGAATTACAGTTGGAATTTAGTCTGATATGTTGAGTGCCATATTTAACTTTGCTCACTTTAAATCTTAAGGGCTATCTTTTTATTAAAAATATATTTTTATTGATTTCAGAGAGGAAGGGAGAGGGAGAGATAGAAACTTCAATGATGAGAGAGAATCATTGATCGTCTGCCTCCTGCATGCCCCCTACTGGGGATGGAGCCTGCAACCCAGACATGTGCCCTTGGCTGGAATCAAACCTGGGACCTATCCACTGAACCTAACGGGCTAGGGCTTAAGAGCTATCTTTATAAAAAGCCTTTTTTTTTTTTTTAATGGAGTAAGGGAGAGGAAGACCAAGACTTAAGGTATGCTGAGACACACAGTATCATTTCCTTTCTCGCTTCAACCTCTGGCTAAGAAAAGGTGGGAGATTCTTTTGTGGGAATAAGACTGCTACAAGGTTGGCGAGTTTGTTTGGCCAATCCAAATTGAAGCGCAATCTCACCCTGATGGCTTTACTATGAAGCAAAACCCAGAATGCTAGTGTGGGATATAAAAATAAATCTTTTTCAATGCCAGGTAGGAAAGGAAACGGAGGTAAAGGCACAAAAAACTGTTTTTGGATGTTGTTGCAAGCAACTGATTTTAAAGCAAATTTTACCAAATTCAACCTGTGCTTTGCTTTAATTTTTGGTCCTATTTTTCTTAACACATGTCTTAGGTAATCAAGCATCTACATTTGTGGAAACCTTTCTTGGGGGGTAGGAGGCAGTCTATTGGCCTGTACTAATATGATAAGCCAGGCTAAAGAAGAGTGATATTGCTGCTTTCCACAGGGAAGTTGTTAGGAAAGGGGTGTGTAGGGCCATGTGGTATAAAAGGGGTAGAGCAGGAGGAAAGGGGTACTGTCTGTCCTTGCTGAGTAGAGGCACATTTGTGTTAAAAAACCCAGATATGCTTTAATTCACTGTAACCGTGTTCCTGAAAAGTTGTATACAAACAGATTTGTAATTGTTGATTCAATCCGAGTGGCTATGTTATATTTTTAGAATTCCTTTACTTATGTTTCTGGTTGATCTGTAATTGACAGAGGTTTTTAAGACTAAATTTCCCTGCTACTTCTCACGTCTCATGTAGTCCAGCCCTGCTTTGTTAATCCTAATGCATGTTTATTGATTATGAATTTTAAAATTCTTTTATAATGTGAAAAATGTGTTTTCTCTACCTTATAAATTTAAACCTTGCAAATCTATATTTCCCTTATTCCATCTATTTGTAAATCTGTATTTCTGCTATTCCATATATTTGCTGATATTACTGTTTCTCCATAATAACAGTAATAATGTCAGCATTTACTCAACACTTACTATATACGAGGCACTGTTCTATTTGAAGCATTTTCATGTATTCATTTATTCAAACCACATCATTTGATGAGGTAGATTATTTTTCCATTTTACAGATGAAGAAACTGAGGCACTCAGGGATTAAGCAAAACTCTCAAGGTTACACAATCAGCGAGTGGCAGAACCTAATACATCAGAGTTTCTTTCCTAAATGAGGTGCACAATTGAAATAGAGTCAGATTTGGAAGCCTTTATGCCTGGAAGTGGTCTTTTCGGCCTACCTTCCATTTGCTAGAACTGAGTCACATGGCAGCACCTCATTGCAAGGAAGGCTGGGAAATGTAGTCCACATGCATGCTCAGAGGAAAATAGAAATGCTGTGGGAAACAGTTAGGCAGTCTCTGGCCACAGGGTCACAAACCAGTAAGTACACAATTATACAACTTGTGACAAATATTGCAAAGTAAAACAGTATGTATGAGTGGGAATAGTGGAGTGAGGGGGTGGGGGAGACTACTTAAGGAAAGTCCTTTGTCATGAGGTAATATTTAAACCGAGACCTGAAGAATGAGAAGACAGAGTAGTAGGAAAAAGAACATTCCAGGCATGTATGAAGGCTGAGGTCGGAATCGTAGAGAATTAAGGACCTGCAGGACCAGTGTGGCTGGGCCCAGGAGGGAGGGTGTGAGACGAGGCTGGGGAGGTAGTCCACAGAACATAAGGAGGAGTTGGAATTTAACCCTCAGCAACGGACAGACGGGATGTGAAGACACGTCTCCTCCTGACTTACTTGCCGCTGAAATCCCAATTCCCCCCACATTCCAAAGTGAAGTGTGAGGACAGAGGGCAGAGATCAGAGAGCCGCCACGGTCAAACTGCCAGCTAACTGGATCGAGTAGGCTGAGGCATGAAGACGATTCCTCTTACGGCAGTGGTTCTCAATCTTTCTAATGCTGCAACTCTTTAATACAGTTCCTCATGTTGTGGTGACCCCCAATCATAAAATGATTTCCGTTGCTACTTCATCACTGTAATTTTGCTACTGTTATGAATCGTAATGTAAATATCTGTGTTTTCCAATGGTCTTAGGGTCATCACGACCCACAGGTTGAGAACCGCTGTCTTATGACAACTGGCCTGAGGCCTTACACTTTTGAACTCTTTGGTGGTGTCAGTGCCTAGAGAGATAGAAACCCCGTAGATGACACGGCGAAGAACCCGAAGAACTGAGGGAAGAAGGTCCATGTGTCTAGACTACCTGATGTCTACCACCAGGCACCTGGGAGATTACCATCTCAGACCAAGCCAGAGGCTAAGAATGCAGAGCGGATTATTCCCCAAAATGGACTTCGTACTGTAAGTTCTCTCAGCTTCTCCTGCTTCCTCAGAACATGCTGGATGTTGCCTAATTGTTTCTAGGATTTCCAAAACCTAAAGTCTTCAATAAAAGTTTGCCATTTTTAATTTGGGCCAAGTCTCCGATCCATTGACTCATAGACAAGTGTTAGAGTCAGATCATCAGCAACAGTTACAAAGATGCTGAAACCCCCTTCTGTGGATTCTCACGCCCCTGAATATCCTAAGGCTGTGAGTGCTGAAATGGAAGGGCCGAGGTGTCAGCTGAGATCCGAAAGGGTCAATCTTCCGTTGAGTTGTGAGTCTTTCCTACCCTCATGGGAGACTGATGGGGCAGGTGTTTTGTTTTTGTTTTTGTTTTTAATATATTTTATTGATTTTTCAAAGAGAGGAAGAGAGAGGGATAGAGAGTTAGAAACATCAATGAGAGAGACATCGATCAGCTGCCTCCTGCACACCCCCCACTGGAGATGTGCCTGCAACCAAGGTACATGCCCTTGACTGGCATCGAACCTGGGGCCTTTCAGTCTGCAGGCCGATGCTCTATCCACTGGGCCAAACCAACCTCGGCATGGAGCAGGTGGTTTTCACTTCACCTCAGGCCTGGTGAGGGCGCTGTAAGGAGACAGCACCGAGAGTCTGACTTCCATAGCATCTCGCTTCCAGCACCTCCTTGGGCTGTGGTGGCTTCTGCTTCTGGCAGCCAGAAGGTGAAACAAGAAACTGAGAAGGCACACTTGCTTTTTCCAGGCCCCTGGCCTGGGAGTGACCGCATCCCTTCTATTCACATTCCACCATTAGATGACCACACCTGGGCACAAGGGAGGCTGGAAAAGGCCCTCCTGTGTGGGCACCATGCCTCAGAAGCATCACACTAAGAGCACAGACTCTTAGTACACAGCCAGCCACCGCTCCTACAAAGGCCTTATTCCTGGCTGCCTTCATTTTAGGGTAAGAATATTGGAACCGCCGAAAACAGTTTGGCTCAGTGGATAGAGTGTCGGTCTGTGGACTGAAAGGTCCCAGGTTCGATTCTGGTCAAAGGTATGTACCTTGGTTGCGGGCACATCCCCAATAGGGGGCGTGCAAGAGGCAGCTGATTGATGTCTCCTTCTCATAGATGTTTCTAACTCTCTACTCCTCTCCCTTCAACTCTGTAAAATATCAATAAAATATATTTAAAAAAAAAGAATATTGGAACCTGTCCATTTTTTGGGGGGGTGGTGGTGGTACCGTATTTTCTGGCGTATAAGACGACTTTTTAACCCAGGAAAATCTTCTCAAAAGTCGGGGGTCATCTTATACGCTGGGTGTCATCTTATAGGGCGGGTATATCCCAAACTCTATATTTTAACTGGAAAAGTTGGGGGTCGTCTTATACACTGGAAAATACCGTAGATTTGACACTCCAAAATACAAAAATGCAGAGAGCTTTACTCAGCCACACCGGTCCTGCAGGTCCTTAACTGGTGGTCAGCCTTAGCATCCCTAATTCTTCTCAGTCGGTTTATTCAGTTTTTAAGACAACAAGCAACCTTTTTCTTCTTGGCCAGGAGTCAAATGCCAGCTGGTATTCCATGTATTCAGGAGTGGGAGGAGAGGGCAGGGAGTGTGGGCAGGTGCCTGGTGCAGTCGTGGCCCAGACACACTTCCAGTTAATCCCCCCATTCTAGCCTCCCCTCTGCCTCCTGCCTTCCCAGCCACCTGCCACCTTCGTCTGAAGTTTCTGTGGCTTCTCACTCTCCTGGTTATCCTAAGGCCACGTGAGACCAACCCTCTCCTGCACTGAAGCCCCTTCCTGCATATTTTGGGCTTTCTGATCTACCCGTTCTTTCTCATCTACAATCACCAGCAGCTTTCTAGTCTCTTTCCATCTTCCACACGTTTGTTCTATTCCTGCACCCACTGACAACTCCCTTTCTCTTGACTGCTCTCGGATTTCTGTCCCTGTGTTGTCACTGGGCCTCAGAAGGCAGGGAAGCAGGGAAGACAAAGCTTTGTGCAGGGTTGACTGGATGGTCTTGAAGCCCCCAGAACGATTTCTTTTTCTTTTTTTTTTTAATATATATTATTGATTTTTCACAGAGAGGAAGGGAGAGGGATAGAAAGCCAGAAACATCGATGAGAGAGAGACATCCATCAGCCGCCCGCCTCCTGCACACCCCCCACTGGGGATGCGCCCACAACCAATGTACATGCCCTTGACTGGAATCAAATCTGGGAGCCCTCAGCCCCCAGGCCGACGCTCTATCCACTGAGCCAAACTGGTTTCGGCCAGAACGATTTCTTATGGAAAGTTCTGAGTTTTCTTGTAGGGAGCTTTAGAATATTTGTCCAGCGTTCTATTTGGGTTCTTTAATTTTCTTTGAGAATAGAACTCGACTGTCTGCTCACCTGTTTGTAAAGCATGTACAGATCTAGCATCTCAGAATATTAGCTGTTTTCTCCTCAGTGAGCACGAGCCTGAGAGTCCACTTGGAAGGGCGTGTGACATTTTGGGAGGTGTGTTTGGGGATACGTATTTGTTCCAGTGGCTCTTCCAGTTCCTTTAACTTCTGTCGTTGTCTTTGCCCGTCCATAACTATCTTGGTTGATGTTTGAGCATCATGGCCTCCACTTGAACAAAACAGTTGAGAAGAACCTTTCTTGTTAGTGCAATTGCTTGAGAAGTTTTTCAAGGACATGATCTTCTCCCTTTATCACTCAATGAGACTTTTTTTTAAAACAAGTCATCACTACAAAAAACTTGGGTTCTCCCGAAGAGATGTTTCCTCCTTTCTGATGAGAATTGTGCAACTGGCCACATTTTCCTTTATCATCTGTGTCTTAGTGTCCCTGGTCTTGACTTTCTGCTCTTCCTTCCAACTGTGATGTCTCTGAGGTAACGTAAATTGAGACAGAACCCAGTTGGCAGTTGGCTCCCACGCCCCACCCCGCTGCAGTTCTCCACTAGGGGCCAGTTTAAGGTGTAACTTCTTCAGGGTAAAGGACCTGAAAATGACTACTTCGTGATAACTTGGGGCTTTCTCAGTTCATTGCATTGCACACATTTGTAACAATTGGTCTATTTCTTATGTATTTCATAAGTGAACACAAATTAAATATATAATGACCGGGAGGCTAATTGAAAAGAGATGTTTTAACATTTTGATAATGTGAATTTCATGTAATGGAACTTTTGGATTCCACTTATAGAATTTTACTATAGCTTCCTTTATTATTAAATATCTGATTCTACTGGGTCTCAAAAAAATCATACACTATTTATTGAGAGAGCCACATATATATTTTATGTTGTGCGCATTACTATCTAAATATTTTTATTGTAAGACACCTCAAAACCATTATAGAACAAGGCAAAGTATAAACACATGAATATAAAAATAAGAGTAAAAAGTCGTCTTATAGCCGGAAAATACGGCAAAAGTAAAACAAAATAAGAAGATTAAGGAAAAGAAAGTAAAAGACTCAACTGATTGTACTTTGGGATGTGTCTATTCTGAATATAATAATTCAGTTTCCATATTATTTCCATAACAGGAAGTATTTTTTCTCTTTGAAGATTTATTTGAAGACATACAAGACAGCACACCACTTGTACTAGGTTGAATAGTGTTCTGCCAAAATTCATGTCCACCGAGAACCTCAGAGTACGCTCTTATCGGAAACAGGGTGTTTGCAGATGTAATCAGTTAAGATGAGGTCACACTAGATTAGGGTGGGCCCTCAATCCAAGACTGGTTATCTCGTAAGAAGGCCAGGTAAAGAAGACACAGAGAGACACACAGAAGAGAAGAAGGAGGCAGACATGGCAGGAATGCAGTTCTAAGTCCAGAATTGCTGGCAACCACCAGAGACTAGGAGAGAGGCCAGGAAGATTCTCCACCAGAGCTTCCAGAAGCAGCCCACCTTGATTTCAGATTTCTGGCCTCCTGAATTGTGACAGAATGAATATCTTTTGTTTGAAGCCACCTGGGTTTTTGTTAATTTGTTACAGCACATACATGGAGCCTCTAGTGGGTACTCCATAAATAATGGCCAATTGATGCCCTTCAAAAGGGAGAATTGTCTATTGTAGTCTGAACAAGAGGCACTTTCATTTTAAACAAAACACATTCTGACAAAGAAAAGCTTTTTTCCTCTTCTTTCCTTCTTGCAGAAAGAATACCGTGGCTTAATACGAAATGCTTTTCTAGTAGTTGCACTTTAAAAAGTTTGATCTCAATATTACATACATGAATTATAGCCAACAAAACTTACATAACTCAGGGGGATCAAATTTCAAGCTTCAAAATGCTACTCACCAGTAACATAAAGAGATTTTATCATTTATGTTCTGTCAAGAACTACAGCTGGCTTGGTGCACCCATTATATCGAGTTTCATTAACTTGACTATTTCTGAAAGATACCAATATTAGTAACACATGATAAACAACAAATGATAAAAAGCAATGTATTTCATCAAAACCGGTTTGGCTCAGTGGATAGAGTGGGACTGATGGGTCCTAGGTTCAATTCTGGTCAAGGACATGTACCTTGTTTGCGAGCACATCCCCAGGGGTGTGCAAGAGGCAGCTGATCAATGTTTCTCTCTCATTGATGTTTCTAGCTCTCTATCTCTCCCCCTTCCTCTCTGTAAAAAATCAACAAAATATATATTTTTAAAAAAGCAATGTATTTCTCTGGTTAGTGAGCTTTCATGATAGTGTAGGACATAGAGAAAAAAAGGTAAAACAGAATGATAAATAAAATAGGACTAAGTAAAATTTATTTTTTTCACTGTACTTTTTAAAATCATAAATGCATTTTATTTAGAGTGGATCTAAATATACTGTGCATACTCAATAGATAACTATGTAATGAGGTTGGGGAAAAGTATTGGTTGAGTAAATTACGTTCATAGAAAAATGCCTACATGGTCCATAAAGACATTAAGCTGCCATTCTGATGTTCTATCACCCTCTACTGGTCACTGAGCCAAATTACACGTAGTGGATTTCTTTCATAACTAAAACATTTTTTGTTCATTTGCTAAATCTAAAAGGTCTGCTCATGAATAACAAAAATATGGACAATAAGCACTTCATAAATCATCTGTTTGTGTCTCTGTCATTAGTCTGTGAGTCCTCACCGGAAGTTAGAAACTCATTTATCTTTGTATCTCTAGCAACCAGCATAGTGCTTAGTAGAGTATCTATATTCAGTAAATGGTGGATAAATGAAAGAGGCAATTTGAATAATAATTATTATATTTTAAAAATATATTTTTATTTTTTACAGAGAGGAAGGGAGAGGGATAGAGAGTTAGAAACACTGCTGAGAGAGAAATATCAATCAACTGCCTCCTGCACACCTCCCACCGGAGATGTACCCACAACCAAGGTACATGCCTTTGACCAGAATCGAACCTGGGACCTTTCAGTCCACAGGCTGATGCTCTATCCACTGAGCCACACCGGTTATGGCAATTTGAATAATTGTAAGTGTTCACTTATCATTAGTTTGTAAATTTCTTTGTTTCATAAATATCACCATGTGGATTTATAAAAAATGAGTAGTTATTTTCAAAATATTGATTTCATATAAAATGCCCAAATTATCATTTTTAAAAAATACATATTTTTTAAATGATTTTTTTTACAGAGAAGAAGGGAGAGGGAAAGAGAGTTAGAAACATCGATGAAAGAGAGACATCGATCAGCCGCCTCCTGCACACTTCCCACTGGGAATGTGCCCGCAACCAGGATACATGCCATGGACCGGAATCGAACCTGGGACCTATCAGTCCCCAGGCCGACGCTCCATCCACTAAGCCAAACCGGTTTTGGCAAATATTTTTAAAATATATTTTATTGATTTTTTACAGAGAGGAAGAGAGAGAGGGGGGGTTAGAAACATCTATGAGAGAGAGAGACATCGATCAGCTGCCTCTTGCATGCCCCACACTGGGGATGTGCCCGCCACCAGGATACATGCCATGGACCGGAATCGAACCTGGGACCTTTCAGTCCCCAGGCCGACGCTCCATCCACTGAGCCAAACCGGTTTTGGCAAATATTTTTAAAATATATTTTATTGATTTTTTACAGAAAGGAAGAGAGAGAGAGAGAGTTAGAAACATCTATGAGAGAGAGAGAGAGACATGGATCAGCTGCCTCTTGCACGCGCTCTACTGGGGGGATGTTCCTGCAACCCGGGTACACGCCCCTTGCCCGGAATCGCACCTGGGACCTTTCAAGTCCGCAGGCCCACGCTCTATCCACTGAGCCACACCGGTCTCGGCCTACCCCAATCATTTCAACGTCAATATGTTTTAACAGTTTCAAACCTGTGTTCACAGTCATTTTTTTAAAAATTTATGTCGATTGATTTCAGAGAGGAAGCGAAGAGACGGAAGCATCCAAGATGAATCACTGACTGGCTGTCTCTTGCACGCCCCCTACTGGGGGATCGAGCCCGCAACCCAGGCATGTGCCCCGATGGGAGAATTGAACAGGGGGACCCTTCACTCCAATACTCTATCCGCTAAAACAAGCGGTTCTCAACCTGTGGGTCGCGCCACGGGGTCAGAGCAACTCACCCGCCACAGGCAACGAGTCGGAACCACGGAGCCCTGGGTCCACGCGGCCAGAGGAAGGCACGTCCAGGCCGCACACGACGGTCTACTTCCGGGTCAACCGGAAGTGCACAGGGGTCGCCTCAGACCCTCGGGAAATGCAGATATTTAACATCACGATGCATCACAGGAGCAACATGTCATGGTTGGGGGGGGGGGGTCGCCACCCCAGGAGGAGCTGGAGGCCAGGGTCGCGCGGCCTGAGGAAGGTGGGGAACCGCTGCCCGAAGCGAAACCGGCTAGGGCTGTTTGTGGTCACTCCGATGGTAAAATCTCACCTGCGCATCTTCCTGGTTACCTGTTCTGCGGACTAGTTGGTGGGTCATGGAGGATGTTTCTTGGTTAGAGGGGGGAGGACAGAAAGAATGGCGGCGGCGGCTTCTGGCCGGGGTTTGTGTCTGTGTCACAGAAACAGGGTCCGGAGGCTGATGTCATCCAGGATCTCTGTCTTCGCGCGCCATCAAGAAGAAAACGGCATGTCAAGAGCTTCAGGTCGATCGACATCCGTGCCGGGGGTGTGTCTCCAGACCCCCCCTCAGCCCTGCCTCCTGTGACCCTTCGAGTGCCCGGACTTTCCCCAAACCCCCGACTCCTTGCGAGAGAGCGCGGCGCGGAGGCCGGGCGGAAATGCGTGCTGTCCCAGCAGCCCCCGCGGAACTGTGCCAAGATGGCGGCCCGGTCGTCGTCGGCAGCGGCGGCGTCGTCTGTCCCAGCAGCCCCCGCGAACTGTGCCAAGATGGCGGCCCGGTCGTCGTCGGCGGCGGCGGCGTCGTGCTGTCCCAGCAGCCCCCGCGAACTGTGCCAAGATGGCGGCCCGGTCGTCGTCGGCAGCGTCGGCGTCGGCGTCGGCGTCAGCGTCGTGCTGTCCCAGCAGCCCCCGCGAACTGTGCCAAGATGGCGGCCTGGTCGTCGTCGTCGGCGGCGGCGGCGTCGGCGTCTGCACAACAGGCCCCGGATGCAATCAGGCCAGGACTTCACAGCGCCCCCTGGAGGCTGCGACAACGACGACGCCCCGCGGGGTGGCGGGGGCTGAGATGAGGCCGCCGCAGCGGTGCCAGGAGGAAAGCGGGAGCTGAGGAAGCGGACGGACGGGTTTTGGGAAACACCCCGCCCGGTTCCTCGAGGAAGGATGAGGGGAGAGGCGGGAATGGCGGGAATGGCGCGGGAAGGCTTCCTGTCAGAACTCTCTCTCCCGCGCGGGGTCAGAGGGGGCAGGCGATGGATCAGAGCAACTCACCCGCCACAGGCAAACAAGTCGGAACCACGGAGCCCTGGGTCCACGCGGCCAGAGGAAGGCACGTCCAGGCCGCACACAGCGGTCTACTTCCGGGTCAACCGGAAGTGCCTCCCGGTCGGGCCCCAGCAGGGTATCCCTGGCCCTGGGAGGCTCGCCACCGGAACCCGGAAGCACAGTGGCTCCCACCAGGCGGTTGCCATGGCCGCGCTGACGGCTTGGCTCAGCCTCCTGGCGGCGGCGGCATCGTCTTCGTCTTGGTCGTCGTGGTGGAGGCAGCGGCGGCGGCAGGGGGCGCAGCCGGAGGGCGGGACGGCCGCGCTGGGGCGCAGAGGCCCGGTGGCTCCCCGGGGGGCGGCCATGCTGCGCTGGCTGCGGGGCTTCGTGCTGCCCTCGGCCGCCTGCCAGGAGGAGGAGGACACCTTCCCCTACGAGATCCTCTTCCAGGACCTCGACCGCAACGGCGACGGGGTGGTGGACATCATCGAGCTCCGCGAGGGCCTCAAGAACTGGAGCTCCACGTTCGGCCTGGAGGCGGAGAAGGTGCGGGACCCCGAGAGCGCGGCCGCCGGGGAGCCTGAGGAGGCGTGGAGGAGACGAGGGGTTCGGGGGGGGCACCCTCGTCCTCTCTGGAGCTGCTTTGCAGCGGCCCGTGTTGTCAGGCAGTGGCCTCCTCGCCCGTGAGCCCCTCCCGCACCAAGCCGCCTCCTGGGGCGTTTTGGGCAAAGCCCCGCGGGCTCCTGGGGACTCAGGCGTGAACGACCTCTGGGGTGAGGACACTCCCCAGACAGGCCCAGAGGGCGCCCCCGGAGCTGCTGTGACTTTCTGACATCCACAGGGTGTCGGAGGGGGGAGTCAGACCCTGGTCCAAGGGGTTGACAGTCCTGGAGCTGATGGCCCTCGTTACTACGAGGGGTGTCTTCCTTCTCTAGACGGGTCTTTGACTTGATTATTTAAAAAAAAAAATGGTTTATGCCCAAACCGGTGTGGCTCAGTGGATAGAGCGTCGTCGGCCTGCGGGCTGGAGGGTCCCCGGTTCGATTCCGGCCAAGGGCAGGGACCTTGGCGGCGGGCACATCCGCAGTAGAGGGGGCGTGCAGGAGGCGGCTGATGGATGTCTCTCTCTCTCATCGATGCTTCTAATTCTCTATCCCTCTCCCTTCCTCTCTGTAAAAAAAAAAAAAATCAATGAAATATATTAAAAAAATAAAATAAAAATGGTTTAGGACAGTGGTTCTCAACCTTCCTAAGGCCGCGATCCTTTGATACAGTTCCCCACGTGGTGGTGACCCCCAACCATAAAATGATTTTCGTTGCTACTTCCTAACCAGTTTTGCTACTGTTGCGAATCGTCATGTAAAAATGTGTCTTCTGATGATCTTAGGCGACCCCTGTGATGGGGTCGATGGACCCCCCAAAGGGGTCGCGACCCACAGGTTGAGAACCGCTGGTTTAGATGGAAGTGACAGCATTTCCAGAGAAAACACTTAATTCTGTTTCCCTCTCTCAATGCTAAACAGTCTTCAGATACCACCCGTCTGGTTGCACCAGGGAGATGGGTGTGTCTGTGTGCATGAAGTCCAGACGTCCCTGTGGCTCGGGAAATTCCTTCAGAGTTCTGCGCTCCAAAAACTACCCCCCTGAATTTACTTTTATCTCGTTATCTCATACTCCTGTCCTCCCGCTCAGCTTAGTCCCTTCAGAATAATGACTTAGTCATTCATAGGTTACCTCTAGAATTGAAAAGAAATACATGTTTTTATTGATTTGAGAGAGAGAGGAAGGGAGAGGGAGAAACATCGATGAGAGAGGAACATCAATTGGCTGCCTCCTGTACACCCCCTACTGGGAACGGAGCCAGCAACCCGGCATGTACCCTCACCAGGAATTTCACAAATTTTATCTCATTTAATTAATAGAGGGTGAGTCTCTGGTGACAAGAACTATGTGTCGTGCTATCTTTATTCTTACAAAGTATTTGGCATTCATTAATAACCGCAGGTCAGTTCTTCTGAGATTCATAATTATTTGGAATGACGTGTGGCTATTGACTCTAGTATTGCACAATTTAAAAAAAATATTACTTAGCCTTGTAGTTGTGACTGAAAAAAGTAGGTCAATGGCTGTGGATGGAAATCATAGTTAGCCTGATGAAATTCACCAGTGTTGTAGGATGAAATTCACCCATGTTGTATGATGAAATTCACCCATGTTGGAATGGTACAGGGGCTTCACATGCCATGTGTTTCTGCAAAAATGGTTTCTCCTTTCTTACAGGAAATTTTTAAAGCTGGAGATACCAATGCTGATGCAGGCCTGGACTTCCAAGAGTTTATGCAATACCTTAGAGACCATGAGAAAAAAATGAGGCTGGCGTTTAATAGCCTGGACTTAAATAAGGATGGTGCGTATGTGTGTGTTTTATTCACAGTTAGCTTAGCATGAATAGCAGCACCAAAGGTCATGTCTAACTAACTCCTGCTATCAAAGATTCAATTCTGTTACTTGTTTAGCAGCATTTTTTTTTAAATTTCTAAAAATAACATATACACTGTACTTATTGTTACAATTTCTGTGTGGTTACCGTCTTTTTAAAAAATAATTAATTTTGGTTACCATTATTTTTTTTTTTTATTTTTTAATTTTTTTTTTTTTTTTTTTGAAATTTTACTGATATTTTACAGAGAGGAAGGGAGGGGGATAGAAAGTTAGAAACATCGATGATGAGAAAGACATCGATCAGCCGCCTTCTGCACGCCCCCTACCGGGGATGTGCCCACAAGCAAGATATATGCCCCTGACCGGGATCAAACTTGGGACCGTTCAATCTGCAGGCCGACGCTCTGTCCACTGAGCCAAACCAGTCTCGGCTGGTTACCATCTTTTCATGAAATAGTTTCTGCCCTCTGTTATGCTACTTGGCTGAGTGGGGAGGTCTCTCCTCTCGTTTGCAGTACAGGCCATGGTAGTTTAAAAAATGGTATTTGTTGTTACTGGTGATACTGGAGAACAGTCTTTCTGAGGCAGGATGGAAATCCCAAAGTGATCTAGTGATTAGCAACATCGATCTGTTCATTTCCGCCCCGACCAGCCAAACTGGGACATCAGCGTTCCCAGGGTCTGGCCGGGGCCCCTCTGGCAGAGCGGGTGTCCCACTGGCCTCGTGTTGTTGGAGCCCCTGAGCTGGTCGTGGGGAGGAAGCCCTGCTGTTGCCACCAGGGCTGCTGCCATCTGGCCCTGTGGCTCAGGCTCGGCAGCCCCGCAGGGCCCTCTGACCGAGCGCCCGCTCTCAGCATCCTCATTGCTGTCGCCGCAGGGACCACTGTTGTGTAGCGCTTTCCTTACACCGTGTTGAGTGGCTTTATTTTCATGCCCGTGGATCAGATCTGCAGAATTAGCTTTATAATTCTTTCCCACTAGGTACAGTAATCAAGATCCTAACCGGTTTGGCTCAGTGGATAGAGCGTCAGCCTGCGGACTCAAGGGTCCCAGGTTCGATTCCGGTCAAGGGCATGTACCTTGGTTGCGGGCATATCCCCAATAGGGGGTGTGCAGGAGGCAGCTAATCGATGTTTCTCTCTCATTGATGTTTCTAACTCTCTCTCCCTCTTCCTCTCTGTAAAAAATCAATAAAACATATTAAAAAAAAAAAGATCTGTTTTAGACCTACAAACTTTGTATGGCGACCCTTGGGGTCAGATGTGTTTAGAAATTTAGAATTTTGCTTTTAGAAAACTGATACTATGCATAAATATATATTATTATTTAATAATCCAAGTGGGGTCTGGGGCAGGCACCGCTGGGCAACCATACAGTTGATCTTGAACAAAAGGGGCGTTAGGGCCACTGACTCCCCCATATCGTAAAATATCTGAGTACAACTTTTGAGACCCTAAAATGCTAACTCTAGCCGGCCCTTCACATCTGAGGATTCAACTATAATTTAGCACAACACGACCCTTTAGCAAAGGGTCATGGCAGTAGAAAGGTTGAGAACCACTGCCTTAGAGGCTGGTTGAACTCGGGGATGCAAAACCCGTGGATGTAAATCCCCTATTGTATTTATTGTAAAAAATTTGTGTAAAAGTGGACCCATACAGTTCAACGTGTGTTGTTCAAGTGTCAACTGTACATGAATATTCTATCAATGAAACAAATGCATAACAACACTAAATTAGATAAATAATTGATTAAAATTAACTTCACGTAATTTAAGACATGTTTTGCCAACAAATATTTTAGTGCCACATTTACTAAACATCTTTCATTCTTTAAAATTCTGGAATATAAAGCCCTTTTTAATTCAAGTATAGTTGACAAATGTCTTTTACTTTTAGAGCATTTTCATCTTTGGGTGGTGGATATGGGATGAGAGGCCTATAAAAGACATGGGCTTTTTAAGTCTATTGTGTTCTAACTATGTTTTGCCTTGTTATCCTCTCAGAGACTTTAACTTGACATTTTTTTCACTTTTGAAAGGAGTAATAGAACTTTCAGAAATAATCAGTGGTTTGAAGTCACTGGGTATTGAAGTTTCTGAAGCCCAGGCGAAAAATATTCTCCAAAGGTCAGCCCTTCTTATTTTTCATAGTTTTCATTTTTGTTTCATATTCTAAGTTAGAAACTGATTTCTATAAATATAGCCCATTCTTCCCTTTACTCTCTCCCTTCTTCTGTCCCTCCCTCTTTCTCTTTCTCCCTTCCTTTATTTCAGCATTGCTCACCTTCAGGATTTCCATTAAGCTCACAGCCCTCTAGTAACTACATTTGTTAGTTGGATGGAGTTATGTAACCTAGCACTGGGCCGTATATATGTTGTGTTCAGTTTTGTAATGGCTCATAGTGAGAGGATAGATTCTACACCCATCATTTCATCTTGGCTGTGACTGGACATCGTACTGATCTTTTTGTTGGTGGGGTGGAATTTGCTTTTTAGAATTTCCATCGAGAAAAATGCAATTGAAAAAGCATTCCACTTAATTCCAACTTTAACTTAGACTTCAAAGTAACAACAGCTGTTGTATTTTTTGATTTTGAGATGTTTCAAAGTCGAGTAAACCCTGAATTTCTCATGGTAAAAAGTGAGTCTTCTCTTTAAATTCATGAGTAAAAGGTTATTTTAAAGTTGATTTAAAAGCTATAAGTAGGGAAAAGAGGGTCAGAGGAAAAATGTTATTAGAAGACTCATAAGGTATAAGGTTCATCCTCAGTTTTATTCATTTATTCATTCATTCATTCAACAAACATTTATTGAGTGCTCAGTGCTAGCAATATAAGGATGACTTTAAATAGCCTTTCCCTTTAAAAGAGCAAGGCACGTGTGAGAGGAAATATAAGTAAATAATTAAAATTCTATCAGCGGGGCATTCTACAAAGTATCTGATCAATACTTTTCAAAACTGTCAAAGTTACCAAAAACAAGGGAAGTTTGAGAAACTCACAGCCAAGAGGAACCTAAGGTGATATAACAACTACCTCAAAATCCTCAAACCAAAGAGGGACATTAGTTATAAACAAAGGAACTCTGAGGATAGTGTGAACTTCAGTTAATGATGTATTAATATCGGTTCATTAATTGTAAATGTACCATAATAATGTAAGGTAATACCATTAGAGGGAAATGGGTATAACTCTGTATTATATTCTCAATTAAAAAATATCCTCACCCAAGGATATGTTTTTATTGATTTTTAGAGAGAGAAAGAGGAAGGGAGGGAAGGAGAGTAGGAGGAAGGGAAAGAGAGAGAAAGAGACAGACAGACATTGATCCGTTGCTTTCTGTATGTGCCCCGACTTGGGATCAAACCCCCAACCTAGGTATGTGCTCTGACTGGGAATTGAACCTGCAACCTTTTGGTGCACAGGACAGTGCTCAGCCAACTGAGCTACCCAGCCAGGGGCTATATTCTCAATTTTTCTAAAAAATAAAGCCTATTAAAATACGCAAGTACAGCAATGTTCATGAAGCCCAAAGGAATGGCTTCTATCATAAATATGTAAGAAGCACTTCGTTAATTTTGATCATGGTGCTATCTGTGTTATCCGTGTTGTAAGCACTGTTTGTTTTTGAAATTCCAGCATGGACAGTGACGGGACAATGACCATAGACTGGGATGAATGGAAGTACTACTTTCTACTTCATCCCGCGAAAAGTATGGATGAAATCGCTGGCTTCTGGAAGCGCTCTATTGTAAGATTAGTTTGTATTTATTTTCTGGCATAAGGGTCATAGCTGTCGTTATGATCAGTCACATAATCCCTATATTCAGTGGCTAAAGAAACAGGAATCTCTCCTCAGAGTGTTTTCTCCAATCCCCCAACCCCCAAAATATGCTTTTCTCAACTGCACCCTAAAGAATGTTACCTGGGTTTCTGAATCCAAAGGAATATGCATTTATACAATTTTTAGGGTATTCAGTCTCCATTCTCCAAAGTGCCATCTTGCCATGTTATTTCCCAGGATGGCTTGCTGGGCCGGCTCACTCCAGCAGCAGTGCCGGAGGTTCCTGCTTCTTTCTCTATTACTGTTTCGGGGTACTATCCAACTTTCTGATATTTGCCACTTTGTTGGACATAAGGTGATACCTTGTTGGTTTAATGTGCATTTCATTGATCCCTACTGCATTTATATCTTGGTCTGTTTTTTCAAATGTATGGAGGTAGGATTGGTATATAACAGTGGTGGGCAAACTGCGGCTCGTGAGCCAGGGTTTGCTGCTCTGTTGACTAAGGAGTTTGCCAACCACTGACCTGACTCTCGATTCCAATAATTACAGGCTCCAATAATTGTTCCTTGTGATGAAGCCCCTATCCCAGTGGTCAGCAAACTCATTAGTCAATGGAGCCGCAGTTTGCCGACCACTGTATATGACATGTGTAAGTGAAGGTCTACAACATGATACTGGATACACTTCTATGTTGTCCAGTGATTACCACAGTAGGGTCAGCTAACACCTCCGTCACCTCACATAAGCACTGTTTCTAGTTTACGTGGGTCCCCAGAACTCAGTCATCTCAGAACTGGAGGTTCATCCCCTTTGGCCAGCACCCCCCCATTTCCTCCACTCCCCAGCCGCTGGCAGCCACCATTCTACTCCGCTTCTCTGAATGTGGCTTTGTATTCATTTTTCTTGTGCAGAGGAAGTAGGTTTACTGTGGTTGTGAGAGCTGGCGGTACTGAGACTCAGGAGTGCAGGCCCACCATTGTGCAGGGGACCCCACCGATGGATGGGTTTGACCGCACAGCCCTCTGGGATGGCCGCTTTCAGCCACCCCATCTTCACACTCCTCCACATTAAATGTAGTAAAACCCCACTTCTCGGAGATGTGGATCTGCTGGCGGCCAGGGGGCCTGAACTTGGCTCTGCGTAGGGCCTCAATCACATGCTCCCTGGCCTGCCACTTGGTGCGGATGGACATGGTGACGTGGTCAGTGTGGACCCTGGTCACTGTAGTCTGGGCTTTCCAAAGGGACCCTGCACACTCGTCTGGAGCCTCTCAGCTCCAGGGCAGGACAACATCTCGTTGATGTGGATGATGTGGAAGGGGTGGAGCCGCACTCGGAGGTGAAGGCCATCTTTGCCAAGCTTTTCGCCTTGTACTTGTTGGCACAAATGTGGGCATCCTCCAGGGCTATCTGACACCAGGTGGCCACCGAGCGGGAACTTGTCCCTTTTGCCTTCTTCCACCCCAGGTCAAAGATGCGGACCTTGGCATCAGGGACACCTCAGCAGGAAGGAGACTGTGGGTACGCTGCTCTTACCATACCGGTGACCCTGAGGAGGGGGGAGGGCTTCGGCCCACGGCAGCACCAGGATCTTCAGTGAAGGGAGAGACTGTGAATCTGGCTTTTTAGGTTCCACGTATAAGTAATACCACACAGTATTTGTCCTTCTATGTCTGACGTATTTCACTCAGCATGATGTCCTCAAGGTCCATCAATGTTATGGAAATGGCAAGATCTCCTTCTTTCTCATGACTGAATACAATGAGCATTGTTTGTTATTGTATGTAGATGTGTGTATATGCGGGTATGTGTGTGTATGTATATGTGTGTGTATGTATATGTTTGTCTTGCCAATACTTGTTATTTCTTTTCCTTTTTTTTTTTTAAGTAATAGCCATTCTTCTCTTTTTTATATTTTATTGATTTTTCACAGAGAGGAAAGGAAAGGGATAGAGTTAGAAACATCGATGAGAGAGAAACATCGATCAGCTGCCTCCTGCACGCCCCCTACTGGGGATGTGCCCACAACCAAGGTACATGCCTTTGACCGGAATGGAACCTGGGACCTTTCAGTCTGCAGGACGAAGCTCTATCCACTGAGCCAAACCGGTTTTGGCAGTAATAGCCATTCTAATAAGTGTGAAGTAGTAACTCATTCTTTTTTTAAAATACATTTTATTGATTTTTAACAGAGAGGAAGGGAGAGAGAGAGCTAAAAACATCTATGAGAGAGAAACATCGATCAGCTGCCTTCTGCATACCTCCTACTGGGGATGTGCCCACAACTAACGTACATGCCCTTGACTGGAATCAAACCTAGGACCTTTCGGTCTGCAGGCTGATGCTCTATCCACTGAGCCACACCGGTTTTGGCTGCAACTCATTTTTTTTAAAATATTTATTATTATTGATTTCAGAGAGGAAGGGAGTGGGAGAAAGAGATAGAAACAGCAATGATGAGGGAGAATCACTGATCAGCTTCCTCTGGCACACCCCACGCTGGGGATCAAGCCTGCACAAGCCTGCATGGAATCAAACCGGAAATCAAACCATGACCTCCTGGTCCATAGGTCAGTGCTCAACCACTGAGCCATGCCGGCTGGGCTCATTGTGGTTTTGATTTGCCTTTTCCCAGTGATCAGTGATATGGAACATCTTTTCACATATATGGACATTTGCATGTCTCTTTATTTCTTTTGCCCATTTTCAGTGGGTGTTCTTGTTTGTTATTGAGTTGTCTGAGTTTTTTATATATTTTGGATATTGACCCCTTATCAGCTATATGACTTGTAGATATTTTCTCACGCTTTGTCGGCTGCCTTTCCTATTGCTGATTTTATTTCTTTTGCTGTGCAGAAGCTTTTCAGTTTGATGTAGCTTCACATATTAATTTTTGATTTTATTAATTATGCTTTAGTGTCAAATCCAAAAAATCATTGCCAGGACCCATGTCAAGGAAGGTTTTTTTTTTTGCTGTGTTTTCTTCTAGGAGTTTCACAGTTTAAGATCTTATGTGTAAGCCTTTACTCCGTTTCAAATTAATTCTTGTAAGTGGTGGGAAAGAGAGATCCGGTTTCATCCTGCTGCATGTGATTATCCATTTTCCCCAGCACCCTTTTTTTTAAAAAAAAATGTATTTTATTGATTTTTTACAGAGAGGAAAGGAGAAGGATAGAGAGTTAAAAACATCAATGAGAGAGAAACATCAATCAGGTGCACACCCCCTACTGGAGATATGCCCACAACTAATGTACATGCCATTGACTGGAATTGAACCTGGGACCTTCCAGTCCACAGGCTGACACTCTATCCACTGAGCTAAACCAGTTTCGGCTCCCCAACACCCTTTATGGAAGAGACTGTCCTTTTCCACTGAGTATGCTTGGTCTTCTTGTCGAATATTAGTTGACTGTATCTGTGAGGGTTATTTCTGGGCTCTCGATTGTTCCATTAATTTGTGTCTGTTTTGATGCCATGACTATACTGTTTTGATTACCATACCTGTAGAGTATAGTTTGAAAGCAGTTTTGTTCTTCTGTCTGAGGATTGCTTTGTCTGTTCAGGGTTTTGTGGTTCCATGTGCATTTTAGGATTTCTTCTCTACCTTGTATTTCTATGAAAAATAACATTGGAATTTTGATGGGCATTGTATTGAACCTCTCGGTGGTTCTGGGTAGAATGGACATTTTAACAATATTAACCCTTCCTACCCACGAGCACCATATATCTTTCTATTCATTTGTGTCTTCAATGTCTTTCATCAGTGGGCATTGATTTTTATAGTAAACCTATATCTGAATGCATTATTAAAAATTACTTGGTCTGGTACAAGTGCTAAGCACATTGTCAGTCTTCATTCTTAGGAGATGAGAGATGAAAAAAACAAATCTTGCGATTTTTGATTTTGTCAAGAAATTATCCTCTTAATGTATCTAGTGTCTCCGCCGTTCTCTATCATCTAATGCTGTTTTTACATTTTGTTAGATAATTGACATAGGGGAGAGCATCGCCATTCCCGATGACTTCACTGAGCAAGAAAAGACTTCTGGAGATTGGTGGCGGCGTTTGATGGCCGGAGGAATATCCAGCGCCATTTCAAGGACGTGCACGGCCCCTTTTGACCGCTTGAAAGTCATGATGCAGGTGACGCCGCCTGTCCGGTGGCCCTTATGCGTTAAAGTCGTTTGAAAAATCCAGGATAATGTGTTGGGGCACATTTCATACTGGTCATTAAAGTTGTACATTTTCTGCAAATGTCAGAGGTTACCCTCTTAATTTAGCAAGTGTTGATACTTTTCTCTATAAACTAGTTCTGTTTTTTATATTTTATCAGATAATTGGCAGAGGAGATAATCTTATTTTTCATATAAAGATTTTTTCCGCCAAAACCGGTTTGGCTCAGTGGATAGAGCGTCGGCCTGCGGACTGAAAGGTCCCAGGTTCGATTCCGGTCAAGGGCACGTACCTTGGTGGCGGGCACATCCTCAGTAGGGGATGAGCAGAAGGCAGCTGATCGATGTCTCTCTCACATCGATGTTTCTAACTCTCTATCCCTCTCCCTTCCTCTCTGGAAAAAAAATCAATTAAAAAAAAAGATTTCTTCATTTCTTAAAGATGCTTATATGCTGCTTAATTGAATTTTTATTTGAAATAATAATAGAACCACTCTATTAGATGTTTTTTTTCATAAATGTAGCTAAATCTATTAAAGAAGTGATAAGACACCATTAGTCTAGTTTATTATTTCTAGCTTCTGACACTGCGCTGATAGCACGGTTCTACACTACTCTTTAAGTACCAAGAATCTTCCTAAAAATGGAAATTGAGTTACTTGGAGTATATTATTAACTAAAACTTCTTTAGAGTTAATGTTGTCTAATTACCTTTTATTTTACTGAGTAATGAACAGTTAGCGGTAGTTATAAAATAAGATAAATAATTAAGATTTAATTTGCTAAATATTTTCTCTTCAAGGATACAAAAATTAATAATCCACAACCTAGTGAATTTAATTTGTAATTACATTTATACACCTTGGTGTTTTATTGTCTTTTGGATTTTTGGTAACATCATGAAAACTGGTATTAGATTTTGTTGTTTGTGTGTTTTTAAAAATATATTTTTATTGATTTCAGAGAGGAAGGGAGAGAGAAAGAGAAACATCCATGATGCTGCCTCTTACATGCCCCCTACTGGGGCTTGAGCCCGCAACCCGTGCATGTGCCCTTGACTGGAATTGAACCCAGGACCTTTCAGTCTGCAGGCCAACACTCCATCCACTGAGCCAAACTGGCTTCGGCTGATTTTATTTTTTAAGATCTTAGAAAATCTTATTTTTGACTCAGATTTAGAGGGAGGAGCTGAGCTGCCAAAGGTCACAGCCTCTGACTCTTGGCGATCTGTTCTGGTGTTTTCTTTGTCTTCCTTCATTCCTGGCCCAATTCCGAAGCCTCTGGACTGCACTTCTCCCTTAGTTTCTCACTCCGCCGCTGCTTCAGAGCCATGGCTGATGTGGTTGCAGGACACGGGGAGCAGCAAGGTGCCGGATCTGGGGGACTTCAGTCCTGGGTTTCACACCTTCTGCGTTTTGGAGCGTTCTGACAACAGACTGGGCACCATCTTTGGAGAGATTGGGAAGTTTGCAGATGCTGCCCGCTCTTTTGGGCCCCATGCGCTGAGGCGCAGCCCTAGTAGTTAGTCCAGGAATATCTTCCTTCTCTTTTCTTTCTAGGTTCGTAGTTCGGAGTTAACGAGAATGAAGATAATTGGTGGGTTTGAGCAGATGGTCAAAGAAGGAGGAATTCTTTCTCTTTGGCGAGGAAATGGTGCAAATGTTTTCAAAATTGCACCCGAGACGATCATCAAGTATGGGTCGTATGAACAGGTAAAATGCTCTCATCTGTGGAATTTTACAACAAAAACCAGATTAAAAATGTAATGTTTAAAAAGTTCAGGTTTTCATGAGAGAAAATTAATGAAAATAGATGTCAAGTAATAGATGTTAATTTAAATACAAGTGATTTTGTTCTCATTTGGTTACTTTTGTTTTCATATTGCTTTTGTTTATAAGAAGTGTTTCATGGCCCTAGTCATTTGGCTCAGTGGCAGAGCGTCAGCCATCGGACCAAGGGGTCCTGGGTTCGATTCTAGTCAAGGGCATGTACCTCAGTTGCAGGCTTCTCCCCTCCCTGGGCCTGCTCAAGATTTGTGCAGGAGGCAACCAATTGATGTGTTTCTCTCACATCGATATTTCTCTCTGTCTTTCCCTCTCCCTTGCACTGACTCTAAAAATCAATGGGAAAATATCCTCAGGTGAGGATAAAAGAAATGTTTCATAGATTATAGTATAGTATCATAACTAATGTGTATTATTAGTTCTTTTAATTTCAATATCACAGTGAAGGAAGCCCTCTAAAACATTTCAATATTGGTTTTCCTTTGAGCAGTTTGAATGTTTTATTTTAAATTTGTTAATCTGGTTTAAGATTTTAGTTGTACTTAATGAATGTTAGAATGAGCTATGCTGGTTTTTAAATAGTGTAACCTATTAGCAACACATAAGAGTCCAAGAGGGCTCTATGCAATCTCAAGGTTTCCATTTTCTGGGCTGTCCAGGTGCTGATAGGTTCAGAAAAGGCTCAGGGAAGAAAAGCAGAGAGATGCCTTAGCTCATGTCTCATAGATCTCATTAAAGCAGCAAGGAGTGGGCAACACTGACCCAAATTCTGAGATTTTACAGCCCATTTTCCTAGAACTTCAGGCTCAGAAAGCACAGGGTGTACCTTCCAAGTTATCACAGGAGGCATCTCCATTAAGCATTTCCACAAAGCATTGGACTCAGATCGCAGAATCTGTGTCCCAACAGGGCTATTTATTGTTGGTTTTAGTTATGACAGCAGACCACAGCTAGTAACCAATTTCAGTACTTGTTAGGGTCCATTCTAATCTGTTGTATCAAAGAAATACCAAGATACAGTAGCTTAAATATGCTAGAGGCAAGCGGTCCAGGGCTAATGGTATAGCTCTGCCATCTTCAACACTCAGGTTCAAAAGTCACACCCATCTGCCATTTCCCAAGTAGAGGAAATAGCAATCCAAAAACCTTTTAGGAGATGTCTCATAATTTGCATACTTAATTTTCCCTCATCTCTCATTGGCCAAAATGAGTTAGTTAGCCACCCAACCTAGCTGCAAGGGAGTTGAGGGAATGTTTATGTTGAGTTGGCTGTTACTAAATAGAAGATGATCATGAATACCAGAAACAGACAACAGTGTCTGCCATATGAACTGAAGCAATCATACTTTCTGATTTGCGAACCAGAAGGTTAATTCTTAAGAGAAGCTGAAGTGCTTTGATGTGAGGCCACTAGAAAAGGCAAACAGGAAAGCATTTTGCCTAGGATAGATAATCTGTTTGCTAAGCTTATCTTGGATTCTAAATGCGTTTCCAGTTTCAGTCTCATGAAACTTGACTTATTTAGTTCTTGTGAAGCCTGACCTTTTAGGCTGGTATTTCTGATTTTCTTATTTTTAAAAAAAAATATTTTTATTGATTTTAGGGAGGAGGAGAAAAGGAGAGAGAGATAGAAACATCAATGATGAGAGAGAATCATTGATTGGCCTACTGGGGATCAAACCTGCAAACCAGGCATATGCTCTTGATGGGAATTGAACCTGGGACCTTTCAGTCTGCAGTTCGATGCTCTATCCACTGAGCAACACCAGCCAGGGTGCTTTCCTCATTTCCATATGTGCTATTGCAGTAGCCTCCCCTGTTTCTTGAGCTAACCAGAGTAAACTGTTGTTCCTTGTAACAAACGCAATTTACCTGGTTACGATTCCTGATTAGCCAGTTATCAAGGAATATTTAGTACCTTCGACATGGAGGATGAGAGGCTACAAAGAGATGAATGATAGATTCCCTGCACCTTTTGTGTCATTTGTATGCCTTTTATGAAAATGCTTATGTATGCCACTTATGAAAATGCTTAAGTGATTTAATGTCGCTGACTTATTCTTCAGAAAAAAAGGGGAAGAAACTCTTATTATCTTAAACAATGGCATGAAAATTGAAATCAAGTATTCTACTAGATGCTAATTCAGATATCTATAATATTTTTTCAAGTAATTTTATAGTACTAATTCATGTTATAAGCTTAGAAACAATATATAATCCATTTCAGTAATATTGTACATTTCAATACTTTTATTTATACAGTATAAGAAATGGCTTAGTTTGGATGGTGCTAAAATAGGAATTACTCGGAGATTTATATCTGGTTGTTTGGCTGGTGTAACTGCCCAGACCTGTATTTACCCCATAGAGGTATGTATTACTATAAAGTTTGAATAAAGTAATACTTTCTAATTTTTTAAAGATATAAAGTGAATCGCAGATTAAGAATTTGAACAATAAACAATTTTATAGCTGCTGGATTTAAATCTCATATCAAGTATCAATTGGCCTTAGTGTGTGTGTGTGTGTGTGTGTATAATTGTTATTGTTATTTAAGATAAAGATAGTATTTGTGGATGTACCAAGAAGTTGTGTTGTCTGCTGTTTAATTGACTCATTCATTAATACTGCACACCCACTACGTGTGAGGTACCTTTTTAGATCCAGAGAGGAGTCAGACATTAGTCTTAGAGTCCAGAAGAGAGACAAAACGTGCACATCAACGCTGGTGGTCCAACGTATAAAACATAAATTCTAGAAGACAGAGCATTAGGAAGTGTTAGTGGAAATTTAAAGGGGAGAAATGATTTCCAGTTAGGTTTTTCATGAAAGGCACGAGTAGAATGTGTGAGCTTGGGTTAGAATTTGGAAATTCAGAGGTACTGGATAAGAAGAGAGTGCAGTGCCGGGGGGAGGGCAGTGCTTTCTGAATGGGGTCATCCATCTGACTGCTCAGAGGCGGCTCAGGCAGTTTGCCCAATCAAGGCAAAGTTGATACCTTTTATTTATTTTAATAAGTCTTTATTGTTGAAAAATATTACATATGCTCCTTCACCCCTCTCTCCCATGAACCCCTCCAGCCTGCGCCTGCCCCAGGCCTCACCACCCTATTGTCTGTGTCCAGGGGTGATGCATGTATACATACAAGGTCTTTGTTGATTTACCTCCCACCCATCAATCAAGGCAAAGTAGATACTTAAAAAACAAACAATCTTGGGTTCTTTGGAGAGATTTCTCCTACTGCTGTGTAGAGTTCCCGGAATTAAGTCAATGGAAGTTAAAAGGACAAGGAGTGAGGTTCTAGCAGAAGAATTACAGGGAGCATCGGAATATTGCTCAGCTGCATCCTGGAGCCCACTGTCCCCTCTGTCCCGGCTGTGTTACTGTTTCATGAGCACAAAAGGAGCCCACGTCATAGTAAACGACAGCTTGCAGGCCTCACTGTTGCAGTAGTCCCCAGAGCATGCATTAGGCATAGACAGGACCTGTTGTCATGCTGGTTCTACACTTTGACATGACCATGTACTTCTTTCAAACTTGGGGTTTGGCTATAGTTTTCTCTTTAAATATATTTTATTGATTTTTCACAGAGAGGAAGGGAGAGGGATAGAGAGTTAGAAACATCGATGAGAGAGAAACAGCGATCAGCTGCTTCCTGCATACCTCCTACTGGGCATGTGCCCCCAACCAAGGTACATGCCCTTGACCGGAATCGAACCTGAGACCTTTCAGTCTGCAGGTCAATCCTCTATGCACTGAGCCAACCTGGTTAGGCTTGGCTATAGTTTTGTCAAGAGGTACCACCAGCATGAGAAAGATAGCCAATTTCATTTAGCACTTAAAACAACAACAACGCTGGGAAGCAGTAATGCATGTGTTTTAGAATATGTTGCCTTACAGCCCAGTAAGGGGGTTTGATTGGATATATCGATTAGAGCCACAGTGATGAGTTATATTCTCCTGTTTAATTTTTAAAAAAAATATATTTTATTGATTTTTTACAGAGAGGAAGGGAGAGGGATAGAGAGTTCGAAACATCGATGAGAGAGAGAGATGGATCAGCTGCCTCCTGCACCCCCCCCCACCGGGGATGTGCCTGCAACCAAGGTACTTGCCCTTGACTGGAATCGAACCTGAGACCTTTCAGTCCACAGGCCGACGCTCTATCCACTGAGCCATACTGGTTTCGGCCTGTTTAATTTTTTAAAAAAGTTCTATACTGGATCATTTCATGCTTGAGTCAGTTAATAAGGAATCAAAATTAGGTTTAAGATTGCTCTCTTTTTTGATTTCGATGGTAATTGGTAAACATTGTGAAACACTAGAGCTTTCTAGATTGCTAGGTGAGCCAAGTGACTGGTAATATATCTTCAGTATGTTCTTCCACATTTAGGTAATAAAGACCAGACTGAACGTAGGTAAGAGTGGAGAGTTCTCGGGGATCATTGACTGTGGCAAGAAGCTTCTGAAGCAAGAAGGAGTTAGGACCTTCTACAAAGGCTATGTCCCTAACTTGCTAAGCATCGTACCTTATGCAGGCACAGAGCTCACTGTTTATGAGGTGAGTTTATCCCCATTATGTGTCACATTGGAGAACTTGGTACAATCATGGTTTTTATTCGAAAAACTGGTAATCATGGACTTTCCATGAAATAGCTTCTGACCTGAAAACTGAAGTCTCTCTGAATGAGTTCCCTCATTTATGAGATTTGTAAGATGGAGGCAACACTACTGACTTGTCAGGTGTCTGAGGGATTAACTGAGGTAGTATCTGTGGAAATGCTCAATAATTCCAGAATCAAGAAGCCCCTCGGTAATGCTTCCTGAAGTTCTGTGAACAACGAATCTCTTCTGCTTGGACTTGCACAGTCATTAAAGGATGTTTCCTGCCTTCTCCTCCTCCAGCTTTTGAAGAACTATTGGCTCGAACGTTACGCGGAGAGCTCTGTCGAACCTGGCGTGATGATTCTGCTGGGATGTAGCACGTTGTCCTACACCAGCGGTCAGATAGTCAGCTTCCCTCTGAACCTTCTTAGAACACGCATGCAGGCTCAAGGTGAGTGTGTGGGTTTTTAAATGAAGTCAGAATAAATGTAACAAGCTAGTAACATTGCCCTAGCTGGTTTGGCTCAGTGGAGAGAGCTTAGGCCTGCAGACTGAAGGGTTCCAGGTTTGATTCCGGGCAAGGCACATACCTCAGTTGCAGTTTGATCCTTGGCTCTGGTTGGGGAGAATGCAGGAGGAAGCAAGCAATGTCCCTCTGTCATTAGTGTTTCTCTCTCTCGGTCTCTCCCCCTCCCTTCCATTCTCTCTAAAAAGCAATGGAAAAAATATCTTCAGGTGAAGATTAATAGCAACCAAAAACAAATTTTAAAAAGCTAATAAAGCCAAGATCGGTTTGGCTCAGTGGATAGAGCATCGGCCTGTGGACTGAAAGGTCCCAGGTTCGATTCCGGTCGGGGGGCGTGTACCTTGCTTGCGGGCACATCTCCACTGTGGGGTGTGCAGGAGGCGGCTGATCGATGTCTCTCTCTCATCGATGTTTCTGACTTTCTATCTCTATCTCTTCCTCTCTGTAAAAAATCAATAAAATATATATTTTTTAAAAAAGCTAATAAAATAAAGCAATAAAATTATTAATTCCACGAATTAAAAAAAACAACGAAATTAAAAGTTAAAACAAGTTGTTTTAAATGAGCAGAAATGGGTTTCACAATCAGAAAAACAGTAGAATTGCTAAATAAGAAGCTGACTTTCTGATTGTTCAAGCATGAACTTGAACTATGGTAGAGCCTTTCGTGGAGTTTAGATCTTTCCTCTACGAAGTTCTGTGAGGAGCTCCCCACATGTGTCTCTGTTCCCGACTGTCGTTTTCCAGAGCTTACGGCCAGGAAGCGCCAAGCAGAGCAATAGGGAAGGTTTTACCTTCCTCAGCTTGAGTCAGCAGTCACTCAGTATGAACTTGGAGTTCCTTTGCCACATTCTGCAGCGGGAACTTAATACATTTGTGCAGTGGAACGTGTTGTTTTGTTCTCTTTGGCCAGGAGACGCGAAACCGAAGGGAGGGTATCTGCTTATTCCTTTTAGGTGCAAAGTCAAGAATTTAGGTTTTAAGAAAATACCCTTCAAGCTGAATAAAAAAACCACAAACCACCTCTTACCTAATCCTATTAGTATCTTCCTGAGTAAATTCCTTAAGGGGTCATGTGGTAAGCAATATTCTTATTTTTTCTTTTCAATTTTTTAAAATATATTTTATTGATTTTTTACAGAGAGGAAGGAGGAGAGAGAGAGAGTTAGAAACATCGATGAGAAAGAGAGAGACATCGATCAGCTGCCTTTTGCACGCCCCCCACTGGGGATGTGCCCGCAACCAAAGCACATGCTCCTGACCGGATTCCAACCTGGAACCCTTGAGTTCGCAGGCCGACACTCTATCCACTGAGCCACACCGGTTTCGGCATCTTTTACATTCTTCCCCCCCTTCTTTTTGGGATGATTTTGGGGTTTAATTTACGTGGCATTCCGGGTGGGGAATCTCTCCGTTCATCCCATCACCTGCCCATGCCCCAGCAGACTATTCTTTCTTTTTCTTTTTCTTTTTTTTTTAACCCCAGCAGACTATTAACACCCCATTCCTCGGGCTCCTGTGAGGTCCCTCACTGAAGACTTCCCGTGCTGTCCAGGACACCTCCTACAGGACGGGAAGCGTTCATGCCTGCTGCGCACTACGGCAGCTGCACGGCGCACTGGCTGTCCGGCACTTGAAGTGTCGTGCGACTGAGAAACTACATTTTTAGTTTCACTTAATTTTAATTAATTTAGATTCAATTAGCCACGTGTGTCTAACGACTCTGGTATTGGACCGCATGGGACTATTCTGTAGGTGGGGAGCGAGGTGTCCTCTGAAATAACTTCATCCCCTGTCAATGCTCGCTAATCACTGTACTGTCTTACTGTGTGAAGATGAAATAGTGACTAACACTGATTTCTTTTTCAATTTATAGCACAGAAGGAGAGAACCACCACCATGATTCGTCTCATGCGAGATATATATTACAAAGAAGGAAAAATGGGCTTTTTCAGGGGCCTCACCCCAACTATCATAAAAGTGCTCCCTGCAATATTCTTCAGCTGTTTGGCTTTTGAAATAGTAAAAAAACCGTTTGCATTAAGTTAGAAGTGAAGTATGAAATTGTTGTCATTCCTGTAATCACCTAATTGTAAGTGAATACCTGGGTTGTAAAGAGAAATTGATCTCTTCCTAAAAGGAAAGAAAGCATCAAATAATTGTGAAAACATTTTCTCTATTTTTCTTTTTAGTATAAAAATCTATAAGTGAAATAATCATTTTGGTAAAGTGGACCCAGTTATTGGAGCAGAGGTCTAAGTCCCATGCTGTCTTTTTTTTTTTTAAACCTTAAAATTTATTAAGTGCCTGCTATGTGCCAGGTATTATTTCAAGATACTTTAAAAGGTCCTCTTGCTTAATTCTAACATCCAAATTAGAAGATTGAGGAAGAGAGGAAGGGAGAGGGAGAGAAACATTGATGTTAGAGAGACATCAATCAGCTGCCTCCTGCATGCCCCCTGCTGGGGATCCAGCCTGCAACCCCGGCATGTGCCCTGTCCAGGAATTAGGCAACCTCTTAGTGCCCAGGATGACGCCCAACCAACTGAGCCACACCGGCCAGCGTTGTCCCAGTTTTCAGTTGAGGAACTAAGTTTAGAGAGGTCAGTGCTTTGGAAAGACCTGTTAACATGCTCTCCCTCATTATGGACTGCACTCTCAGCCCTCACTCTCAGGGCCTCTGTTTCACACGAAGGCCTACTGTGTGCTATGACCTTGGGGATAGCTTGGATATTTTGTAAAATCTCTTAAAGGGATGATCGAGTCTATTGTCCTTAGGGTGCAGCCTCTCCGTTCTCTTAGATTGAGTCTCTCAGACCATTTTCCAGTAAAGGCACCGGATTCCTTAGTGCAGTAACCAATAGTAGGACTTGGGGAGGAAACATACATGAAAAGCCTGAGGACACATACACACACATTGATGGGGACATAGCAGCTGAAAGCTTCCAGTCACCAACGCTGGACCCACTGGAGCAACACATTAATGAAGTAGAACTGGATTATAACCTGACATATAAAATAAATGGCCAGGAGTCCATACTGATGTAAAGGAATGATTAAATAAATAAATAAATGGAGGAGAATAGACAAGTCTGTGTGGAAAAATTCCAGATAATCGATGTAGATCCCTCCCCCCTCCCCTGCCCAGCTCCACACACATTAGTGTGGTCCATGTGCAGTGACTTCCAAGGAGTACAACATGGAAACGAATACCCGCTCTTTGGACAAGTGTGACAGACATCAGACATCCAGGGAATCAAAGTCAGCATCACTAAGTGGTAGCAACAGTATGTGCTGTTGATACGTGATGACAATGGCAGTTTACCTCCGTGTCTTTCTCCCAAACCCCATAATCATTAAAAAAAAAAATCAAAGAAATCCCAATGGACAGAATGTCCGTTTACAAAATACATGGTCGTTACACCTCAAAACTGCCCAGGTCATCAAACCTCAAGGGAATCTGAGAAACTGTCACAGCCACGCCAGAAGAAGGGTGAGGAGGCGTGATACCTAAGTGTGATAGGGTGTCATGGGTGGGATCCCGGCGAAGAAAAAGGGCCGGAGGTGAAAAACTAAGGAGAATGGAATAAAGTATGGACTTCGGTTAATAATAATATCAACACCGGCTCTTTAAATTGGGACAGATGGGCCATACTGATTTAAGGTGTTAATAAGGGGAAAGTGGGCGTGGGGACCTGGGAATTCTCGCTTATTTTCACAGGTTTCTTGTAAGTTGAAACTATTCTAAAGTTAAGTTATAATTTTAAAATAGTTATGAAAATGCCTCCAACAATGGTTATTTCCAAGGTGCTGTCTAGGAGATGGCATTATGCTCACTGAGAACCTACATTGTTAGTCCTGCACTTTAAGCCCTAAAGCCTTCCCTCTCCTGGCTCACCTAGAAAAAGTGAAGGTAAGGAGGAATGCAGACATTATTTTTTAAAGGAATAGCTAAGGACATTGTTGCACTTGCCATGGAGTTTGTGAATAATATTTTCACTAGTTTGATTTGCTGCCCAATTCATAATTGTAATAATGGTGATGACATTCATTAAATAATATTGATGATGGTAACATCCTATATAATAAAATATAATATGCAAATTGACCATATCTCTGCTACACCCACCAGCCATGCCCACTGGCCACGCCCACCAGCCAATCAGAGCAAGTATGCAAATTAAACCAACTAAGATGTCTATGGCCACAGAGAGTAGGAGGGAGGCTTGGGTTGCCCCTGGCAATGGAGAAAGCCAAGCTTTCCACACACCATGGTGGGTCCAGGCCTCTGCTTAAGGCAACAAAGTTTCAATGGCTGTGGGAGCAAAAGGCTTGGCTTTGCTCCAGGCTACAAAGTTTCAATTGTAGAAGATAATAAATCCCAGATACCAGGGTCTCTGCTTGGGTCGCTGGGGGGCGTGGCTGGCCTGCAAACAACCACAGGCCCCTCACCCAGGCCACCCCATGCCCCAAGGGAATACCCACCCTGATTCAGGACACCCTTCAGGGCAAACCAGCTGGCCCCCACCAGTGCACCAGGCCTCTATCCTATCTAATAAAAAAGTAATATGCAGATTGACCATCACTCCTATCTAATAAAAAAGTAATATGCAGATTGACCATCACTCCAACACACAAGATGACTGCCTTCATGTGGTCTAAACATCCTGCCTCCATGTGAAAACAAGATGGCTGCTACAAGATGGCCAGCAGGGGAGGGCAGTTGGGAGGGACCAGGCCTGCAAGGGAGGGCAGTTGGGGGTGATCAAGCCTGCAGGGGAAGGGCAGTTAGGGGTGACCAGGCCAGCAGAGGAGGGAAGTTGGGGGCAAACAGGCTGGCAGGGGAGTGGTTAAGGGGTGATCAGGCTGGTAAGCAGAACAGTTAGGGGCAATCAGGAAGGCAGGCAGGTGAGCAGTTGGGAGCCAGC
>JAAGEH010000027.1:7200526-7227801 GCA_011751065.1 Lasiurus cinereus
CCCCCCCATTTTATTGAGACATGATTGATATAACACTGTTACTTTGAGGTGGTACTTTAAAAAAATTGCTTTCCAAGACCGGTGTGGCTCAGTGGCTAGAGCGTCAGCCTGGCGACTCAAGGGTCCCAGGTTCGATTTCGGTCAAGGGCATGTACCTTGGTTGTGGGCACATCCCCAGCAGGGGGTGTGCAGTGCAGGAGGCAGCTGGTTGATGTTTTCTTTTCTCTCTCTCATGGATGTTTCTCTCTATTCCTCTCCTTCCTCTCTGTAAAAAAAATCAATAAAATATATTTTTTTAAAAATTGCTTTCCGATTGAATTCCTCTGCTTCCTAGGGCAGGATTCTGGTAACCAGGCGTGCGTTTCGGTGAATGGAAAACAGGCCCAGGCCCCTGGTGTGGCTCGGCGGGTTGAGCTTCCTCCCCGCCGGTTGCATTTGGGGTCAGGGCGGGTGCCGGGGTGCGGGCAGGATCCCAGGTCCGGGGCGAGGTCCAGGTCTCTCTCTCCCTCCCCCTTCCGCTCTCTCTAAAATCCATAACAAGGAAAGCAGGCCCGGAAGTCAGGGACTGTGCGGTTCCAGGTGCAGACAGAGCCCACCGCCCGGCCTCCAGGGCGCCCGGCGGAGCGGGAGGGGCGAGGCTTGGAGTCGAGGAACCTGCGCGCCAAGCTGCACCCCCTTTCCCCCCTAACCCTCCCCGCGCTTATGAGTTGGCTCTGAACTTCGGGGGACTCGGTCCTTGTTCCGCGCACCGCGATGGGCGCACGGCGTCCTCGGGTCCCGCTGGAGACCGCGGCCCTTCCCCTTCCTGCCCGCCCTGCCGGAGGCGGGCGCGGGGCGAGCTCCTCCCCGACTCCCCGAGCCCGCCCCCCTCTCCCCCCCACCCCACGGCTTGGGTGGGGTCCCCGGCGGCGGCGGCGGCGACCGGCTCACGCCAGGCGCGGGGTCCGGTCCCCCGTGCGCTCTGCTCGGCCGCGCGCCTCGGGGCCATGGCGCGCGGGCTGCGGGGCCGGCTGCTGCCCGCGGCCGCCTGCCAGGACGCGGCGCCGCCGGGCCGCTACGAGGCCCTGTTCCAGCAGCTGGACCGCAACGCGGACGGCGCGGTGGACATCGGCGAGCTGCACGAGGGCCTCCGGAGCCGGGGCCTCCCCGTGGGCCCGGACGCCGAGGAGGTGGGTGGCCCGAGGCCCGGACGGTGGAGGGTGGGGGGGGCTCGAGCTCGGGGCGCTGCCAGCTCCGAGGGCGGCGGCCGCTGGGGCTCGGCCAGGAAGGAGGCGGGGCCGGGGTTCCCCTGCCGCTGGAGAGGGGGGGGACGCTCGGGCAGGGCACCCCCGCTTTGCAAAGAGGAGCTGCAGGTGCTGGAAGGCTCCCTCCAGGTCAGCTCGGTGCAGCGAGCCCTCGCCCGCCCGCCCTTCCGTCGGAACGCGCCCCGCTCCTGGCCCTGCCTCCTTTCGGGCGCCTTGGCAAACATTTCACCCAACTTGAACTTGGTGGTAGCGCTCAGGTTTCAGGGGCCCCAGGTGCTGGGAAAAGCTCCCCCCCCCATTTTGTATCTCTTCTTCCAAGCGGCTTCCATCCCCAGCTAGGTTTGCCACAGTTGCACATCTGCTTGGAAACAAAATGTGAACGTGGAAACATTCCAGCAAGTAAGAACTTTTGTGAGTTTTTTTTTAAAAAAAATATATATTTTATTGATTTTTTTTACAGAGAGAAAGGGAGAGGGATAGAAAGTCAGAAACATGGATGAGAGAGAGACATGGATCAGCTGCCTCCTGCACGCCCCAGAGTGGAGATGTGCCCGCAAGCAAGGTACATGCCCCCGACCGGAATCGAACCTGGGACCTTTCAGTCCGCAGGTCGACCCTCTGTCCACTGAGCCAAACCGGTCTCGGCTGCAAGCAAGGTACGTGCCCTTGACCAGAATCGAACCTGGGACCTTTCAGTCCGCAGGTCGACGCTCTGTCCACTGAGCCAAACCGGTCTCGGCTGTTTTATTTGAGCCAAACTGTTGACAATCGCTGGGAAGCAGGATCTCAATGGGTTGGGCTAGTGCTTCAGAGAATGGCAGTCTTTCATCTATTAAAAAAAAACACACATATTTTATTGATTCTTTACAGAGAGGAAGGGAAAGGGATAGAGAGTTAGAAACATCGATGAGAGACATCGATCAGCTGCCTCCTGCACGCCCCCCACTGGGGATGCGCCTGCCACCAAGATACATGCCCTTGACCAGAATCAAACACGGGACCCTTCAGTCCAAAGGCTGATGCTCTATCTCACTGAGCCAAACCGGTTTTGGTGCATCTGTTTTTAAAAAATATATATTTTATTGATTTTTCACAGAGAGGAAGGGAGAGGGATAGAGAGTTAGAAACATCGATGAGAGAGAGACATGGATCAGCTGCCTCTTGCACTCCCCCCAATGGGGTTGTGCCTGCAACCAGGATACATGCCCTTGACCGGAATCGAACCTGGGACCTTCCAGTCCACAGGCCGACCCTCTATGCACTGAGCCAAACCGGTTTCGGCCCATCTACTTTTATACATTGCAATCAAAGGAGGGCATGTCGGTGGGTTATAGGAAATCCATTGGAGAGAAACTAGGGAGGCGGGAGAAAGAGCGGGGGGGGGGGGGGGGGCGGGGCCTCTGGGATTGGATAAGAAGTAAAGTGATAGACACATACTTAGGTGAGTGCAGGGACAATTAACAGGATGACAAGGAAAGAATGTGTGGTATCTGTCCTGGCCCCTCTGGCACATGAGGTTGTGCCCCAAGGGGTCTGGAAAAAGGGAAGTTACAAGTCACCCAGACATTGCAAGGACATGTGATCACAGGTGCAAAAAGTTCAGGTAACGGTGACCTTGTTGGTGAAGATACCGGCTGAGAGGAGGTGACTGCCCACCATCACTGCGTTTAGTTCAAGTTCAATTTCAGAGCATCCTTTGTGGTGACTTTAGGTCCCTGAGTTTGCAAGACCGTCATGCAGGCCTCCCCTGAGCTGGTTAAGTCTGCCTGTGGCCCCTTTCCTCCACAAAGTCTTGGCCAAATAGGGTGATGGGAGG
Organism: Lasiurus cinereus; assembly: GCA_011751065.1. NCBI lineage: Eukaryota > Metazoa > Chordata > Mammalia > Chiroptera > Vespertilionidae > Lasiurus > Lasiurus cinereus. Next base: position 7,203,587 of record JAAGEH010000027.1, read on the forward strand.
TGATTTGGCTTCAGGTGGTGGGCACGCAGTGCGAAATACAGAGCATGTATCAGATACATGTACACTGGAAACGTTATGTGATCTTATTAACCAACGTCACCTCCGTAAGTTTAATTTTAAAAAAGAAAAAGCCGAAACCGGTTTTGCTTAGTGGATAGAGCATCAGCCTGTGGACTCAAGGGTCCCGGGCTCGATTCCAGTCAAGGGCATGTGCCTTGGTTGCGGGCACATTCCCAGTAGGGGGCGTGCGGGAGGTGGCTGATGGATGTCTCTCTCATCAATGTTTCTAACTATCCCTCTCCCTTCCTCTCTGTAAAAAAATCAATAAAAAAAAATAAAGAGGGAAAGAAAAAAAGGAAGGAAGGAAGGCAGGAAGGAAGGCAGGAAGGAAGGAACGAAGGAACGAAGGAAGGAAGGAAGAAAGAAAGAAAGAAAGAAAGAAAGAAAGAAAGAAAGAAAGAAAGAAAGAAACCAAACATGTTTTCCCCAACTTCCTGTTGAGGAGCAGAGGCAACAGTCCATTGATTGACAAGGAGGGGCTGGCCTTCTCTGAGTCATTTGAATTGTGGGCTGAAGTTCATCCCGCCCTGGAGCAGGGAGGAGGGGTTTGGAACCTCTCCAACCCACGAAACCTCAGAGGACACTGTGGCATCCCTGTCCCCACGGGGGGAGAGGGATTCAGCCACCAGAGCCTACGACAGCTGTTGCGTGGCTTTGTATGTTAAGCTGCTCACTCCATGTCTGTAGCACGGCCTGGCCCCTTCAGCTCACTCTTGGGCCCTGAGTCAGATTCGGGAGGTTACAATTTTCAGGAAACAGCCCCTTTTTGTCCAAGGTTCATAATATTCACTGGTTATTTTTCTAAAGTTCTGACAGCTGTGTTCCCCATGTCCCTGCTGGTCCCTTTTGCTGATTGTCTCAAAGTTTTATTTTCTTCCCTTAATTCCTGTTTATTTCCTTCTACTTTTTTGGGGGTTTTACTCCTTTGCTCTCGTTCTCCTTCTTCTTTTTTTTGTTAATCCTCACCCGAGGGTATTTTCCCACCGTTTTTATTTATTTATTTTTATGTCTTCTTTTTTTGTTTGTTTTTGAAATATTTTATTGATTTTTTTCAGAGAGGAAGGGAGAGGGTTAGAGAGTTAGAAACAGTGATGAGAGAGAGAGAGACATCGATCAGCTGCCTCCTGCACACCTCCCCCTGGGGATGTGCCCGCCACCAAGGTACGTGCCCTTGACCAGAATCCAACCTGGGACCTTTCAGTCTGCAGATCGATGCTCTATCCACTGAGCCAAACTGGCTTCTGCAGTTTTACTTATTTATTTTTAGAGTGAGTGGAAGGTTAGGGGAGAGAAGCATCCGTGTGAGAGAGACGCATAGATTGGCTGCCTCCCACAAGCATCTGGACTGGGCCTGAACCTGTAATCGAGGTACGTGCCCTTGTTCAGAATTGAACTTGGGATCCTTGAGTCCCTGGTTCCACGCTCTATCCACGGAGCCAAACTGGCTAGGGCTCATTTGCTTTTTTTTTTTCCTAATTTCTGGCATTAAATGCTGAATTTATGAATTTCGAGCTACTATATCCCTTTAATCACTCGAGCTGCATTCCCCAAGTGCTTTTATTGGAGTTAGTTCCAAGCATTCTTCAGGTGCTAATATGATTTTATCTTTGACCCATGACTTATTTAACTGTGTGCTTTAACATGTTAAATATATGTGTGTGTGTTTTTTTTGGGGGGGCGGGGAGTTGAAAATATGCATAAAACAGACAAACCTCTGGGTAGATAGACTGAGAAAGAGAGATTAAAAATGTCTTTACTTTTTCAAAATTCATATAAGGACGCCAAAACCGGTGTGGCTCAGTGGATAAAGAGTCGGTCTGCGGACTGAAGGGTCCCAGGTTCGATTCCGGCCAAGGGCATGTACCTTGGCTGCGGGCACATCCCCAGTAGGGGGCGGGCAAGAGGCAGCTGATTGATGTCTCTCTCTCTCATCGATGTTTCTAACTCTGTCCCTCTCCCTTCCTCTCTGTAAAAAAAAATCAATAAAATATATATAAAAAATGTTTAATAAATATTTAAAAAAATTTTCATATAAGGACAAGTGTAAAATAAGTATGTATGCAAACACATGGAATAGGATAGCATATGTTTATCACCATAACATATATATATATGTATACACACACACACATATATATATATATGTATATACACACAAAATATACATATACACAAAATATGCATTTACTATCCTAGCCAGTTTGGCTCAGTAGATAGAGTGTCAGCCTGTGGACTGAAGGGTCCCGGGTTCAATTCTGGTTAAGGGCACATGCCTGGGTTGTGGGTTCGATCCCCCCATTGGGGGCGTGCAGGAAGCAGCCTATCAATGATTTTCTCTCATCATTGATGTTTCTATCTCTCTCTCCCTCTCCCTTCCTCTCTGAAATCAATAAAAATGTATTAAAAAAAACCCAAAAAACACATTTATCTCCAGCATATGTATGAAAATATAACCAAAATTCACCTGTTGCAAGGTACCTAGAAATGCTAGATAAAATAAGATAAACCTCTTTTTTATTAAACAAAAAAGAAAAAACCCAGACTATGTTTTAGAGCAGTTTTAGTTTTACCATACCATTGAGAGGAAGGCCCAGAGATTCCATCGCTAATGACAGAGAGGTGCCAAACTCTCCCCCTTTTAAGACTGTGGATCTGTCACCTTTTCTTTAGAACCCTGTCCATTTCCCCCTTTATATTCCGAGACTATACTGTCGATATATCTGTATTTTCCGGCGTGTAAGACGACTGGGCATATAAGACAATCCCCAACTTTTCCAGTTAAAATATAGAGTTTGGGATATACTCGCCCTATAAGATGACATCCGGCATATAAGACGACCCCCGACTTTTGAGAAGATTTTCCTGGGTTAAAAAGTCGTCTTATACACCGGAAAATACGGTAATCACATTTCACATGGCTGGATCTTCCCTGCGACTCGCTTCAGCGATCATGTGCTTGCCTGCCTACCCTCCTAGCAGAGCGCCACTCATACTTTCCAAACGCCCCATCATTGCAGGGGTCAGGGTGTTCCCCTGAACCAGGCCATCTTCCCAGGTCACCACCCGGACATCTTAGTGATGGGCCCCTGCCGTGTGGGAGGCAGAGCCTTACCCCATGAGCCACTGGGGCTCTTTGCCTGCGGGGTGGTGAGCAAGCCAGTTCCCCAACCCCATGTCCCCCCCTGTTGTCTTGGGTCCCTCCTGGGAGTGACTGTCGGTTCCGGGCCTCCGAGGGGCAGAAAGCAAGATGGGGTTGGGTGTGCAAGAGATATATTGGGGGGAAAGGCCTTGTGGGTCAGTGGGAGTGACAGGGACCACTCTTGCTTCCACTCCTGGCTCCTGGATTCTCGTCCTGTTGGGGGCCCAGAGCCAGACACGATTTACCGCGTCCTGAAGGGTGGCACCCATCCCTGCAAATGCTGGCTCCTCGTGCGGCTCTCCATCGCCCCGCGAGGCCGGCTCTTCTGCAGGGAGTGGCGTGGGATCGGGGCCCCTCCCACACCTCTCTCACTGGGAGTGGGCCCCCCGTTACATGCTGTTATGTGGGGTTCCCTGCCTGCAAATCAGGCCTCCAGGAGCCTTGGAGGGCAGGGAAGGGAAACCCCTCTCAGGAAGAGGTATCTAAAAGATAGTCCCACCCTAATCGGTGTGGCTCAGTGGATAGAGCGTCGGTCTGCGGACTGAAAGGTCCCAGGTTCAATTCCGGTCAAGGGCATGTACCTTGTTTGCGGGCACATCCCCAGTAGGGAGAGTGCAGGAGGCAGCTGATTGATGTCTCTCATTGAAGTTTCTAACTCTCTTCCTTCCACTCTGTAAAAAATCAATAAAATATATATTTAAAAATAAATAAATAAAAGATAGTCCCAATGTCTGGGTGCCATGGGAGGTACTCTCAGGAAAAAAAACATTTTTTTTTCTTCAGGACATTAAAGAATAGAGGGAATAATCAGGATTCTAATATACCGAAATGGAAATGATGAGGAAAATAAACTGGTGAAGAGTCAGCAGTTTTGGCTGGAAATTGGGGTCTTTCATTTTAGGGTAGGCTTGGGAGACGTTGGAACGGTGTGAGGCCCCAAAAAGTCTGAATGTAGAATTAAGGCAACAAAATGAAAAAAAGGGAATCTTGCCCAATAGGGCTTTACCGATTTTTTTCTCTTCCTTCTCGAAGAAAGGCATTGTTTTAGTGGCCACTCTTTTAAAAATATATATATTTTTTATTGATTTTTACAGAGAGGAAAGGAGAGGGATGGAGAGTTAGAAATGTCGATGAGAGAGAGACATCAATCAGCAGCCTCCTGCATGCCCCACACTGGGGATGTGCCCGCAACCAAGGTACATGCCCTTGACCGGAATGGAACCTGGGACCCTTGAGTCTGCAAGCTGATGCTCTATCCACTGAGCCAAACCGGTTTCCACTAGACAACTTTAACATGAAGTTGTTTGCCACCTCCTCTCGTTGGATCTTTCTTAAGAAAGAGGTAGGATCATTAGGGGTGCAGGACTGTTACACCGAGAGGAACACCAAGAATAAGAAGGGGAGCGTCTCAGAGAGTCCAGAGGCTCAGATGAGGTGAAGGGACTGTCAGTTCTTGGTTCTGTAAAGTGCTGTCCGTCTGTTCCTTCCGACCCTGGCCGTGACTTCCGCCTTTTCTCCTTGGTCCTATGCACTCACGTGCCCTGGCTGGATGCCCGACTTCTGTGACTCACTGGGACAGCTTGCATTCTGTGCTGTGCACGGGCAAGGATCATTCTTCGGGGATGGCCAACGTCTCTCTTGTGGGCGGGCTCATTCCCGATTGGGCCGCAGCCTCTCTTGTGAAACAGCGTTGGACATTGGCCACTCACTGCTCAGCCCCTTGGCGGGAAAAACCGATTGCACAGCCGGCCGTAGTGCTGATGACTAACCGTGGCGCACCCCCTCCTGCAGGCACACCCCGGGGTGTTTCAAGGACACGTCCCGCTCCTCTTTAATGTTGTCTGTGCTTGAGAGGCTGAGCCAGGAGGGCAAGAACTAACAGACAAGGGGCTTGATTCCATGGTCTTGATGGATTTTAAGAAAATAATTTACTTTTTGGGGAACAGTTTTTTTAGGTTCCCAGCCAAATGAAGAGGAAGGCATAGAGATTTCCCATATCTCTCCTGCCTTCATAGATACCCATATTTTCTGGCGTATAAGACGACTTTTTAAATGTTTTTTAAAAAATATATTTTATTGATTTTTTACAGAGAGAAAAGGAGAGAGATAGAAAGTCAGGAACATCCATGAGAGAGAGACATTGATCAGCTGCCTCCTGCACGCCCCACAGTGGAGATGTGCCCGCAAGCAAGGTACATGCTCCCAACCGGAATCGAACCCGGGACCTTTTAGTCCGCAAGCCGACGCTCTATCCACTGAGCCAAACCAGTCTCGGCTAAGACGACTTTTTAACCCAGGAAAATCTTCTCAAAAGTTGTGGGTCGTCTTATACGCTGGGTTTCGTCTTATAGGGCGGGTATATCCCAAACTCTGTATTTTAACTGGAAAAGTTGGGGGTCATCTTATATGCCAGAAAATACATACGTAGACTTCCCATGATCAGCATCTGGCACAAGAGTGGCACATTGGTTACAACTGAGTGAACCTCATTAACCCATTATTGCCACCCAAAGTCCATAGCTTCTTTATCTTAGGGTTCACTCCTGGCAGTGCACATTCTGTGAAGCTGGACACATGTGTAATGACATGTACCCACCTTTACAGTATCATACAGATTATTGTCACCGGCCTAACAAATCCTCCCTGCTCTGCCTGTTTATCCTCTTCAAGCTCTGACCTCTGGCAACCACTTACTCTTTGACTGTCTCCATAGTCTTTCCAGAATGTTCATAGAGGTGGAATCATACAGTAGACAGCCTGTAAGAGGGGCTTCTTTCACGCAGTAATATGCATGTCAGGCTCCTCCCTGTCTTTATATGGGGTGGTAGCGCATTTCCTTTCAGTGCTGGATAATATTCCAGCGTCTGGTTGTAGCACAGTTTATCGGCCCATCACTTAAGAAGGACATCTTGGCCGAAACCGGCGTGGCTCAGTGGCTAGAGCGTTGGCCTGCGGACTGAAAGGTCCCAGGTTTGATTCTGGTCAAGGGCATGTACCTTGGTTTCGGGCACATCTCCGGTGAGGGGTGTGCAGGAGGCAGCTGATTGATGTTTCTCTCTCATCGATGTTTCTAACTCTATCCTTCTCCTTTCCTCTCTGTAAAAAATCAATAAAACATATTTAAAAAAAAAAGAAAAAGCCAAAACCGGTTTGGCTCAGTGGATAGAGCGTCAGCCTGTGGACTGAGAGGTCTCGGGTTCGATTCCCGTCAAAGGGCATGTATCCTGGTTGTGGGCACATCCCCGGTAGGGGGGTGTGCAGGAGGCAGCTGATCGATGTTTCTCTCTCTCATCGATGTTTCTAGCTCTCTATCCTTCTCCCTTCCTGTCTGTAAAAATCAATAAAATATATTTAAAAAGAAAAAAAAGGAGGAGGACATCTTGGTTGTTCCCAAGCGTTGCCAGTTGCAGTAAGGCTGCTTCGAACATACGTGTGTTGGCTTTGTGTAGACATAGGCCACCTACGTTTTCAGCTCCTTTGGGCGGATACCAAGCCCTGGGCTTGTGGAGTGTATTGTGTGTGTTTAGTTTTGTAAGAAATGCCAAAACGTCTTCCTTTTTTTTTTTTCTTTTCTTTCTTCTTTTTCCCCCACCCAATGCCATCCGGAGTGGCTGTACCACCTTGCATTCCCGCCAGCCATGGATGTGTGCTGTGGCTGCTTCACGTGATTTTTTTTTTTCTTGTTTTGTTTTTTTACATGCATTTTTAATGCACCTTGTTCAAGAGCGCGCTGTGTGCAGATCACATGCAAGGCAGAGTGTTCATTGTGACACCACGCATCCCACTTTTCCCGTGGAGCAGGATGAGGGACCGCGAGTACAGGCAGAGGGGAGAGTGGGGTTCAGAGGAGCCAGGGACATTGTTTCTGAGCATCTCCTCCTGTCTTCTCTCTGGGACCCCAGCTGCTTCGGAGACTTCCCTCCCCGGGGTGCCCCTGAGGCTAGGGCTGGGACGTGGCCCTCCAGCCACTGTGATGCCCCATGAAGACGAGGACCTGGGCTTGGGGGTGACTTGGGGAGGGCGATGAGAGGGTGAGGGAGCATCTCAGAGGGAAAGGCCCGGGTGGGCGGACCTTCATGAGGCCCCCCAATTCCCAGTCTCCACGAGCACTGTCCTCCAGCTCCTCGGCCTTGGTCAGAGGCTTCTCAGAGAGGGGTACCTCCCCCCCCATCGTGATGGCCTGTCACCCCCACTTCTGGGGAGAGATGCGCAGCCCCCGGAGACAGCCCAGGCCCAGGTCCGGCCAAAAGTCCTGGGGGCTTCTCCAGGGACCCCGGGGTGTGTGCAGGGCGGCCCCGGGGAGCGCAGCCCCCCCATCCCCCGCCCCCAGCCCCACCCCCGCGCCCCGCCGCCCCGCGTGCCCCGCCTGGAGCCGTTGCGGGGCGCCCCCCGCCCCCCTGCGCTGCGTCTCGAGGAGGCGACTGGTCCTGGGCGCCCAGCGGAGGCTGCGACCGTAGGGCCCCGCCGCCCGGAGGGGAGGGGATCGGGCAGACACCCCCCTTCTGCCGCCCCCGCCCGCGTCTGGGGCCTCGGGGGGGCCGGCGTGGACTGCCCCCATGGACTCCCTCTACCAAGACCTGTTCTGGTACCTGGACCACAACGAGGACGGGACGCTGGACATCCTGGAGCTGGAGGAGACCCTGGGGGACATAGGCATCAGCTCCGGCCAGGAGTCGGGGAAGGTGGGCTGGGGGCGGGGGGACCCCGGGGCGGACAGATGTGTGTGGGGGTGTCTTTGTGCTCTTGATGATCACTTATTTACTCTTCATTCAACTTAAAGCAGTTTTTTTCCCTAGGTACTTGGGGTTGGGGTGAGCCTTTGAGTCTTCATTGATTTCTTTTTTCTTTTTTTAAATATATATTTTATTGATTTAAAAAATATATATATATTTTATTGATTTTTTACAGAGAGGAAGGGAAAGGGATGGGGAGTTAGAAACATCGATGAGAGAGAGACATCGATCAGCCGCCTCCTGCACGTCCCCCACTGGGGATGTGCCCACCACCAAGGTACATGCCCTTGACCGGAATCGAACCTGGGACCTTTCAATCTGCAGGCTGAGGCTCTATCCACTGAGCCAAACCGGTTTTGGCTTTTATTAATTTTTCACAGAGAGGAAGGGAGAGGGACAGAGAGTCAGAAACATCGATGAGAGAGAAACATCATCAGCCGCCTCCTGCACACCTCCTACTGGGGATGTGCCCGCCACCAAGGCACATGCCCTTGACCGGAATGGAACCTGGGACCTTTCAGCCCGCAGGCTGACGCTCTCTCCACTGAGCCACACCTATCTTGGCAAGAGACAGAAGTACTGATTGGCTGTCTCCTTCCCTCAAGAACCGGAGACTGGGACCCTCGGGTGGGTGGTGGTTCGGGTCTTCACAGGCAGAAGGTGTGACTATGGCAGAGGCCTTACGTGTAATATCAAATGCCATACTTCCTCTGGCTTCCTCTAAAGCCGGATTTCTACTCAGAGAGAGAATCTGATATGACCTATCCCTCCTGCCCCCACACATCCATAGACTCCCCATCTTTGGGGGGTGGAGGGGTGTATGGACAATCTACTGGAAATGTCTGGACAAATAATGTAATATTTTAACCCATGTTAAAAGATTTCTATTTTTTTTCTTTTTCGTAGAAAATTTTTATTTCTGGTGATCTCGACAGAGATGGGAAGCTGGATTTTGAAGAGTTTATGAAGTACCTTAAAGACCATGAGACAAAAATGAAATTGGCCTTTAAGAGCTTGGACAGAAATAGTGACGGTGTGTTTTATTTTTCTGTTCCTCATCAGCTGGGAGGAAGCACTGATACTTCCTAGAGTCTAGAGCAGTGGTTCTCAACCTTCCTAAGGCTGCGACCCTTTAAGACAGCTCCTCATGTGGTGGTGACCCCCAACCATAAAATGATTTCCGTTGCTACTTCATCACTATAATCTTGCTACTGTTATGAACTGTAATGTAAATATCTGATAGGCAGGATGTATTTTCATTGTTACAAATTGAACATAATTAAAGCGTAGTGATTAATCACAAAACAATATGTAATTATATATTGTGAAATATTTATTTCTAATTACAAATAAATGACATTTTGTCTTGAATCGTGGTGTAGCATGGGTAACAGTCTTATGTGACAACAGTAAACTACATGGCTACACTTTGCTACACCGAGGAGCTGTGTGTTGGTTCCTAAGACCATGGGAAATAGGTGTTTTCCAATAGTCTTAGGCAACCCCTGTGAAAGGGTCGTTCGACCCCCAAAGGGGTTGCGACCCACAGGTTGAGAACCGCTGGTCTAGAATAATGTGTATTTAGCCTTTTTTTCCTTAGGTGATAATAATAACTGTTGTTTTTAATCCTCGCCTGAGGTTATGTTTTTATTGATTTGAGAGAGAGAGAGAAAGAAAGAGAGAGAGAGAAAACGAAAGAGACACATTGATCATTTGCCTCCCTTATGCACCCCTATTGGGGACCGAACCTGCAACCTAGGTATGTGCCCTGACCAGGAATTGAACCCTTTGGTGTACGGGATGATGCTCCAGCCAACCGAGCCACCTGGCTGGGGTTTTAATTACTTACTACCAGTGTTAATACTTGTGTGTTTAAAAAAAAAATTTATATTTTATTGATTTTTTTACAGAGAGGAAGGGAGAGGGATAGAGAGCTAGAAATATCAATGAGAGAGAGACATTCATCGGCCGCCTCCTGCACGCCCCCTACTGGGGATGCGACTGCAACCAAGATACAAGCCCCCAACCGGAATCGAACCCAGGACCCTTCAGTCCGCAGGCCAACGCTCTATCCACTGAGCCAAACCGGTTTCGGCGGTGTATACTTGTTTCTTAGTAATGTGATTTTTACATAGAACTCATGTTTTTTTTTTTTTTTTAGTTAAGAAAACTTATTATTTGTCCAATGGGTTAAGAAGCTGTCAGTTGGGGCTGTGTGAAAATGTTAACTGTGGAACACTTTGCTGATTTGATGTAAAGCTATGGGTTAAAAATAATTATGTTTCCTTGTCTGCTGAGCAAGCGAGGTTTATTTTTCTTTCACATTCAGGCATAAAAGTGACCACCTAAATTTTAAAAACTTGTCAATTATGTTACATTTGATTATGTCTTTTTGCAAGAATTCATTTAGAGCAGCTACTGTCTGATTTTGAAAATTAGAAAAAAAAAGCAGATAGATATTTAAACGTATCTTTGGGCTGGAATTATGGTTTCTGTATTGAGATGAATAGCTTGAAGCGAGAGCCCCATCTGTGTCAAGCAAAAAGCAGGAGTGAAGTAATGTGTGTAGTTGTTTCATGTATTTATTCGTTTTTGAGTTGGTATTGCACTATGTACTTAAGCAAATCTAATGCTCCCCTAAATTCATAAGTTTACCTTCATCCATCCAAATCTTTCCCTGATAAAATGAGGGAATTGTAATTCATGATTTCTTTTTTAAAAAAATCTATTTTATTGATTTTTACAGAGAGGAAGGGAGAGGGATAAAGTTAGAAACATCAATGAGAGAGAAACATCCATCAGCTGCTCCCTGCACACCCCCTACTGGGGGGATGTGTCCGAAATCAAGGTACATCCCCTTGATCGGAATCGAACCTGGGAACAATTCATGATTTCTAAGGTCCTGACGGTTCTGACTCGGAATTAATGATGTTTTTATTTCTCTTCAAGGGAAAATCGAGGCTTCCGAAATTGTCCAGTCTCTCCGGACGTTAGGGATAATTATTACTGAGAAACAAGCAAAGAAGATCCTTCAAAGGTAAGCTCTCCAGTGGACAGAGAACTGTGGTTTTTCTTCTTCTGATGTCCACATTCCTGTCCTGCCTCAGAGAGCTGATGTCCGTGTGGTTAAGACAAGTCCTTGCACCTCGCCGATCTGTAACTTTCTCTCCTTGTCCCTCCTTTTCGTTCGTTCGTGTGCACACATATTTCTACAGCGTGGAGAGGGGAGGCCACCCCAGGCAGGACTCTTTCTTCTCTTTAAAATTTATCATTTTGTTTAAGTGCAGTTGGCATACGATCGGATATTAGATTTTTTATGTTTATTTATTTATTTTTTATTTTTAAAAATATATTTTATTGATTTTTTACGGAGAGGAAGGGAGAGGGATAGAGAGTTAGAAACATCGATGAGAGAGAAACATCGATCAGCTGCCTCTTGTATACTCCCTACTGGGGATGTGCCCACAACCAAGTATATGCCCTTGACCGGAATCAAACCTGGGACCTTTCAGTCCGCAGACCGACGCTCTATCCACTGAGCCAAACTGGTTTTGGCTGTATGTTAGTTTTAGGGGCACATTAGAGTGGGGCAGTATTTTGAGGCCTCACACTGTGACCACCCCACTAATTGGAGTCCTTGTCTGCCAGTGTGCAAACTCATCACAGCATCCCCTTCATCTTTCCGTCCATCTTCCGCCCGCTCCCTTCTGGTGACCATCCCTTTTGGTCTCTGTTTCTATGAGTCTTCTCTGTTTGTATTTTTTATTGAGATTCCACCTATAAGAGAAAGACAGCCAGGATTCTTTTTTTTTTTTTTTAATATATTTTTACTGTTTTCAGAGAGGACGGGAAAGGGAGAAGGAGAGAGAGAGAGAGAAATATCAGTGATGAGAGAGCATTATTGATGGCCTGTCTCCTGCACGCTCCCCCCTGGGGATGGAGCCCACAACTTGGGCCTCAGCCCCGACCAGGAATCCAACCAATGACCTCTTGGTGTATGGGACGGTGCTCAATCCACAGAAGCACACCGGCTGGGCTGGGGTTTTCTTTCTTTTTTTTTTTTTAATGTATTTTATTGATTTTTTACAGAGAGGAAGGGAAAGGGATAGAGAGTTAGAAACATCGATGAGAGAGAGACATCGATCAGCCGCCTCCTGCACGTCCCCTACTGGGGTTGTGCCCACAACCAAGGTACATGCCCTTGACTGGAATCGAACCTGGGACCTTTCAGTCCACAGATGGACGCTCTATCCACTGAGCCACCCTGGTTTTGGCTGGGCTGGGATTTTCAAAAGTTTCATGAGAATGTTAAGTTGGAAAAGAAAGGGCCCTTGGGTAAGAGAGCCAGCGATGTCCGTTTTGTTTGTAAATCCTGTGTCGTACCTTAGTTAGCTGCTGCTGCTGCTTCTTTCCCCCCCAGCATCGACAGCGATGGGACATTGACAGTGGACTGGGACGAGTGGAGGGACTACTTCTTACTCAATCCTGTTACGAACATCGAGGAGATTGTCCGTTTCTGGAAACATTCCACTGTGAGTACGCTGTATGGACCAACGCATCCATGCTGGGAGCCATTGGCCTGGTCTCCTCCTCCCGAGAACCCCGGGACATGGACAGGGCGGGTGGCCAACCCGGTCCCAGGAGCTCCTTCAGTGCGGAGCTGCGTTTACTCTACTGCAGCCGTTCTCAACCTGTGGGTCGCGACCCCTTTGGGGGTTGAACGGCCCTTTCACAGGGGTCGCCTAAGACCATCAGAAAACACCTATTTCCCATGGTCTTAGGAACCAACAGACCGCTCCTCGGTGTAGCAAAGTGTAGCAATGTAGTTTACTGTTGTCATATGAAGACTGTTACCCATGCTACACCAAGATTCAAGACAAAAAATTTCATTTATTTGTCATTAGAAATAAATATTTCACAATCTATAATTACATATTGTTTTGTGATGAATCCTTATGCTTTAATGATGTTCAATTTGTAACAACGAAAATACATCCTGCCTATCAGATATTTACATTACAGTTCATAACAGTAGCAAGATTACAGTTATGAAGTAGCAACGGAAATAATTTTACGGTTGGGGGTCACCACCCCATGGGGAGCTGTCTTAAAGGGTCGCGGCATTAGGAAGGTTGAGAACCACTGTTTTACACCAAAATCATTTACCTAATAAAGTTGTAAGAATATGACCGTGAGAGAGCTGGTAATCTCTAGCGAAGTTTAGAATAGATTGGTGCAATACGGCCTGTGAGCTGAATGTGATATAGAATCTTTTGCATGTTTTAAATGACATTTATAAAACTATTTAGAGATAGTCTGTGCAGGAAATAGGTTTAGGGATATTCATATACATAGTTTTTATTTACATGCTAGAGGCCCGGTGCGTGGGTGGGGTCCCTCGGCCTGGCCGGCAATCAGGGCTGATTGGGGCCATAAGAGGTTGGCTGGCCGGGGTGGAGGGGCTGCAGGGGGTGGTCAGCGGGCCTGATTGGGCGCTGTGAGAGCTGGCCAGCCAGGGGAGGGTTGGGGGGCGGGGAGGAGGGAGGTTGGCTGGCTGCAGGAAGTTGGCTGTGGGAGTGCACTGACCACCAGGGGGCCGCTCCTGTGCTGAGCATCTGCCTCCCTGGGGGTCAATGTGCATCATAGCGACCGGTCGTTTGGTCATTCAGTAGCTTAGGCATTCATATAGAGAGATTTTAAAAAAAATATATTTTATTGATTTTTTACAGAGAGGAAGGAAGAGGAACAGAGAGTTAGAAACATCAATGAGAGAGAGAGACATCAATCAGCTGCCTCCCGCATATCTCCCACTGGGGATGTGCCTGCAACCAAGGTACATGCCCCTGACCGGAATCGAACCTGGGACCTCTCAGTCCACAGGCCGACGCTCTATCCACTGAGCCAAACCGGTTTCGGCCATATAGATAGATTTGAAGCATATGTCATGGTGCAAAGCATAGCACAGATATAATTACGAGATAAAGGGTGCATTTTTGGGGAGCTGACAAGCTAATTTCTTCCTTTAGTTAAAGAGAGATAAAATACTGCCCTTTCATTCTGCCTTAGACACAGAGGAGAAAATTTACTCTGAACCCATTAAGAAAATGAAGGGTGACTGTTGGTTCTGTAAACGGGTGGACACTGTCCATTTTCATTTCTGGTGAACTGACACTCCACGCCCTCCACTTAGAAGAAGCTAGTGACCCTCATCTCTGGTGACTTTCCAGGGAATGAAGCTGATGTTAACTATCAAATATCACCTGCTTCTTCTTCTTCTTCTTCTTTTTTTTTTTAATATATTTTATTGACTTTCCACAGAGAGGAAGGGAGATAGTTAGAAACATCGATGAGAGAGAGATATCGATCAGCTGCCTCTTGCACGCCCCCTACTGGGGATGTACCCACAACCAAGGTACGTGCCCTTGACCGCAATCGAACCTGGGACCATTGAGTCCGCAGACCGACGCTCTATCCACTGAGCCACACCGGTTTCGGCAATACCTGCTTCTTTTTAAACAAAATTGCTGGAATGATCTGTGTTTAGTTGAAGGAGCCTGTAAATTTTTCCCCGCCCCCCCCCCCCCCCATCTTAACAGGGCATTGACATAGGCGATAGTTTAACTATCCCGGATGAGTTCACGGAAGATGAGAAAATGTCGGGACAGTGGTGGAGGCAGCTTCTGGCGGGAGGCATTGCCGGCGCCGTCTCCCGCACAAGCACCGCGCCCTTGGACCGTCTCAAAGTCATGATGCAGGTGAACTTGGAGACCTCGTGTCTGTTTGTCCTGAGGACCCTCCAACAACAAGAAACAGGGCGCTTTGGAAAAAGTTCTAAAACTCTCCATAGTCGTCTTTTATACCTCTAAAAGATATCTCTGCTTTTTATTGCTATTCATCCTAAGTTCTGGCCATGGAATGATTTCAGTGTCCTGCCAAACCTTAAATTGTGGATACATGTACAGTGGCACCTCGAGATACGAGTGCCCTAACATACGAGATTTTTGAGATACGAGCTGTCGAGCGAGCGATTTTTGCTTTGAAATACGAGCAACAGTTGAGATACGAGTAATCGTGCCGATCGGCCGGCTGCACATGACCCACCAGTTTACCGCAACTCTAGCGGCTCATAGTTTCCCACGCCTCAAGGTTACGGAACGAATTAAACTTGTATCTCGAGGTACCACTGTATGTGACGAGCTCTTAATCTTTGGTGTTCTGCGACTATTCAAGTGTTTAAATATTCAGTCATTATTGTAGGGGTCTCCTTAAATTGTTTATATGTTAAACATTTTCTTTTTTTCTTTAAATATATTTTATTGATTTTTTTACAGAGAGGAAGGGAGAGGAATAGAGAGTTAGAAACATCGATGAGAGAGAGACATCGATCAGCTGCCTCTTGCACGCCCCCTACTGGGGATGTGCCCGCAACCAAGGTACATGCCCTTGACCGGAATCAAACCCGGGACCCTTCAGTCTGCAGACCGACGCTCTATCCACTGAGCCAAACCGGTTTCAGCTAAACATTTTCTTTTTTAAAAAATTAGTAATTATTCTTTTTTTTCTCCCAAATATATTTTTATTGATTTCAAAGAGGAAGGGAGAGGGAGAGATAGAAACATCAATGATGAGAGAGAATCATTGATCAGCTGCCTCCTGCTGGGAATCGAGTCCGCAACCTGGGCATGTGTCCTTGACCGGAATTGAATCTGAGTCGCTTCAGTCTGCAGGCCGATGCTCTATCCACTGAGCCAAACCAGCCAGGGCTATCTGCTCTATATCTTCTCAGCCTTCTATCTTCTGTTTTCAAACTCACCTTCTTGCGGTCTTGGAGGAGAGAGAGCGTTTTGTACTGTTACTGTAGAAACAGTGACAACAACACGTCACCAGTATTTTGTAGCGTTTTACTTTTACTTTCAGGTCCATGGTTCCAACTCCGGCAAAATGAACATCTACAGTGGCTTCCGGCAGATGGTGAAGGAAGGAGGGATCCGCTCCCTTTGGAGAGGAAACGGCACAAATGTTATTAAAATCGCCCCAGAGACGGCCATCAAGTTCTCAGCCTATGAACAGGTCATTGTCACCACTGTCTTGTCCCTGACGGTATAATTCTAGGCACTGCATACGAAAACTGTTTTTCTGGGTGGTTAATACAGTGGTACCTCGAGATATGAGTGCCCTAACATACGAGATTTTTGAGATACGAGCTATCGAGGGAGCGATTTTTGCTTTGAAATACGAGCAACATTTGAGATAGGAGTCATCGCGCGGATCGGCCGGCTGCACACGACCCACCAGTTTACCGCGACTCGAGCGTCTCATAGTTTCCCACGCCTCAAGGTGACAGAACGAATTAAACTCGTATCTCGAGGTACCACTGTATTTGTTTGCCACTTATTGGACAGTTTTATTTGGACTGGTGAGAATAAACACCTTCAAAACGGAAAAACTGGGGTCACTATTCAGACACAGTGAACGCCATTAACCCTGCTTTTTCTGTGCCTCTGAGGAAGAACGTTGTTGTTCTGTTTGAGCAAATGAGCAGCTAGCTCCTCGCTGGGCAACATCTGGGCAACATCTGGGTTCTGCAGGAATCGAACTGGAAAACTGCAGTCCAGCCACTGGAATGCATTGGCCTTTAAGCCTTGCTTTCCCGCTAAGTATTGTGAATGCAGTGTTTGCATCTTGAAAAACATAACCACCTGGTCAGTTAATTGCCTTCTAGAAGCTGATGTGTGTTTGCCATTGTCTTATTCAGCTTGGGATGCTGTAATGAGATTCCATGTTGTGGGGGGTGGCGGGGGGGGGGGGGGGGGTGGGTCAAACAACAGGTACTTGTTTCTCACCGTTCTGGAGCTGGGAGTCCGAGAGCAAGGCGCCAGCCAGTTTGGGTTCTGGTGAAGGTGCTCTTCCTGGTTTGCAGATGAAGATCCTCTTGCCATGTGCTCACATGACCTTTCTTTGGTGCATGTATGTGGGGGTGGGGTGGTTGGGGGGGGAGAGAAAGAGAGAGAGAGAGAGAGAGAGAGAGAGGAAAGAGAGAGAGAGAAAGGAAGGAGGAGGAGGAGGAGGAAGGAGAGGAGAAGGGGGAAAAGGAGTAAGAAGAGAGGGAGGAAGAGGGGGAGAAAGGGAGAGAAGGAGGAGAAGGGGGAAGAGAAGGAGAAGGAGGAGGAGGATGACAAGGAGGAAAGAGAGGAGGAGGGGAAGGAGGAGAAAGACAGAAAGAAAACTCTCTGGTGTCTCTTCTTATAAGGACACTAATCTTGCCATGAGGGCCCCACCCTCATGACCTCGTCTGACTCGAATGACCTCCCAAAGGTCCCCTTTCCAAATACCATCCCGTTGGGGGTTACAGCTCCCACACTGCGTTTGTGGGTAGGGACACACGAGTCTGTCTACAGCAGGTACTGACGTGCACTTACGTTGACTCACACAGTACAAGAAGATGCTTACCGGGGAAGGACAGAACATAGGGACCTTTGAGAGATTTGTTGCTGGTTCCATGGCCGGAGTGACTGCACAGACATTTATTTATCCCATGGAGGTACGTGCCATTGCGATGTCTGCCCGCGTTAACCGTTGTCGTATTCGAGATCCGTGGCTGTGTGGCGGGTCTTCCCCGGATTTAACCGTTTCAGACGACAAGCATGCCTCACGCCCCAGCTTCTGTGGCTCAGGGATCTGGGGGTCGCCGGGCGGGGCGCCTCTGGCCCAGGGTTCCGTACAGGCTGCAGTCGGGGTGTTGGGAATGGATCTGCTTCCAGATTCTCCTGTTTGGGGCCAGGCCTTCCTGGCTGCCGGCTGCAGACAGGGGTCCCTCATCCCCTCGGCTTCCGCCCAGGCTGCTTTAGTATCCACACCGCGTGGCAGCTGGTTTCCCCAAATCGGTGACCTCAGGGGTAGCAGAACCCCCGGGAAGGAAAGTGCATTCTTTGGTCACTTTGTCAACCTTTGGTCACACAGACCGGTCGCCCCTGGTGGTGTGTGGGAGGGGACCACACAGGATGTGAGTATCAGGAAGCAGGCCTGGTGGGGGGAGGAGGGGTCGCCTAGGAGGCTCACGGTCACAGTGGTGATCAGAATGAGAACACTGGCCAAAACCGGTGTGGCTCAGTGGATAGAGCGTTGGCCTGAGAACTGAAAGGTCCCAGGTTCGATTCTGGTCAGGGGCATGTACCTTGGTTGTGGGCACATCACCAGTAGGAGGTGTGCAGGAGGCAGCTGATCGATGTTTCTCTCCCATCGAAGTTTCTTGCTCTCTCTTCCTCTCTGTAAAAATCAATGAAATATATTAAAAAAGGAAAAGAATGAGAACGCTCTTCCCCTCCATAGAGTTTCATGGCGGCAGAGATCACCCGGACAACCACCCTTTGTCTGTTCCTTCGCCACCAGGTTCTGAAGACCAGGTTGGCCGTGGCCAGGACTGGGCAGTACACCGGCCTGTTCGACTGCGCCAAGAAGATTCTGAAGAGCGAAGGCGTGGGGGCCTTCTTCAAAGGTTACATTCCCAACCTTCTGGGCATCATACCTTACGCAGGTATAGACCTTGCTGTGTACGAGGTGAGTCTGCGGCAGCTTTTGAATCTGAAAGTGTAGTTACGTAGTTCTTATTGTTCGAATTGGACTGTGTATGGAGAAGTACTCGTATACCAGGGAACAGTTTGTGACCCAAAAGTAGATTCAAGGGTGTTAATTTATATATGTGTGTGTATAAACAACTCACTTCACGGGGCCTCCCCCCCCGCCCCCCCCCCCCCCCCCCCACACACTCATACCTCCACCTTCCGTTCTGGATTGCCTCCCTAAGGAACCTTCTCATAAGCTTTTTGCTAATACACACACACACACACACACACACACACACACATATATATTTAGAGAGAGAGAGATAGGAAGGGAGAGGGTATATATATATATATATATATATATGTATGTATATATATATATGTATTTAGAGAGAGAGAGAGGAAGGGAGAGGGAGAGATAGATAGAAACATCAGTGATGAGAGAGAATCATTGATCGGCTGCCTCCTGCATGCCCCCTACTGGGGCTCAACCCCCACAACCCGGGCATGCGCCCTGAAAGGGAACTGAATCGTGACCTTAGGTCCATAGGTTGGTGCTCAACCACTGAGCCACGCTGGCTGGGCATCCTCTTCTTCATTTATCACATCAGAAGGACAACTCTGCCTCAGAGTTTTGCAAAAGGATTAAACGTGTCAAGTACAGACTTAGATGTAGTCGGAAGTATTACCGTATTTTCCGGCGTATAAGACGACTGGGCTTATAAGACGACCCCCAACTTTTCCAGTTAAAACATAGAGTTGGGGATATACTCGCCCTATAAGACGACACCCGGCGTATAAGATGACCCCCGACTTTTGAGAAGATTTTCCTGGGTTAAAAAGTCATCTTCTACGCCGGAAAATACGGTACATTATTTTGATCAACACTCGCTGTAGGAGAGGTTCTTTAGATCCTGCATTGGTGTGCTGTTGACCTTCACCGTATTCAGCAGAGCTCCCGGGTCTGGTGGCTCCCCCGCCATGCATAGCTCCCCTCCTGGGAGTGGGTGCCCCGTCTCCTGGGACCAGAGGAGCGGTGAACGTGTTCATGGAGAGGGAAAGCGGCCGTGAAGTGAGTTGTTCGCCATCTCTCCTCTTTCTTCCGTGTCCCTGGCAGCTCCTGAAGTCCCACTGGCTGGACCACTTTGCCAAAGACACGGTGAACCCCGGAGTGGCGGTGTTGCTGAGCTGCGGCGCCTTGTCCAGCACCTGCGGGCAGCTGGCCAGCTACCCGCTGGCTTTGGTGAGAACACGCATGCAGGCTCAAGGTGGGTTTTTCCATGAAGATGGTATACCTCCACCTTCCGTTCTGGATTGCCTCCCTAAGGAACCTTCTCACGAAGCCTTTTGCAAATCATTCCCTCTTCATGAAATTTTAATTCCACAGACACACTGCGCAGGTACTGTCTGTGTATCTGTGCTTTATGCATAAACAGTAAGGGTTTTTTCTACTCATGTTGAGAACACATGTATACGCTTTGCCTACTGGGGATGGAGCCTGCAACCTGGGCCTGTGCCCTGGAATTGAACC
The DNA here is from genome assembly GCA_011751065.1 of Lasiurus cinereus. Lineage (NCBI taxonomy): Eukaryota > Metazoa > Chordata > Mammalia > Chiroptera > Vespertilionidae > Lasiurus > Lasiurus cinereus. Next base: position 7,223,612 of record JAAGEH010000027.1, read on the forward strand.
GTGACCTTCTGGTTCATAGGATGACATGCAATCCACTGAGCCACACCAGCTGGGCTAATTCTTTTCTTAGGATTCGCTGGCTTTCATTGCTCTGTGAATAAGGTCTGCGTTCTGTGCCTTTCTTTTCTCTTTTGCTCTTTCCCTGGCCATTCCCACTCTCTGTCATTTCTTTAAACAGTACACCCTGGGCAGCTACCGCTCCATCCCCCACCTCTCTGCCAAGTCTGGGCTCCGCTCCCCCTTTATAGAGAGGGTGCTTTCCTGCGGTCCCTGGAATGAATTTGACCCCTCCTTCTGCATCATTCTGAAGCTAACGATGCACAATAATAAGGACAAAGCAGGCTTGAGTATTGAATATGCCTCGTTTCCTTTTTTATTTTCTAGCCATGATAGAAGGAAGCCCACAGCTGAACATGGTTGGCCTCTTTCGACGCATCGTCTCCAATGAAGGGGTACCGGGACTTTACAGAGGCATCACCCCAAACTTCATGAAGGTGCTCCCGGCTGTAGGCATCAGCTATGTGGTTTATGAAAATATGAAACAAACTTTAGGAGTCACCCAGAAATGACATGTTGAACTTTTTTTCTCTTTGCTTTAGCATGAAATTTACCCCGAAATTCTCAATAATCTCTCTAGGGACTTTTTTTTTCTCCTAGAATTGCAAGTTGATGACAAAAGAAGTATTTTTTTCACAAAAGGGAAGAGCTTTTCAATGATCATTTAAACATTTGGGCTCAATTTTCTATATCCAGAAATGTTTTTTTTTTTTAAATCATCGTTTTGATAAGCTCATCCAATTTTGAAAAAGCCAGAAAATGGAATTTTCTCTTCTTCTTCTTAGTCCTTTCTACACATCTCTGCCCCAAGTCCTCAGTCTGAAACATGAACCTGCTTGAACCAAATCTGTTTTTGTGTGGTGGCGTGCTAAATCATCCGTCTTTGTTTTGGGATGGTTCAAGTTTATGCCGGCTTCTTTATACTTGTCTTCTTCTTAAACGCCAAGATGATCAGAAAACCTCACCGCTTAGACTGTTCTATATATTTTGAATGTCTTTGTAGACTTCTTAACATTTCCTTGCAGAAAATCACATTTCCTGTTAATAGAAAGTCATTGCATGAAAGGCGTATCTTCCGGCGGCCGAGTAAGTATAGGGTTTCCATTCTTACCTTCCTTGAAGCTGAATAAGGATGAACGTAAGTGGCTGGCTGTTGAGGCATGCGAACCCCTTCGTCCATTAATACCATTTTTGTACAGGAGGAGGGATGAAATAATACTTATTCTGCGGGCCTCTTTCTCTTTCCCTGGCACCGTAATTTGGTTCCTGAGAGGACACACAAATATATGTATTTGTGAGCATATTCCTATTAGGTTATCAACACACAGTAACTTATTTGAAGGGTTCTCCTTATATCCTGTCTTGGCATAGAAAGTACCAGGAGACCAGCTTTTGAAGAGCGTCTCTCTCTTTTTCGACCTTGGTTTCCTCCTCGAATCAGATTTAACGAGGAAGGTTTTGGAGGACCAGTCTTGGTCGTCTGACATGCCTTCGTTACATGGAGTGGGTTGATCCCGAGTGATGTTCCCTGTTTTCTCTCCCTGTTGAATTTCTTGGAACCTGCAATTCTCCACTTGAACAGCACAAACCTATTAGTAGTAGCAGGTATCTTCTCTATCTACTTATATTTAAACAAAAGGCCCAACTTACGAACATTCACATTCGTAATCTCTCTTGCCCCAAGTTGCAGAACATGTTATGATATAGCAAGTAATTTTTAATGTTGATAGCATGTTTTTATTTTATTAGAGCTAATTTTTTTTTGTAGTCAACTATCTTTTCTGATTTATGTGATTCGGACTTAGAATAACATTTATTAATTGAAGTTATTCTTACCATTTAAAAAAAAATTTAGTTTCTAAACTGGTCTGACTCCTAGTGATTGCTGTTATAAATTGCCAACATTTTAGTGAAAAATCTAGTGACCTAATAGGCATTTACTTCCTTTGAATCTACCTCTTGTAATTTTATGAACCAAAGAGAAATGTTGGACTTGTCTTTGTGAAACATATTCCAAAATATAGTTTTCATTATATGAATTATGACTGATACATGTCTCAGTATTTTTATACTATATATTAAGCATGGGACTCTTATCTTTTGGGTGGTTTGTACTTTGGAGTAATACATAATGATAATATTAAGGTACATGATTAGCTCTTTCTTTTTTTAAGCATAAAAATTATGGAATGGACAACCGACATTTCAAAACTACTGAAAAGTTATTGTTCATTATGAATTTAAATTGTGTGCTATTTAACATTTGTAAGGAGTGAATGTGATTTATCTGTGCATCTTGTATCTTTTGAAACAATGATCTTGTATCTTTTGCAAAGAGCCCGGAGTTGAAGATAGATTATTTCTGGCCTGAGTGACTATTTACTTTCCATTTATATTAAAAAAATATATGTATGTGTTTTCAAATGACTTGTTTCCTTATTTAAAAAAAAAACCAGTATAACTGAAGCAAAAAACAATGGCCGTGTCTTTTCTGGCCCATGTGGCTCAGTTAGTTGAGTGTCGTCCAATACACCAAAGGATTGCCGGTTCGTATTCCAGGTCAGGGTTCGATTCCTGGGTGGGGAGCATGCAAGAGGCAGCCGATCCGATGTCTCACCCTCACACTGATGTTTCTCTCTCTCTCCCCCTCTACCCTCCTGTCTAAAAAAGAAATCAACAAAAAAATCTTCAAAAAAGGAAGGCTGTGTCATACAGCTTATATAGCACTGGCAGTGGTTTGACAAGTGCTTTTCCTGTGTCTTTAGGTCGTCTTAACACAGACTTCGGCCTTTCCTGAACAGTCGCAGTAGCTTTGTCTCCAGCGAACATTTTAATGTAGATTATGTTTTCCTTGATGTCCGAGTTCCCCCTTGACCCAGGAGGGTTCCGCCCCGGTGGGTGCACAGGGCCACCTCTTGGTGGCACATCCGTGTGTTCTTCCGTCTTCACCCCAGGTCACATGTGTAAACGTGTGGCATGTGCTGCGCCCGGGTTGGCTCGGCGGCTGAGAGTCTCCCTGTGAACCAGGGGGTCACGGTGGGATTCCCATCAGGGCACAGGCTCAGTCCCTACTAAGGGGCATGCAGGAGGCAGCCGATCCATGGTTCTCTCTTCCTTCCTTTCTGAATCAATTAAAAAAATTCATATATATATATATATATATAAATCTATATATAAATCTATATATATTTATATAAATATTTTTATTAATGCATGCCATGGTTTCCCTTTCCCTAAACAGGAATTTTGCGTGGAATACCTCTGTTCCATGGAGTTTCTTGTTTGCAGAGAGCCCCAAAGGGGTAACGGTATTTGCAGAGGGGGGCAACCAGCAGGACCTGCTGGGTGAGAGCGGCCTCCAGGTGGCGCTGCTCCAGGAGGCGGAGTCTGTAGGGGCAGCTGCCTGGCTTCCGTTTCCGGTTTCCGGTTTCCGGGAAGGCGCCTGCCGTGTCTCGGGTTTGCACACGGCGCGGTGGGCCTTCTCCTGGGAGCGCACCGCGTCCGGAGAGCGAGCCCGGGCCCGGCCCGCCTGGGCAGGAGCCGAGCTGATTGATGCCCACGACGCCGCCGTCTCCCTTACCCGCAGCTTCGCGGCCCACGATTCCGGTGCCCGCGGTCGAGGGGCGAGGAAACTGCTTAAAGTGGGAAAGTTCCAGAAATAAGCCCTCGATGTTAAACCCACTTGCTGCGGAGGAGTGTGAGGCAAGCGCGCGCGTCCTCCGCTGGACCTGACGCAGCGCCTGCTCCGCATCTCCACGCCACGCTGCGCACGCGCCCCACGTTGGCTACCTGCTCCCACGATGGTTACGTGCACACGTTAGTGCGTGCCCCCGTTAGTTGTGTGCCCAGGTCAGTTGCGTGCTCCCATTAGTGCGTGCCCCCGTTAATTGCGTGCTAATGTTACGTGCCCACGTTAGTTGCGTGCTCCCGTTAGTGCGTGCTTATGTTACGTGCCCCCGTTAGTGCGTGCTCCCGTTAGTGCGTGCCCCCGTTAGTTGCGTGCTTACGTTACGTGCCCACGTTAGTTGCGTGCTCCCGTTAGTGCGTGCCCCTGTTAGTGCGTGCCCCCGTTGCGTGCTTATGTTACGTGCCCCCGTCAGTGCGTGCTCCCGTTAGTTGTATGTCCATGTTAC